>NW_020869550.1:114059-121559 GCF_003789085.1 Penaeus vannamei | reverse complement strand
CAACTAGTCAACCAGTCAACAGCCAACCAGTCAATCAATCAACCAAAAATAACTCACACTGAATAACCCATGAGTAACGGACGCATAAAAAGGTGTGTTCCGGTACCTTTACTCATTAACCTCATTAAGAGAACCGTCTCTAATTAAGTGACAGAGCGACGACCCCAACACCTGTGTCAGAGCGGTCTGTCGCGTGGCTAAAGGGTTCTAGTTATGCGAAAGCATGTAATGGTGATCGGGTGGTGGGGGTGGTGGTGGTGCAGGTGGTAGTGGAGCAGGTGGTGGTGGTGGAAGTGGTGCAGGTGGTGGTGGTGCCGACGACGATGATGATAATGATGATGATGATGATGGTGGTGGTGGTGGTGGTGGTGGTGGTGTGGTGGTGATGATGATGATGATGATGATGATGATGATGATGATGATGATGATGATGATGATGATGATGATGATGATGATTAGTGGTGGTGATGGTAATGATATATAATAATAATAATAATAATAATAATAATAATAATAATAATAATAATGATAATCATACTAAGAATACTACTACTAAAATAATAATAATAATAATAATATCAAGAAAAATTACAACAGTAATAAAATAATAAATAAGATACTAATTATAACAACAGTAACAACAACAACAATAATATCAATAATAGTAACAGAAATAATAATATCATAAAATCATAATAACAACAGTAATATCAAATAATACTAATACCAATGCAAATACTAGTATTACCACTAATACTAATGATAACGATAATCAAAATAATATTATGAATAACAAAAAATATTAGGAAAAATCGGCAATCAAAGAAAAAATCGGAAATATCACAGCTAAACAAGGAACGGAAGTCGATACGATAAATAAAAAACGATAAAAGAAAAAGAGAGGAAAAGCATATGACAACAACAAGAATTAATCACAATTCCTCTACTTCAGCCGTGGAAAAAGTCATGAAATCTGCGCCAACATGCACTACAGGATCCGTCGAGCCAGTTTCCGGTCGGCGGACGGTGAGCTCCATACACCAGGTCGACGCGTCAGAGGACAATGCCAAGTGCTGACTGTACCCTTTGTTTGCACTGAATACACGAGGTTCCGGAGGTAGAAAATCGTTTTATTTGCCAGCATTGTGGTTCATTGTACCTCATTCTCGCTTTACGTTGGCTGAAGCGTTGTAACAGGTCTTTATGGAGCTTTGTCTGTTGCTGATATAACTGATGGTGTTATCTGTTATCGTCAATTTAAGTGCAAGTCTACGGAGCGTGTGCGTCATGTTCAGCGCAAGGGGTTTGCATGCAACGTCCGGGAGCGAATAAAAAGATTCAGTAAGGGGGGACTAAGACTAAGAAGCAGCAGAAGAAGAAATTTTTAAAAAAAGTAAAAATAAATGTATTATTGATTCTGGGGATACACTGCAGTTTTAATGAAGCAATGGTGATTACGTTAACTTTAAGGAAAAACTGGAAAAAAATACAACAATGATCCAAGCATGGAGAGGAAGACATTACTATATACAATAAAGAATATACCACATTATGCACTGAGAATAACATTCCAATCCAACCATCTAAAAAATGTTACACAACCAGCTGGTCATGCGTGTAAAGTAGTAATATCCCTCATACATAAACAGAACACGGAACGACACTTTGAAAGAACATAAGCCACCTTCAATTAACTGCATTGCACAAGTTACCCGCTGCCAGAGTAGAAAAGAAATACGTGTATTGTCCTCCCTCTCCCTCCCTTCCTCCCTCTCTCTCTCCCTCTCTCTTTCATACATACGCATATGTAATAATATCAAAACCGTATTATAGAGAGTAAGAGCAAAACGAAGTGAAATAACAGAGATGATAATGAGCATCGGAATAGGTGGC
Organism: Penaeus vannamei; assembly: GCF_003789085.1. Classification (NCBI taxonomy): domain Eukaryota; kingdom Metazoa; phylum Arthropoda; class Malacostraca; order Decapoda; family Penaeidae; genus Penaeus; species Penaeus vannamei. Next base: position 119,666 of record NW_020869550.1, on the reverse strand, counting down.
GGGTACGTTATGCGGGCGAAATACTAATCTTTACCTAACTACCACGCGTGCCTCGCCTCCCCCCCCCCCTCCCCCCCTTCCCTTTCCATTGGTCCAGCGCCAGTGCAGTCCCCTCCATATGTATGCCACGGGCTGTGCTGACCGACCATGGAATGGACCTGACATCGAATAACAACGAGGTGTGTTAACGTCACTTACCGAGATTGAACTGGTTTTTGAATCTATTACTGTCTAGCTGGTTCGTGCCTTTTCTTTTCTTTTTTTTTGCGTGGCGGTATCTCACGTGCTATCTCTCCCTCCCCCCTTGCATCCTTCTTCTCCTCTCCTCCCCTCGTCCTCGCAGTCTCAAGGCCTCACATACATACACATACGTTTTTAAATATACAAACGCTATATGCACACACACACACATATGCATATATATAAATAAACACACGCACACGCACTCACACACACACATATATAGAGAAAAAGGGAACCAGAGAGAGAGAGAGAGAGAGAGAGAGAGAGAGAGAGAGAGAGAGAGAGAGAGAGAGAGAGAGAGAGAGAGAGAGAGAGAGAAGAGAGAGAGAGAGAGAGAGAAGAGAGAGAAGAGAGAGGGAGAGAGGGAGAGAGAGAGATAGATAGATAGAGAGAGAGAGAGAGAGAGAGAGAGAGAGAGAGAGAGAGAGAGAGAGAGAGAGAGAGAGAGAGAGAGAGAGAGAGAGAGAGAGAAGAGAGAGAGAGAGAGAGAGAGAGAGAGAGAGAGAGAAAGGGAGAGGAGGGAGAGATAGATAGATAGATAGATAGATAGATAGAGAGAGAGAGAGAAGAGAGAGAGAGAGAGAGAGAGAAGAGAGAAGAGAGAGAGAGAAGAGAGAGAGAGAGAGAGAGAGAGAGAGAGAGAGAGAGAGAGAGGAGAGAGGAGAGCAGAAGAAAGAAGAGACATTCCAAGATTAAAGATGACAATAAGATCATAAGAAAAAAAATAAAGCTCAAGTGGTGACTACAGATGATACAACCAAAATACCATTGTGAAAGAAGTGTTGGCTAGACCTGCATTCATGCGTATCAGGCCATTAGTAAATACACAGGATAATAATATCAACACCAAAGACATTGATATCATGAATGAGAGTCACCATGACTGGCAATTAGAAATATTTTTTTTTCTTGCATATCGCACCGCCAATGTTCCTTCTGCAATTGTCAGATAATTTCGATCACAGACGAGGTATATTTTCTTCACTTTTTTACGCTATGGCCTTTCACTTCTCTCCTTAAAGGAAGGAAATTATGTGAGCCGAACCATATATCACACTTATACAGTCGATTACAACCTCACTTTTGAATAAATCATTTCGGGATTCGTTTTTGTTTGGGGTGTATCCCTATATGGAAAAGATGTGTGTGGATAAAAATATGAAGATATTGCAACATCGCCTTTTCAACGATGCAATACATATGCAATATAATAATGTACAATCTTCCGTGCAAAAAGTCTCAAGTACAAGATAATGTATGATAGTAGTTCAGGTGCGGTTCTGTATCACCAATTGGGCAAGATGGGCGCCGTTGATTAATAATGAAAGAGATGGCCGCTGTTTGATTAATAATGAAAGAGATGGTATCCAAGCATGATCATTGTTTCTGTCAAACTTTTAGATCGCTGAACACGTATCAGTCACTAAGCAGCACTACTCTTGAATGATTTTGTTATTGTCGAGGTACTGACTACGTAATACAAAAAACACGGGGTATGGCCACGTAGGCACATACCGGCATACACACGTCAAGACATACAAACACACGTTCATATGCGTGTGTGTGTGTGTGTGTGTGTGTGTGTGTGTGTGTGTGTGTGTGTGTGTGTGTGTGTGTGTGTGTGTTGTGTGTGTGTGTGTGTGTGTGTGTGTGTGTGTGTGTGTGTGTGTGTGTGTTGTGTTGTGTGTGTGTGTACTGGCAATGTATCTAGTCAGTGATATCTCGGAAAAAATATAGAAAGGTAGCCTTTGATGAAGGACAGATATTGAAAGCGGAAGGTTAATCTGAACAATGTAATCAAGACAGTTACCGGTTTGTGTAAAAAAAAAAAAAATAAACGAACATTTTTTGTGTCCTTCCTCTTTCTTTCTTGTCATTTTTTGCACTGATGCACATGGAAACATACATACATACATACCTATATACACACAGAATGTATGTAAGTATATATATATGTTTGTATGTATGTATATATGTACGTATGTGTGTGTGTGTGTGTGTGTGTGTGTGTGTATATATATACCATATATATATATATAATATATATATATATATATATATATATATATATATATATATACACACATATATTAATTCTATGAATTCTACTCGAAGCCCAACCCGCTCGCATTCGGCCCGGACAGCGAGAGGACCTCAAAGGGCGACACAGAAGGAGCTCAGACTTCGAGGAAAGCTTCCTTGGCCTTGGACTTCCGAGATCATGGCTTTCCTTTGTTATCAAGAAGGCGTTTTATACTCGAAATCATGGGCGTGTATTGACTCTGAGCCACGCGGATGTGGAAAAGGTGAAATGCAATAAACATCAATGGAGTGGTTTTGGCTTCTGGTGTTCTGAATGATAGTGTTTTCTTGCTATGTTTGTAGTTATTATCATTACCGCCTTTTTATATTCATATCTATACTGATTTCAATTTTTGTAATTATTATTATCATCATTTTATCGAAAATAATTGTCTTTTTGCCTTTCCCTTCAATTTCGAAACAGGACGATTACCTCGCAACACCAGTCAAAAAAAAAAAAAAAAAAAAAAAAAAAAAAAAATCTATCTCAAATTTATCTAACCCTTTCATATAAGATGTTTCGTATTTCTTCCCTTTTGTGTGTGTGTGCGACTTTTCTCTTTATTTTAAATTTTCTTTATTTTTCCTTCTTAATTTTTTCTTCTTGCCTTGGGGAGATTCACTACACCATTGTTCCTCAGGCCAACGGGGTCGCGTCTTCGTCTATGTGGTGACTTGCCATGGGTTTCGAAAAAGAGATGTATGATGACGGTGATGGTGATGACGTGATAGTGTGATGGTGATGATGACTTTGGTGGTGTGATGGGATGGCGTGATAGTATGATGGTGAAGATGACTTTGGTGGTGGTGATGGGGATGGCGTGATAGTGTGATGATGAAGATGACTTTGGTGGTGATGGTGTTGATCATAGTGGTGTTGGTGATGATGTCGATGGTGATGCCGATGATAAATGATGATAATAAGAACATCAACAACAATAATGATAAGAAATAATAATAATAATAATAATAATAACAATAATAATAACAACAATAAAAATAAGAATAAATATAAAAATCTTCGCACCAATAATAAAAATAAGAATAAATATAAAAATCTTCGCACCAATAATAAAAATAAGAATAAATATAAAAATCTTCGCACCAATGTTATTCATTTTACCTTACAGTTCCATACGAATGTTCGCCTGATAACATTTCTCGTCCTTTCTCCTTATAAAAAAGAACATAAACTACAAAAGCCCAATTTCAGTGCCGTCAATCCCTTGTCTAATCACTAGCAACATAATGTCAAAATTAGGTATAAATTCCACGCTTAAAATCAACGGAAAACCGATAAAAAATGGAGAAAAATGCCACGATAGGCCTCCATGATAAGCCTACTAGTTTCAACGCAAAAAAATATATAAAAGAAAATAAAATCTTGTCATCCTCCCCCTCCCCCCCCTATCACCGCCGCCTGTCAGGGGGAGGAGGAGGTGGTGGAGAGGAAGGGGAAGGGGGAGGGAGGGGGGGAAAGGGGGAAAGAGTGGGGGAGAGGGAGGAGGGGGAGGGGTAAGTTAGGAGGGGAGGGGAAAGGGGGGACGGGGAGGGTAAAGGAGAAGGGGGGAGAAAGGGGGGAAGGAAGGGGGACAGGGGAGGGGAAAAGGAAGAGGAAGAAAAAAATTGGGAAAACGTGACAAGAAAAGTTTTCTTTTATTTTCTTATTTTCTTTATTTTCCCGAAGCTCACGGACGAAGAGTTTTCCTTCTCACTCTCCCTTCCTACTCCCCCTGTTGATACTGATGATTTTTGTCTCTGTCATTCTTGTTTAGGAAAGACTGACGTGGGTGGAGTCTTTGGTGTCTTGCTTATATTTATCTTTTTATTTTTCTTTATTTTTTCTTTATCTTTTTTTCCTTTTTTTTTTTATTTTTCTTTATCTTTTTTCCTTGGGGGGGGGGGGGGGGGCGTTAGGGCGTAGGGCTATTTTTGGCATTATATCTCTTCTGATAATCGACTCTATGCATGCTTTCACGCGTACACTGATGTCCTCAACGTAGCCGACGGCACGATTCCTACAACCATTTTTCCTTTCAACTTCTGAAATAAACTACACATACATGCACGTACGCAATCACTGTAAAAAAAAAAAAAAAACATACTGCGCATATCCTACGTGTGGCGAGTAATGTAACCGGAAGTATGGCTTTCCAAAATAAATCCAAACACTAAATGCTGTGTTTTGACTGGTGAAACGCGAGGGGAAAATAAGATCGTTTACTTATATCTGTATATTTACCGACACGTGTGTGTGTGTGTGTGTGTGTGTGTGTGTGTGTGTGTGTGTGTGTGTGTGTGTGTGTGTGTGTGTGTGTGTGTGTGTGTGTGTGTGTGTGTGTGTGTGTGTGTGTGTGTGTGTGGTGTGCGTGTGCGTGTGCGTGTGTGCGTGCGTGTGTGCGTAGAGGGAGGAAGGGAGAGAGAGAAAGAGAGAAAAAGAAGAAAGAGAGACACAAACAGAGGCAGAGGCACAGATATTGAGAGACAGAGAGAGACAGACACATACAAAGACAAAATAAGAGAGAAAAAGGAGGAGGATACACATACACACACAGCACCACATTACCTAAAAGAGTGACGTGTGACAGCAACGACCCACATAAGTACACCTGACGAGCACCACTTAAACTACTGAAATCGACTTCGTAACACGGGAGAAATCCTGGCACTGAATTATGAAACCTTAAATCCGTGCTTAAAAAAATGAAACACGACGTCCAAGTCAAGAAAATTTCAACATATATCTTTTTCATATCCATTTTTTAATTTTTCATCCCCGGACATTCGAAAACACAAAAGACTCCATCCCCAAACCTTCTCTTGCAGGCACACTAGTCATGCTTGCCAAAGACGTTTCTGTCTCTCCGGTGTTTTGTACAACGTCGGTTCTCCACAGACACAGGATTACCAGCGGCGCCTTTTTCGATCGCCAGGAATCCCGAACTCACTACTTTCACCCGACAACCGACAAATGGACGAATTATCGGATATTTTCAGGTGACCTCGACTGGTTCCAGCAAAAAATAAAAGAGAGGGAGAGGGAAGGGAGGGAGGAAGAGGGAAGGGAGGGAGGAAGGGGGAATGGAAGGAGGAAGAGGGAATGAAGGAAGGAAAAGGAAAGGGAGGGAGGAATAGGGAATGGAAGGAGGAGGAGGGAAGGGAGGGAGGACGAAGGAGAGAGAAGGACGGGGGAAGGAGAGAGACAGAAGGGGAGGATAGCGTAAACTACACAACAATCTTTGGAGATATATATTATAGCTAACATGTTATTTTTTCTCCTCC
>NW_020869550.1:94059-109059 GCF_003789085.1 Penaeus vannamei | reverse complement strand
AGAGAGAGAGAGAGAGAGAGAGAGAGAGAGAGAGAGAGAGAGAGAGAGAGAGAGAGAGAAGAGAGAGAAAGAGAGAGAGAGAAAGAAGAGAAGAAAGAAAGAAGAAAGAAAGAAAAGAAGAAAGAAAAAAGAGAAGAAAAGAGAAAGAAAGAAAAAAAAAGAAAGAGAGAGAGAGAAAGCATAAAAGAGAGAATAAAACTCAAGAAATGACATGGCCAGTTGGAGAAAACTGCTTTATGGTTCCTGTGAAGAGAGAGCTATAAAAGATGAACTATCAAGAGCAGTTCTGTGCAGTTACTAGGGCGAACGAGTTAAAGCTAGTACGCTCCAAAGGCCCTGGTGAATCCAGTTTTTATTGTTGTTGTTGTTGTTGTTGTTTTGTAAGAGGTCGGGGGGTTAGGAGGAAAAGGAGAATAATAATGAGAGGATGGGGGAGGGGAGGGGAGGGGGTTCAGTAGGAGACGACGACGACGACGACGACAAAGGATGTAGGATGGAGGATGAAGAGGATGAGGAAGTGATGGTGAAGAAGAAATAAAAAATGAAAAAGAAGTGGTAGTAGCAGTAGACGACGAAGGGGTGTAGAAGTATAATAATATAAAAAAATATATAAATAAATAGATAATAATAATAATAATGATAATGTCAATAAAGATGATAACAATAACAACAACAGCAATAAAGAATAAGAAAAAGGAGTAAGAGGAGGCAAAAGGGACACGTGTTTTGCTCAGTCTTGGAAGAAGCAGCGCTGTGTGGTAGCATAGGGGCCCTAATTGCTGTTTCTAGGGAAGCGACTCAGCGTTTGATTACGTAAACAGAAAAAAATATACCTGTTTTACTTCTAGAATGAAAGATTAAGATTTTTCCCGAGTCGCTGAGGAATATTAGGACAGCTAAGAGTTTGGAATTTCAAAGTAAATATTAAAGTTGCATAAGGGAACGGTAGATGAGGAGTTTTTAGAGTTGTTGAGGAATATTAAGATATTTAAGAGACTGTGAATTCAAAGTAAATATAAAAGTTGCATAAAGAAACGGTAGGACGAGTTTTCCTCATGGTGAAGTAGGGAAAGAAGGGTACTAAACGATAGAAGGAGATATAGAGAACGTGGAGGATTAGGGTGAGATGGGGCGAAATAATGAAAGAAACATGAGAATAAGCAATAGGAAATGTTGAAGAGAAAACAAAAGAGGAGGATAAAACGGAGGAAGTAATATCAATAGGGAGCCAAGATTGCAACAAGGGGCATGGGGTGGAAATGCATTCCTAAAAGAAGACAATAAATATAGTTGCAATTTAATAACTCACTCTGCAGCTAATAATCCCCTCACCTCCCCTTCCCCTCGCACCAGAATAAAGCATAATAACCATGCAAACTTAATTACCCATATTGGCATACTATATAATTGAAAGCTATTAATGGGAAAATAGAAGGAACAAGCACAGGGAAAAATTCTTGAACCGCGTCTTTGGGGTCAAGAGATCAAACCAGTGTGTCTTCTTCTTTATTCACTTCTGTCTCTTTCTCGCCTTCGTTTCCTCCTTCCTTCGTTTTAAACTTACTTATCACGATGAAAAGGTTAGATTCAAGTCAAACATAAATCTAGACTGCTTCTGGCGATGATGAAAGGTCGGGCAGGAGATGATACCCGTCTAGAACTACAAGCGCCGTGTGCTGTTCTTTTTTTTTCTCCTTTTTTTAAGTTAGAGATGTTAGAGGTTACACCCACCCCGAGGCTAGTCTTGTAGGTCCGCCCTTGTCGACTTGCCAGAACTGCAGGGCTGTTTTCTTTGATGCACTTTGTGTTCGTATTCATGTTTTCCACTCAGAAGCGTTCTTTCATAAACAAGCAAACAAAAAATCGTAAAAAAGGATGTTGCACCACCTTTGAGGAAATGTCAGGTTGTTGACCTCAGTTATTTATTGCTTGGAATGCAGGCGAGGGGATGTTGTCGGATGAATCCACTTTAATGGCTGAGTGAATCCAGATCTTGGACCACCATAAGCCAATGTATCTTATGGGAATATATTTTCTATATATCCCTCTTAAAGGGCAATATGTGTGTCCGTGTGGTAAATGTTCTGATAGGAAACTCAGTGTTCAATGGCTGCATTGTGAGCTTAACAATTTGAATCCAGCTGATATGAAATGAACTGAAGCTTATTCCTTCGCTCCCTCTGCACATATTCGTTTTAAGCCGATTGTGCATTTCGCTTAAGACGAAAAAACGCAAACAATCCCGGTGACTGCCAGCCAAATGACTACCAAACAAGCCTCAAGAAACTGTTTACCTCAACCCTCCTCCTTTTTTGGGCCAATAACATTACTCCTAACATCTCCACCCTGCAGGCAAGCGTTTTCCAGGAAGAGGCGCACCCAAAGGGCCTAAGATTAAAGCCTCAAGACCGGCGACGTCGTGACCCCCTGCTAGCGCTTGGCAGCAGGTTAGACCTCAAGGAGAACAGGTTTGGCGTCTGCAGGTTCGACTACGCTGCTGTTGATTGTTGACTGTCCGCCAACTTTTTCCCTTTTTTCAAGATGCTGGTTGGTTTCCTGTATTCGGAACATGGCTTATGCGTTCCTGCTTTGTCCTTTTTGGCGCCTCTTGATTTTGGTCTTTATTCCATCTAGATTACTGCTCTTTATCCCCCTCTTTTGCGTTGTATCTTTTCTCGTCTTCCTCCGTTTGCCTCGTTTCTATTCCCCTCTTAGGTTCACTTTGTCTTTCTGTCTTCCTCTTCCTCCTTTACCTCCCTCTTCTCTTCCTCCACTTCGTCCATCACTGTTACCTGATCCCCAATCTCCATCGGCAAAGGAGCGCTGGAAACCTCTTCTCGATGCATACCAAGAGCAGCATCACCGCCGTCATCTCAATACACGTTGACGTCATCGGCGTGTTCCTTAGAGCGTGTTTTGCACGGCAATGGAGGCAAATGACGCAGGCAGGAGTATTTAAATCTAGCAATGAACGGCGATTTTGTTCTCCCGGGAAGATGGTCGTATGAATAACCGAGGACAATTCCCTCTCTTTCCTACTACGCCATGTTGTTTTTAAGTTGGGTAGATACAGTCGTGGGGATTTCTTTTTCTTTACTACTCCATACTGTCCTTGGAGTTGCGGTCATTTCTTCTAACTTCCAACTTTCCGACAACTCTACACTGTAATTTCAAGTCAGAGGTCACGGACTATATCCTATTATTCCCTCCTATTCCATATATACACCTCCGACCGCCTGAGAGCTCCTAACCCACGTTCTCTGATAACCAGTCGGTAAACCTCCCGGCCAACCAGCAAACCAGTCGACCGCCTTCACCTGCGGCCGCCAAGCGCAACAGACCACGCCAGCAACAGTCTCATACACCAGCGACAGAGAGTCTCCCACTCCCTGTCACCTTTCTAAGCAGACCGTCTCTCCGATGTCTTCTGATTCCTCGCCCTAATTCTTTATCTTTTTTTTACGTCTTGATGAAAATTCTGGAGTCATGGCCAGTAGGGCGCTTTCAAACGGCTATTCTTACTGCCGCAAAAAAGAGGTACGTAAATCATTCCTTTCTTCCATTCATTTTCTCTTGCATGTTGCACAATGCAACCCCTTGTTCCGGCTTCCGTTGTTGATCTATAGCCTTTGTGTCGTTTTACTACCCGGCTTACGTAAGTCCCCTTTCATTATGCCTTTTAACGCTTCTCCTCGAGCTCGAATATCTCACCCTACTCCTCCAAGAAGCTTTGTTTTCATTGCCAGTTGAAAATACCCTTTTTTCTCGCTTCCATCATGTCCCGGCAAAGAATCGGATTCCCTAAAAAGGTGATTTCCTCAGACTCGCTTTTCCTCCTCCACCGCTCTCCGGACTTTTAAGAAGGACTTCCTCCACGTTATCCTTCGGCGGGTCTCGGTATGTCCTTCTTCCCCTCGCGCTCGTCCCGCGTCCCTTCGGCCTCGAGCCAAAGCCGCCGCTCTTGTTGCTAGGGCGCCACCAGGGAGTCCTTGAGGTTTGGGGGTCTGTGGCTTCTGTCTGATCAGCGGATGAACTCTGTGAACTCGGCCCGCGAATTAAAGCGAACGAGGATGGGGCGGGGATACAAATACGCACACACATACACTGATTTGTGTGTATATAGACATATTGTGCATATACATACATAAAAACACAAACACCTACATGTGTGGTTGTGTGTGTGTGTGTGTGTGTGTTTGTGTTTATGTGTCTATATATGTATGTATGTATGATATACATACACATATATACATATACATATACATATATATATATATATATATATATATATATATATATATATATATATATATACATATATATATATATATATAATATATATATATATACACACACACACACACATAAATATATATATTGTATGTGTATGTATGTGTGTGTGTGTGTGTGTGTGTGTGTGTGTGTGTGTGTGTGTGTGTGTGTGTGTGTGTGTGTGTGTGTGTGTGTGTGTGTGTGTGATATAGATAGATAGAAAGATAGATAACAGAGAGAAGGGGAAAGAGACATAGAGCAAAGAACAGAAAGCGCCAAACGCAATAGGAAAGGAAGAAGGCCGGATTCATGAGGGCGAGAGGGAGGCAGAGGGAAGGAGGGACAAAGCGAGACAAAAGCTGATGACAGAATGTTAAATAACACCTTGCTAGATTGCCTGCAACCTTGTCTTGACCTTGTCTAACCCGCTCCATTGACAGTGAATCTGAATTGATATCCTCGCAGGATACTCGTCAACATCGGCTAAGTCTCTTTATCTTTCTCTCTTGACTTTATTCAATCTCTCAAACCTCAGCTTTAACACCTCAAAGAACCTTACAAACAGGAGCCATTTGAGGCGGACGTGTATCCCATGTAAAAAGACTTTATTTTCTTCTTCATGACTCCCGCTTTTATTATTTTTTCCGAGTGTCCCCCTGTCCAAGCAATATCAACTTCTTTTTTCTCTCCTCGGCAATAGGATTCGAGCGAGTCATGCTTCGCTCTTTCAAGTCTGACGGGTTTCGAAGCAGCGCCGCTTCGGGTGGGAAGCTCTGTTCCTCCTCCTCTGGCGACGATGCGATTTTGCCCTCCGTGCGTTTCTGTTCGTGTCCAGTCCTTAGGCTCTTTCAAGGGCGGTTCTGCTATTGCGAAACGCACTGGAATGAGCTCAGTGGTCAGATGCGTCGGACTGGGGATGATAACGCATTTGGACTTACGTTGTGATGTGTATTCTTTTTCACGAAGATCCTGGAACGCAATCTTCTCCCCCATTCAGTTCTCTGACAAAAACGACTACAACCATAGTCATCATCATTACGGTCGTTTTTAGTACTGATAATAAGGTCGCGTCATTATCAACGTCAATATCACCATCATCACTACCACTGTATAGTTAAAACGCACCTCATGCCCCATACCACAACCCTCATCTGCTTATCGATTCTCAACCTCCTGCCCACGTGTCGGTGCGCACGCCAGCCCACCTAAATATGCTTCAGCTTGTAATTTGCTTCCTCTTTCCTCACTTGGCTTCACAAACCTTACGACGCAGTTCACGCAGTTCTTCCTCCTCCTGGCTTCGCTCCCCTCGACCATCGCGAGTCCTTCTACCTTCTGCCTTCTATGGGAAATGGTGGTTTTGCGCATACAGCACACGGCTGCATTACAACTCTGCCTGGACTCTTGCTGATGGTAATCAAGTTGGAAATAGTAACAATACGCGAGGAATAGCTTTTTTATGGTATTGTTTTCGTTTGTTCCTAATGATTATTTATAGTGCTTTTGTTGTTATTGATATTATTGTTATATCTGTCCTTATGAATATCTTGCTGGTGTTATCAGCATTTCGACCATTAAAAATAGAAATAATAATAACGATGATATTAATTACTAATTTATTAATACAACAAAAATAATGATATCTGTATCATTCTCACGATTTAGTTTTGATATTATCACATTAGCAACAACAGTAATATTACTAAAACTATCGTTATTAACCTTTCTTTCCGTCATTACAAGCAAGATTATCCCTCTCACTCTCATGTCCATCTACATCACCAACCGCAACCACAAACAACAAAACCTAACAACCCAAAAGGCAATAAAAAGCAATCTTCAACAGCCGAACTACCACCCACCGCCCATCCAACCCGAGCCGCGGAGACAGAACGCAAGCATGATTTACAATCACCAAAACCCAAACTGGAAGAAGACGCCTCGTGGCCTCTCGTTCACTGCTTATCACTGCTTGTTCATTCGGTATTCCTGCTGTGTTATTTGTGTGGTCTATTGCGTTATGCATTAATACATGCAATAAATGCGACGTATATGTGCATATACATACATAAAAACATAGTTATACAGAAAAAAATAACAAATATCTACCTATTTCTCTAATATATACATATATATATAATATATATATATACATATATTATATATATATATATATATAAATATAAATAAATATATATATAATATATATATAATATATAAATATATAAATAAATAAATATATAAATATATAAATAAATATATAATATAAATATATATATATATATATATATATATATATATATATATATATATATATATATATATATATGTGTGTGTGTTGTTGTTTGCGTAAGAGAGAGAGAGAGAGAGAGAGAGAGAGAGAGAGAGAGAGAGAGAGAGAGAGAGAGAGAGAGAGAGAGAGAGAGAGAGAGAGAGAGAGAGAGAGAGAGAGAGAGAAATGCCTGCATGGGCGTACTTTACCCCACACGCATGTGTGCGGACACGAATACCTTCTCTTTCTCTCTTTCCCACTCGGGGAATTCAAAAGCGAAAGCATCTGATAATGGTATAGCAACTAGCCAACGCAGACATCTGATAAACAGGTTTCACATTACTGAAACATTCCAATCATTATGAAACCACGTATATATATATATATCCATCCACCAAGAAAGAAGAAGAAAAAAAGTTACCCGCGAGTTAAAGTTCCCGCACCCTCTTAGTAGACGACCCTTGCCCACGAGAGAGAATCTTCTCCATTTTTTTTCATATCAATTTTTGGAAGGTGATGGAGAGGTTTGAAACTCAAATTACTATTTTTCTTATAATTTTGGTTTACGTCTTTTACCAAGAAAGGGGCTTAAGGGAAATCCCCGGGTAAGTGAAAATCTTGAATATCCAGTCAACTTTTCTTTATCATTTTCATATGATAATTTTGGATAAATAAATGTGGCTTTCGTTAATGCAATTCATCTGAAGTGTCCCTCGTTATCTGTGATACAAAGATCTCTTAAATTAATTATTTCGATCATATCAATTCAATTTTAAAACTTATCGTATGTCAGGTAATTTATATATTTTTTCACGCAGATTTACAACAAAAAGTAATTCTTCTTTGTCTTCCTCTCCCTTGAAATCATGCCAACATTTCGTTAGCTTTATTAAATGCTAGTTAAAGCGACGCACGTTTTCCACAAACTTTGGCGCACATTTTAACAGTATATTTTCTTTTATTCCTATAACATTAACTTCGGTCTATTGTACTACGCTCTGACAAAGTCTCAAGAAAACAACAATATATTTTCCTTTTTAATCTACATTGTTGACAAGGAAGGGCGAGGGAAACAGCTAAATTGATAGATTAAAGTATTGTGATTTTTAGTACCTTATCACCTGCAGTTCAAGGTGACGCAAGAACAGGTTTCCCGCGACAGATCTCAGTGTTTACAACAAAACAAAATGCTCGGCAATGATACAAGGGATTCGGCTACTTAAAAAAAAGGAAGTTCGGCTATTAAAAAAAAAAAAAAAAAAAAAAAAAAAAAAAAAAAAGAAGGAAGGATTCTTAACAACAGCCGATGCCAATATATAAAAAAAAACGTGTAATCAAACACGAAAGATCTATTTTAGAGATAAAGAACTATCTCACCCCTTTTCTCCTTCCTTCCTCCATCTCCCTCCATCTTTTCTATTTTTAGTTTGCATCCAAATCTTAGCAAGTCATGTTTTTCTCATCAACCTTGGATAGACCGGAAGTGAACTTGGGTGTAAACTAAGTGTCAACACTTTTATCTATATCTTCTTTTCATTTATCTTCACGAAGCGGAGATAAAAATATATGAACCGCTTCATCTTTCTGCTTGTGTGTGTAAGTGTGTGTGTGTGTGTGTGTGCGTAAGTGTGTGTCAGTGTGGGTGTGTGTATGTGTGTGTGAGTGTGTATGTGTGTGTGTGTGTGTGTGGTGTGTTGTGTGTGTGTGTGTGTGTGTGTGTGTGTGTGTGTGTGTGTAAGTGTGTGTGTGTGTGTGTGTGTGTGTGTGTGTGTGTGTGTGTGTGTGTGTGTGTGTGTGTGTGTGTGTGGTGTGTGTGCGCGTGCGTGCGTGCGTGCGTGCGTGTGTGCGTGCGTACGTGCGCGCGCGCATGCCTGCGAATGCATGTATAAACATATGTATTCATCTTGGCTGCTGAACCTGTGTGCAACCACGCACGCTCCTATATTTTATACATAACGCTTGAATACCAATGTCGAGCTTGCACTGACAGTGCATAGTTATCAAGGAACTAAATACCGCTAAAAATCGTGTGATTGCTTCCAGTTACGATCAGCTATTTACTAAAAATATCACTCAATTCAGCTCTTAGAGGAAAGACCCTGAGAGCTCTGACTGGATTTGATCACAGAAGTATAAGAAAAGTGAAAATCTTTTCCTCGCATGAGTAAATTCATGAAGTCAGCTGCAGGTTCCGAGAAGTCTTTAACCATTCTAAACCAGGCGCTGTCATCAGATAAACCTTATAGTTACTCGTGATTATACCGTTTTCAGTTTAAATGCCCAGCAAATCATCAATATCACAGAATGGTCATTAAAACTTGCATAACCCAGTGCTATAATTACGGCGGCACGATGAGGCAGCAGCCACTTAACCTGCGACCATTTCTGGGAGCGGCGGGAAAGTGGCGCCACTGCGGGGTCTTCGAGAGAAATTTCTTTTAATCCCCCCCCCCCCTCCCCTCCACAGACACACTCCGAAGACGATAACTGAAGATCTACTCACGGGACGTAAAGTAGAAACACGCCTGAACTCTGACATTCCGGAAATAACACGAGTAATACAAGTCTGGCGTTATAGGTGTCTCGTCTGTACAACTCTTGAAACAAGTGCCGCAATGATACGGCATAATTGAGTCTAGATACCTAAGTACCTTACGTTAACGATTGAATCTATATTGTCTTGAAAATATACAGTTACTCGCCACCAGGAAGCGATAAACAGGAAGGCGTGGGTGTTCTTCAACTAAAAGGACAAAGCATTATTTTTTAGGCTTGTCTTTCTTTCTCCGTTTAAACAATAGGAAAATTGTTTAATAGCAGGAGCCTTGGTCGTTAACGCTGGGTAGTATGCTTTGGTGCGGAACTGTAAGGTAGGTCGTCAGCAAGTGTGAGAAAGATGTTAATAAGGACAAAGACATCTGATTGGTATTTCAAGTTCAAATCAGATGTCGCGTTCATATGAATATTTATACATATCTGTACGTGTACTAAAAAACATACATAATAATAGATAACAACACCGCATTCTATATCACCATGTGTAAAAACTATAAATGCATGTATTGCACACACACACACGCACACGCACACGCACACTCACACGCACACTCACACGCACGCACACGCACGCAAACACAACACACACACACACACACACACACACACCACACACACACACACACACACACACACACACACACACACACGTGTGTGTACATACACACATATAAATAGATATATAATATATATTATATATATATATATATATATGTACATATTATATATACATACATACATATATATTATATATATATATATATATATATATATATATATATATATGTATACAGTATGCACTTCATGCACACCCCTTTACGTAAACACTTTTACCTACGCTTTCGTGCCTTGGGTGCACTTCTGCTCGTAAGGGTCATTTTCTTGAGGCGTTCAGGTACTCTGCTTACTCACCTGGAAAGAATAAAATAATTAATTTACAGTCTGACTCACCTTTCTTTTGGCCTATTATCTTCTGATACTGGCCAAATTATTAAGAATTACAAATTAGAAAAAGCCATGTAATGTTATATATATATATTTCAATATCTATCTATATATATATCTATTTGTTTTGTCTATCTAATTGCTTCGTTCTATGTATCTATAGAGCTCCTTTCTATCTATCTATCAAAGCTATTTGTCTGTCTATCTCCTACCTATGTATCCTTCTATCTTTCTCAATTTATCTATCTGTCTCCCCATATTCATATAAGCCTATTTATTCATCACTGACATATCACTTATGATATCAATGCATATTCATCTTGTATGAATAGTAACAAGAATAACATTATACTAATTGCTTCCCGATCAATGTGGGTTCTGGACTTGCACATCTATTTACTAATTTCATTCCCTAAACAAATACATAATAACTAAATAAATAAATAATAAATAAATAAATTGGATTTCGTCACTACACAACGCTATACAACACGGAAGATTCTATCAGAAATCATTCCAATTATACAAATATTTACACGGTTATTCTCTTTTGCAAAACATCACAGGGTTTATCTATAGCGCCATCTTTTTTTTCCCCTTTCACCCTCTCCCTCTATCGCCTGATCTCCCCTCGCTGGGCCAAATTACACCCGGACGAAAAAAGGGGAATATCATGATGCCAAAAGCCAACTTAAAAAGGCATGACGATGTAAAAGCTGCTGTCGTTTCCTCAGCATTTCCCCTTCTCCTCTCCCCTTCTTTCTTTCTCTATCCCTTCTGTTCTATCCTATCTACTCATCCTTCTCCTCTCCACTATTCTCTTCCTCTACTGTTCTATCCTATCTCCTCATCCTTCTCCTCTCCACTATTCTCTTCCTCTTCTGTTCTATCCTCTCTCCTCATCCTTCTCTCCCCTACTTTCTTTCTCTATCCCTTCTGTTCTATCCTATCTACTCATTCTTCTTCTTTCCCCTATTCTCTTCCTCTTCTGTTCTATCCTTCTCCTCTCCCCTACTTTCCTCTTCTGTTTATCCTCTCCCGAGTCATCCTTCTCTCCTTATCGTTTTGTTTTTCCTCTCTTCCATCGTCTGTATCCTCTCCGCGACACCTTCTTCTTCTCTCTCCCTACTCTATCCCTTTATTCTCTATTCTCTTTGCGCCATTCGTCCCCTTCATCTCTCTTCCTCCTCCTCTATCCACTTCTTGCTTCTCGTCCGCATCCTCTCTCCTCTTTCCTTTCCTTCTCCACCTTTCTATTCCTATTCCCCCTTTCCACTCCCATCTTTCCTTCCCCTTCCCTCTTTCCGCTTGCCATTCCCTCCCTATCTACTCTCTCCTTTAACATCCCCTCCCTCCCCTCCCTCCCCCCTCTCCTCTCCTCACAAAGCTGTCACGCTCCTCTGACCTTGACCGCCATGGTAACGTCCTTACGGCCTTTCCCTCTTTCTGCCTTTACATTATTTCTTGTTTGTTAAATATTTCATCTCTCTCTCTCTCTCTCTCTCTCTCTCTCTCTCTCTCTCTCTCTCTCTCTCTCTCTCTCTCTCTCTCTCTCTCTCTCTCTCTCTCTCTCTCTGCTCCCTATTCCCCATTCCTCGCCTTCCTTACTATCTTCCCCCACCCCCTCTCTCTATCATCATATCTCTTCCTCCCTTCTCTCTCTTCTCCCTCCTTCGCTCTCTCTCTCTCCATCATTTCCCCCCTATCCCCATCTTTCTCTCCCTCTCCCTCTTTCCCCATCCTTTCTCTCCCTTTCCCTCTTCCTCCCTCCTTTCCCCATTTCCTCTCCCTTCTCCCTTATTCCGTGACACCGACATTACCCAACTTCACACGCGACTCCGACCTCAGAGTCCAAATATAGACTGGCCAGAGGGCTCTCAGCTACTCTACCATAATAGCCGCTTTTTACGTGTGTGTATCCAAGAGAGTGTGTGTGTGTGTGTGCGCGTGTGTGCGTTCGCGTATATGTCTGTATGAATGAATGGGTGTAAAAAAAATGGGAGTGTTGTCGTGTTATCTAAGGACGTTGGGAATTTTAGATATTGGGAATATCATTTCTATTTGAGAATTCTCGCTTTCGATTTTAAATACGGATATTCATCTTCGCTTTCTGAAGTCAAAAGACAAGCAAGAACGCGCTTGGAAACAAGAAAAATAGGGAGGAAAAACGATAGCTGGCACCCCTCTGTACAAGGTCTACCATACAATTATGACTCATTAATTTCCTATTGCTTAGTCGCCTCCAAACCGCAGGCTAGACCTACATTCAGTCACTTTTCGCCCTTCCTTAGGCCTACTTGAAGTGAAGGAACAGGCCTTTACCTTCCTTAGGCCTACCTGGTTTATAATTATTATGGTAATGCATGTACAGATTTACCCTATCCTGAGGCAACTGTGATACACTTAAACGCATACTTACAAAAAAGAAAAACATGTAAGCACACACACACACACACACACACAAACACACACACTCACACAAACACACACACACGCACATACACACACACACTCACACAAACACGAACCCGTACATTGCCTCAAAACAAGGCTGGAGTCACGGCCACACCCATACATAAGACTCCGCCCATGACGTGACGACAGATAAAGTAATGGGCGGAGTTTGCTCGGCCACGCCCTCTTTGTTTGGGTGTGGTCCTCGCACAATACCGTGATTATGATTGGTAATGTTTGGAGGGGATTTTACCTCCTTGCTAACATATCCTTCGTTTTATATTTTCATTTTCGCGTGTATAACAGTTTGTATAATTAGTAAGTCCGCCGATCTCTCTGCTTGGATATTTTCAATACTATGACAGTGAGCAAAATTTGTAACTTAATCTGACTTTCTATTTCAGTTGTACATATATACTATACTTTATTCTGCATATCTATCCACTATATCTGATTAAATACATTTGGTGAATCTCCCTGTTTATTATGTATATTTCATCTTGTTATCCTGACGAAAGGGACCTAACCTCCTTCACTCCTCGGCCCCCTTCATGCCACTTCAGACTGTCACCATATCATAAACATTTAACGAGATAATATTGCGTATCTTAAGAGGGTCTACAGCCTCTTTTACACGGTGACCTGGAAGCGAGTCTTATCAGCTGTTCGGCTGCGCGTGACGTCGATCTCTCTCCTTATCTCCCGTGAGCATCTTGACTGGATGCCTAAAAGGAGCAGGTGAAAGGGAAAGGGGTAGAGGGGGTCGGAAGAAAGGGAGGGGAAAGGGGTAGGAGAGGTTGGAAGAAAGGGAAGGAAAGGGGTAGAAGAAGTTGGAAGAAAGGGGGAGAAAGGGGTAGGAGAAGTCGGAAGAAAATGAGGAAAAGAAAAGAAAAGAAAAGAAAAATAAAGGTGATAAAGGCAAACGAGAAAAAAAATCAATACGAGAAGATGGAAAAAGCAAATAAAAAGAATATGAATTGGTAGAAGGAAAATGAGAGAAGGCGACTGTAATCATCTTGACCTAATAATCACGCCCCATAATCGAAATTTTTAACACATCATTTGCCAATTTCAGAAATTAGGAAACGTTGCCAGTGACTGCAGCGCTGAAAACTGCTGTCACTCCAACGGTAATGGCAGGTCTTGACAGGTCTTGACAACGGGCGACATAACATCAACAGATTAAAGAGCAGCAATACTCGCTAAGTGGAGATGCGGCAGGTAGCGGTTTTACGCTACGCTCGCCGGTGGTGCAACAAATATGACAAGGATTTTGGTAGCTCAGTGGTTGTTCCCGCGTGATGTGGCCATTCACCGGGTCCCACTTGATAGCAACGAGTATGGGAATGGCAAAGGGGGAAAAAGACAAAGGAAAAAAAACTGGAACATCACTTCGGGGTCGCTAATCACGTGGTTGCCATTCAAAGTGATCACGTGTTTTGACACAGTGATCACGTGATGACTGGAAGAGAGGGACGTGAAAGAGGAAAAAAAGAGTGCGTGGGTGCGTGTGGGTCTTAGTGTGCTCATGTCAGCTGTGGAGAGGAGAGTGACAGTGAGAGGTACACGGAGCTATACAGTTCAGCAGAAAAATGTAGGCCATATAGAGACACAGAATGATAAATAGATGGCTGGAGAGATAGATAAAGAGATATGAAGAAACATATACAGATAGATATTTATGTAGCAAGATAGACAGATAGATAGGTAGAAAGATGGGTACAGGAAGACAGACAGATAGAAAGATAGAGACAGGATGGTAGATGGAGACAGAGATAGAGAGATACCTATGGATATAGATAGACAGATTAACAGAGAGACAAATGGAGGAGAGAAAGTTTTTCCCAAAAGACTCCTTCAACCATAACATCGACTTATACCTCAGTGCTAATGGTTCAGATGCATTAACCTTAATACACGGACGTCAGCTGATCCCCATGAGCCACCCATACTCTCCCACAGCACGCCGCGTCACCATTCTACCTTCGCACGGGGGTGGGTGGGGGAGGGGGGGAAAGGGAAAGGATGGGGGGAGGGGTTTAGAAGAAAAGGCCTCTTGGAATATTAATGCTAAAGGAAAGTCAGAGGTGCCATCGCAATTTAAAAAGCCTTTTGCAATATTGACCCACTTAGGCAGCGTTATTGTCCGCTGACCCATGCAATGACGTCACCATAGTACTGCGAACGGGAGAGAGCGGCGGCGGCGGCGGCGACGGAACTCAACGGCGGGGAAGTGCCGTGTCTCCTCGTACCACTTTGGCTGTTTCCGGGGAGAGGGAGGAAGGGGAGGGGAGGGGGACGGGGGAGGGAGGAGGAGGGGAAGGGGGAGGGGAGGGATGGAGAAAGAGAAAGAAAGAAGGAGGAGGAGGGGAGGGAGGGAGAAGGTGGAGGAGGAGGGGAGTAGAAAGAGAAAGAAAGGGGGAGGAAGGGAGGGGAGACGGAGGAGAGATGAGAAAGAGAAAGGAGGAGGAGGGGGAGGAGGAGGAGGGGGAGGGGAAAGA
>NW_020869550.1:79059-84059 GCF_003789085.1 Penaeus vannamei | reverse complement strand
GCTCAGTTTAAATGTTCAAATGATCACACACGACTGACAAACCCACTAAGGCCCGGGTACGTATGAAGCTGAAACTGAAAATGTGTATTTGGATACGGGATTGGCTTGGATTATCTCACTCTTAATGGGTAATGGAGAGGCCATCACTTCATGTGGTAGTTTTTATTTCTAACCTATCATAAAGTTGATATAATAATAATAACAATAATAATGATAATAATAATAATAATGATAATAATAACAAGAATAACTATCAAATACCATGAAACCTAAAACGTCTATGACAAAAATAATCAACAATCATTAATAAAAAAAATCACGAATTAACCATAACAGAAGTATAACCAAACTGGCTCAAGTAATAACACATACATAAAGGAGAAATGAAGAACGACGCATACGAACGTCACGACTCCGACCCACCAACGTGGAGCCCCTAAACATATTATGCAAATGAAATTACGATCTGAAGTGTGATTAAGTGTGGCTCTCGATGTTGGCGTCTTTCTACGTGGTCATTTGAAACTGGGCCAGCTTTTAGTTACGTTGATGTGACCATACTTATTTATTTTATTATTGGTGTTCTAGTTGGTATTATTATCATTATTACTCTACTACTACGTACTACTATCATAATCATTATCATATTGTTTATTTAAGCAAGACATGATACTCTATCACTAAATCTTTCGTAGAAAATTTGTGTAATATATAACAATCATATATTATGTTGCTAAAATTACCACATTATAAAGGTAAAGTAAATAGAAATTTCATGACGAAAAGAAAATTATAATCGTAAATTGGCCTAAAAGCATATTAGTCGGTAATATTGTATTTGGTTCCGTTATCGAATATCTAACACTATTTGCAACATATCTTCGGAGATCTTAACTTGTATTTAATTATAAGTATTGCTCTATAATCCCTGATTATCAATTCAAACGTAGTATTCTCTATATCGAGATGCGTGGTGTCTATTTTATTCTGATAATCTACTACATAACATACTACAACAGAACCAACGGCGTTTGTACAGTCAATCATAATAAATCGATCTCACTACAACTGAAAACTACAAATAACCTAATCAAAGAGTGAAAAATATAAACAAAAACAAAACATTGGTCTTGTTACCCATGTTGGCAACACCGTCTGTTAACATGTGTAGACTTACCACACTTTTTTTTTTGTATCATTTTCCCCCTCGTATCCAAGAAAGCATGTTATCCATCCCAAGGTCTGTGTAATGTGTAGGTGGCCGTTAGGGTGGGTGTGGTTTGCCGAGCAGTGGTAAGAACGGTAAACGCTGTCGTGTATGAAAATAATCGAGGGAAAAAAATGAAAATCTAGTTGCGCGTGTCGGAGTTACTGACGTATTTTTTGTCGGTTTTCTGGTAGGTAACGAGTGATTGAATAGACACATTGAACGGAGGTTTATATGGGTAAGTTTGAGGTTATATTGCATTATGATATTCTTTATCGTAATCCTAAATCTCTTAAAGAATCAATGGAAATATTTCTTTGTTTACGGCTTCGCGCCCAAATAAACATTAGCCACGTAACCCATCGTAAACACCGTACTGTAAATCCGAGGTTTGCTCACTTCCTTCCAAAACATCATGTATTGCCTCCGTGTTATCCTCTATTATATCATCTTTCATGGCCGCACTCATCGTTAGACCATGAGTCGCATGTCAACTGGCCTTTACAAATAAACGGTAACCCTGGCAACAGTTCCTATGTTGCTAAGTTATGACATATTCATAGTGAGGATTTTGAATAAGGCTTAATGGTGGCTAATCAGTACGGAAGTGTTATCTTTGTCGTTTTGTTTTATACAGGGACCATAGGGACTTAGTGTCGCTATTAGAATATGTTTTACAGTATAGTTAAGGTTATGTTATACGAGTAGTTTAGGCGATATTATGCTATAGTCTCTAGTTATAATATTATACTATACAATATTAGCTACCATACTATTCATATCAACTCCATGTCAGCATATATTGTAATCACAAAGGTTTTATCATTTTATCAACATATAGTGCTTGGGTCAAACTCCAATGATTAATTTGGGTTACTGTGATAGGGTGATATTGATAAGGTGAATAACCTAAAAAAAAAGATTTTTTTTACATGATAATGTACTACGATAATCTGAACAACTTATAGGGGATAGCATTTCAGTACTTATAAAATGTCAATATCTATTATATCTATCAATATCTTTTAACAATTGCTAATCACGAATATCACAGTCCTTGCACGGATCAGCACAACAAAACAAATACAAGAATATATTGAAAATTAATGTCAACAGTAATAACAATATAACCAAATCTATTCTCTAACTTTCTCCTAGGGCTCAGCCAAACTCATAGGGGAGGGAAGGGGGTGAATGAGAGGGGGAGGGGATGGGTGAGAATGCAGTATGAGGAAAAGGAAGAAGAGGAGAAGGGGGAAGGGATGAAGTATGAAAAAAAGGAAAGTAGGCAGGGGGGATGAAGGAATGACGGTGAGAATTGAAAAGGGAGAGAAAAGGGGTAATTAGACAAGGAGGGAATGAGTATAAAAAGTATAAATGAAAATAAATATCTTAATGCAAGATATCTATTTAACCGGTTTCGAATATATCTTCACAAGATACCGTATTCATGTTGGCTTTTATCAACATGAATACGGTTTCAATATGAATACCGTATTCATCTTGACAAATATCAGCAAAAATACGGTTCAGTGAGTATAGAAGGGGGAAAGGGAGAGTAGATGAGCATAGAGGGAGGGAAGAAGGGGAAGGGGGGAGGGAATGTAGTGTGAAGAAGAGCATGAAAGGAGGAAGGGAAGAGGAGAATGATGATGAGGAAAGGGAAGAAGGGAAAGGGAGAGTGAATGTAGTATGGAGATTAGTGAGGATTATGGTACGGGAGGAGGAGAGGGAGGGAATGCAGTATGAGGAATGGAAGAACGGGGGGGGGGGGGGAGCTAGGCACAAGGCTGTCAATACTTCGTTCTGGAAGCAGAGGCAGTCTGGGCCGGCTGCTCCTTCATGCTGTGTCAGGATGTCCTTCCCTCTCTTGACATCTTTATTATCATTATCACTACTATTTTTTTATTATCATTATTATTATCATCATTGCCATCATCATCGTTATTGTTATCATCATCATCATCGTTACCATCATCATCACTGTTGTCGTCGTGATCATCGTCATCATCATCATCATTTATCATTACTACTTTTGTTATTATCATCATGCTTAGTGTTCCTTGTATATCATTATGATTGTTTAATATTACATTACTGTCTGATTATCAAACTATATTACACATTACCATATCTAATACTGATTGTAGTTTACTGTTGCCGTCAGTGTTATAATCGAGCATTCTTAATTACTGATCCCGTCTGTTGCTGCCATTAGTGTTATCATCATACGCATAATGTAATTCGAAAACATACATGATATCAAAGCATAATCTGGATATTGCGTGATATTTTTTTAATAAGCATACTGGAAAAAATGTATACACATTTTCTCATTATTTTTTCAGCGAAATGAAGACTGGCTTTATACTCTTTCATTTCAACAATTTTCAGTGATAGTAAAAAAATTCATCCTCTAATTTATACTAAAATCATTCTTGCGTGTAGAGAGAGAACAGTTTCCATGAATAAAACTGAAATTTGATATTCATTTTATGACAGCAAATGCACGCAATGTAGCCTACGTTCTTAAACATAGTATAATTACATTTTAAGATTATATTTCCCCTTACTTAACTCCTGCTTTCTAATTGGTTAAGTTTAATTCGATTAAGTTTTATAAGTTTTTAAGTAAATTTTTTGCTCTGATTAAGGTCTTACCTGCGGCTTGCCTGACACGTGTACTGCATTAGCTATATTTTCCTTCTGCTTACCTGTAACAGAGAAAGAGAAATTAGTTGTAAGAATTATTTTTTTATTATCAGTACAGTATTACCGATGGTTTATAGCATCAGTTCTTATCTAAAGTTACGGTTGCATTTCCATCCATAAAAAGAAAAGAGGTGATATAAAATAATCTATAATCATTTTCAAACTCTACTTAATTTCTCACTTCATAAAACAAACCACAAAATACACAGTAACCTTGAAAGCTGGACTCCCGTTTTTCTTTCTATCTTTCTTTTTTTTTTATTGCCTATGGGTGGATCAGGAATTTCTGAAAGTAACGCGAGCGAATATGGAAGGCTATTTTTTCTGACCAGCGATTGTTTCTCATAATAGTTTTCTCAGACTTTTTAGGTCGGGGAAAAGTTTGTGCTGTATGACATGTTCACGAATGCATTGCATAACCGCACTGGACACAATATATACACAATCAGTTCACTCTGCCCAGTGCAAGCTTCCTACAGATTTCCTAAAAAATTAGTTATAGGTCTGCTGAAAATAGCTAGCGCTACTGAATGCCTCTTTTGTGTACTCTCCCCAAGATGTTGCGATTATTATTATTAGGCATGAAGAAAACGGGTTGTGTTAGATGAATGAACCTTCCTTCCAAGGTTAGGCGACGCGGTAGCTCGCTGGCGGCCACGAAAGTGTGGAGCTCAACATATTTGGCACCGCTGCCGTGTCTGCTTCCATCATTCTTCCAAGTTTGACAATAACTTTTCACCTTTTTTATGTTTGCACAAGTTCGCTCGCTCCGTTTAGTAACTTCGGTGAACATATGTCAGCCTTTGCTTTTTGTAGCGTGCGTTGCTCTTGGCAGGAAGTGACTCGAAAATGGTAGGTGGCAACACGGTGTCTTTTCATTTTCATGTCAACCGCTTGCTGTAAATATTTCGAAAGCATCTTTATCTTATTCGTGAATGGACTACATACTTTTTATAACCTGATCTGTACATCATCTTAAGTTAACATAACTCAGTCTTAACTCTAGAAAAGAAGGAATTCTCCAACATGCAAGAAGAATCTTCCGAAAATACCTCCCAACACGATCAACCGTCCGAAACCT
>NW_020869550.1:69059-76559 GCF_003789085.1 Penaeus vannamei | reverse complement strand
ATGAATATTCACTGTATAATATGCATGCGTGTTGATGTTCAGTAAAGCATGTATGTATGCTTCTATCTGGCTACATGTTCTGAATATATGGATGGTTCTCTGCTTATGTATATCAATAGTATACACGAGAATTTATATACATAACTGTGTCCTCAAATCCGTAAAAAAACAAAAACACTTCACTCATTAATCTGATTATTTCATAAAACTCTGAACATGCATCAGAAAGAATGCCGACGCACATCAATCTTGAGTAAATTCAATTTTCATTGTAAAAAAAAAATAATAATGTCAATAAAGGATTTAGATAAGATGATAACACGAAAGACGGTCGTACTGCAACACAAACCTGCATTACGGCAAGAAAGAGCCATGTTTATCAGTGACAGCTCCTCTTCGGTCTAGCCACTTACTCATCTTGATTCGAATCCCTGCTTTTTCCAAGATGAAAGTGTCCGAAAGGCTAAATTCCTCTCAGATATTACGTGACTTCTATTAGCTACGAGTAGGGTCAAGTGGGGTCATCTTTTTTTTCTTCTTTTAGGAGTTCTCAAGCAGATGTCTCGTATAAGAAAAAGAAATTTACTAAAAAGGTTTCGCATTAAGAGGATGAGGGTCGTGTTTTATTCATATGCTCGTCATGGAAACACCGTATAGGACTTGCCTAGCTTTTTTGGTGTTGTGTTGCCGCTTTCGTAAAGTCTGTGATTTTTTGTCCTGTTGCCTAACGTGTTTGTGTGTACGCCTGTGTATGTTTGTGTGTGTGTGTTTTCTTTTCTCTTCAGGTTTATCTACCCGTGCGCATGGTTGTGGAATATATTCGTGTCCGTGCATTAAATTCTTCTACAGTTTTTATGTAAATTGCGTTTTTTTCTGTATTTGTGTGACATAGGAATAAAATTTAGACAAGATGACATTTTTCAATGTTATCAAAGCTATTATTTCTTCTTTTGTGTTACGTCTGATCAGTGGCATCCAGTATATATATGACGTCTTCCCCATTAGTTATGTAATGTCTCCCGTTTTTTAAATCAAACTCAAAATTATTCGGTCGCTAATAAACTCATATACACAAATCCACACGGAAAGAAAAAATATATATCGGTGTACATACACGCTCACACATAACATATGGACATACATTGGCGGTACTTATAGACAAGAAAGATACACACAGTATTGCTATAAATAGATAAATGTAAAACAAAAATATAGTGACACAGATACACAAGAAAATGGGTGACATAAACTCAGCTGACCACTTTCACACACACGGTCATCTGCACATAATCAACATACCTTCAGCATACCTTACAAAATTATTACTATCAACAACACTTACAGCGAAAACTCTATTACATACACACTTTATTCGGAGAGCCAGCGAATGGATTTCTGATCACAGATAGAGATCGCACCCAATCAGAGCCATGTCGACCATGCACAACAGTGATTGCAGACACGAAAATGGAACGCTTGGATTCGCATTTCGTTGCCCCATATTTCGAGGCATTTTTGCGATCCGTATCAACGCTTGGCTTAAAATGGAGAGGTTCCATTATGCGAGGTATCAAGGGACGCGGTGTTGGCGCGGATGTATTAATGGGAGGAAAGGGAAGATGAAGATAGTCTTCTGCATTCCTTTCGTTCGAGTCTTTAACTTTTATACATGAATAAATAAATAAATTAACATATATATATATATATATATATATATATATAGTGTGTGTGTGTGTGTGTGTGTGTGTGTAGGTGTGTGCGATAGATATATAAATAAATGACTTTCTCTCTCTTTTATATATATATATATATATATATTATATATATATATATATATATATATATATATATATATATGTGTGTGTGTGTGTGTGTGTGTGTGTGTGTGTGTGTGTGTGTGTATGCGTGTGCATATATATATAATATATATATATATATTATATATATATATATATAATATATATATATATATATATATATTATATACACACACACTGTACATGAATCCCCTCGGACGCGTGGTTCCGGCCGCACCTGCCTCCCAAAGGCGACCCATAAACCCGAGCGGCGCGCGTGTCAGGCGAGCAGTGGCGCAAAAACCCGCGGAGATGCTCGCGTGGCGCCGAGTGCAACTGCGCATGCTCGGCTCGTGCAGGAGTTGCTGCCACGTCCGCACGCACGAGGATTTCACGGCACTGGAGGCGGTGTACGGCTGTGAAATATTAGCTCGATAGTTGTCTTGGGGTTTACGGTGATGGGGATGGTTTATGGTTTGGATGTGTGTGTGTGTGTGTGTGTGTGTGTGTGTGTGTGTGTGTGTGTGTGTGTGTGTGTGTGTGTGTGTGTGTGTGTGTGTGTGTGTGTGTGAGAGAGAGAGAGAGAGAGAGAGAGAGAGAGAGAGAGAGAGAGAGAGAGAGAGAGAGAGAGAGAGAGAGAGAGAGAGAGAGAGAGAGAGAGAGAGAGAGAGAGAGAGAGAGATAGAGAGAATAAGAGAGAAAGAGAAAGGAAGGGGGAGGGGACAGAAAGAAGGAAAAGGTGGATAGAGAGCAAAAAGAAAGAGAGAAAGATGAAGCAAGAAATCCTTTTTTTTCTAACTTGTTTTTCATAACCATTCCACACATTTCTGCTACCTCACCCAAAGCACAGGGACAAAAAACAACACCAAAACCGGTTGTATATCACAAGAAAGGTACACCGAACGACTTCATATACATAAAAAAAAAAACGGAGAAAAAAATACTATAAAGCGAAAAGCCACGAGAAGGGAGGCGGGAGGACTCAGCCAAGAGCGCCGCGCATTAACCCTCCTTTGAACTTTCTTCCAAACCTTCCTAACTAACTGAGGGTTCGACCTAACCCCTCTTAACCTCTTAAGTGTCACTGGGATGTGTTATTTAAGCCTAGTATATAATAAGAAGTGAAAGAAAGTTCGTATTTGTAGTAATAGGTGATGGTTAGTTATTACGATTGTTATCTTCGTGTTGGTTCTTTCAGGAAGAGAAAATATATTTTTTGCATTAGTGTTCACTAGGAATTATCTGGGTATTCTTAATTACTATTAGTATTTCCTGAGCATCTCATTAGTACTAGTTTTTTTCTGAGCATCTCATTAGTATCAGTCTTATCTGATAATTCTAAATACTATCATTAGCAATGGCGAGTAATCTTTGCTGTTACTGCTCCTACTGAAAATTATAACGACAGTAGAATTAATACTTTCACTTTTCATATGACTGAGAATTATGATAATGAAATAGGCGACATCAGTAACGAGACAGAGAATGACAAAGAACATGTGCGAAATAAAAGGTTAGCGACAATCAGAATAAAAGAGAATAAGAGTAACCAAAAATACCTTAGCGGGCGAGGCAAAGAAAGAAGAGAACAAAAGGGAAAGCGGCGAACCTCCCCCACCCCCACCCCCCTTCCCCACCTCCAAAAAAGAAAGACGAACGTGATTGTGGATGACCAAGGGGGGGGGTACCAAAGGGGGATGGCCCAGGGGGAGCCAATGGGGGATGGGGGGAGCCAATGGGGGATGGCACAGGGGACACAGGGGGAGTTAAAGGGGGGGGATGGCTCAGGGGGTGTGTGTGACCTGGGAGATGGGGGATGTAATCGCAGGGGAGGGGGGTCAAAGGGGCATGGTACAGGGAGAATCAAAAGGGGGGGGGGTGGCACAGGGGGAGTCAAAGGGAGGGGGTGGCACAGGGGAGTCAAGGGGGATTTTTTAGGGTAGGGAGTCAAAGGGGGAGATGTCACCGGTAGGGGAAGGGGAGTCAAAGTGGGGATGACACAGAGGTAGTCAAAGGGAGGATGCCACCGGGAGAGTCAAAGGGGACAGAGGGGGGAGAGAGCTGGACAAGTGGGCGTTTTATGGACCCGCCGTCTGGCCATCAGGTCTTCTCGCGCCAACTGGCCCTGCTCTGTTCTCTCTCTTTCGGTTCGTATTTTCTCTTTCATTCTTTCATTTTTTTTCTGGGTCTCTATTTCTCTCTGGCTGATTTTTTTCTGTGTTTTCTTTTCTCTGTCTTCTGTCTGCCTGTGTTTCTTCCTCTCTATCTTTCTCTTTCTCTCTCTCTTCCCCTCCCTTTCTCCATCCCTCTCCCCTTCCCTTTCTCTCTCTCTCTCTCCCTCTCTCTCTCTCTCTCTCTCTCTCTCTTTTCCCCTTCCTTTCTCTCTCTATCCCTCCCCCCTTCTCATTCACCCTCCCTCTCATTCCCTCTCCTCCACCCCCTCCCTCTCCTCCACCCCTCCCCCATTCCCCAGCACCTCTCCTCGTTGGCGCAGTGCAGAATGAAGTCGGCATATTCCATCCCCGCGACTGATCATCTTCCTCCACCGCTCTATTTCCGGATCAACACACAGCCATGACGAGCATCGATTGGCATACATCACACGCGCATTAGCAAGCAGCGTGTGGCAAGGGAGTGGCACAGGCGCGGGGACACTGGCAGGGTCATGCGGAAGGGGGAATATTGGCAGGGAAATAAGCCCGGAAGGAGATACTGGTAGGGGCATGCGAAGGGGTGATGGTTAGGTAGGGGCATCCGGGTATTCAGAAAGGGGCAATGAATGGGGTATTAGTAAAACACCGTGGAAGGGGTCAGTGAGTAGGGGCATTCGAAGGGCAATGAGCAGGGGCATAATAAAAGCATCGCTGGAAGGGACATTTGACAGGCACCGCTGGAAGGGGCATTCGGAAGGGGGCAATGAGCAGGGGCATTAGACAGGCACCGCTGGAAGGGGCATGCAAAAAGCAAAGGCATTACATAGGCACCGCTGGAAGTGGCATTCAAAAGAGGGCAATTAGCAGGGGCATTAGACAGGAACAGCTAGCAGGGGCATTCGGAAGGGGACACGGACAGGGGCATGTAGGAGGGAGTGTTGGTGAGCGAGCGACAGGGGATAATTTTTTACCCTTTTTTTCTCCTGACGTCCAATAATTGACCAGTTAAGAGAATGCCATGGGAGGGGAGTCAATGGAGTAATGGGTCTTCGCTAAAAATAGTTGGGCTGCTCAAAAGTCAATGGTGGCGATAGCAAAAATGGTTTCAGTTAAAAGAACCAGATGATAAAAGCAAGAGTATGGCTAGCAATCATAATGACAAAGGGAGTTAAATAGTAATAACAATAACATTGGTAACAGGAAATAAAATGGTAATAAGAGTAAAATAATGACTTTGTTGGCAAGAACAGTTGTGACAACAATATTGATGATGATCATGGTAATGAAAATGGTCATAATAGTAGTAACTACTGCTAATGATAATAATTATTATCATTGTTATTATCATCGTTGTTATGATAAAAGTACTAATAATGATAAAAAATGATAATGATAATAATAACAATAATAATAATAATAATAATAATAATAACAATAACAATGATATAATAATAATAATAATAAAAATAATAACAATAATTATGATTATAATAAATATCTAAAGTAGATAGATGACAATTATTATAGCGATTGCCACAAATCACTGACAAAAATGTGCCACTTACAAACCTATAAGATGATAATGACAGCCACTTTTACCATCCACAATTCCAAAGTCACACAATAATCACCATAACCATAATAGAAAAACTCGAAAAAGCAAACTAAACAAAATACAAATCGCAAAAAATAATAGATAAACAAATAAACAATAAGAAATAATATAAGGAAAAAGGGAATTGTTTTTTCCCTCACACTACGCGCGCCCAGCCTTCGACGCGGCCTCATAACTCATCCATTACGCCCCTGTCGCAACAGTCGCCGCCCTCACCTTCTGCGATCGGGACTCACTCGTCTCTCCTTCCCCCTCCACCTCCCCCCCCTCCTTCCTCCGGCGTCGACGTCTTCCCTTTCCTTCCCATAGATTCTCCCTTCCTTCATCTCCCTTTCCACTTCTCCTTTCTTGCGTCGTTTACTCTCTCCCACCTCTTTTTTCTCTCTTTTTACCCAGTTTCTTTTTCCTTTATACTCACTTCTTTCCTTCCATTCCCATCCCTCTCCTCGCCTTCCCCCTCTTTCCTCATCTCCATTCACCTCCTTTCCTACTTTCTCCTCCTTCCCGTCGCTTCTCTTCTCCCCCTCCCCCCCCCCCCTCCACTCCTCTCGTCACAGCCGCCTTGTCGCTTTAACTCCGTGAATGGCTTGAGTCTCTGGATTAGCCTGACTGTGGCAATTGCCTTGGGTTCCTGCCTTTGGATTATTGGTGTCCTCTTTATCTTTTCTTTTCGTAGTGATGTTTCTTCTTTTTCTCTATTTAATCACTCCATTTTTTATATATATATTTCATAGTTATATCATATAGTATTTTCCTTTACACTTGTGTTACGGTGATTCAGTTATGAGTATATTAACATCACAATGAATAACATAAATGCATGAAAAATGTGCTTTGCACTATGAATGTAAATGAACTACGTTTACAGGAATCAAAACAAAGCTTTATATATCAAAAAATTAAAAATATACTTTTACTCACCAAAATTGAAAAAAAACACCCATTAAGAATAAAAAAGACTACTTTTACACATCAAGAATAATCACCCACATACGTACACCCCTAAAACGTGTTCCACGGCATACATCCTCGCCTTGTGATGACCCCCTGCCGGAGATCTGCTCGTAACCGCGGCAGGGGAGCGCTCAACCCTGCAAAAGCCTCGCTCTCCCACCATACAACATGTGTAGAGTGCATGTCACTAGCCCTTATACCGGCGCGGCGCTCGTTAAAGATCATGGCGAAGATATTAGATCGGGGGGAGGAAGAGAAAGAAAGAAAGGGGGAATAGAAGAAGAAAAAAAAAACATGTTTTGGAATTTACGAGTCGTCTCTGTGTTGATCTCCATTTGAATATTCAATTCGCGTGAAATGGCCTAACTAGATCCCTTGATGTAAATGCTAATCTCTCTAAAACCAACACACTTGGTCATAAACACATGCTTTGCCGATTCACTTGATATTTAGAAGGTTTAATTTCATGCTCAAGGTTCATCATCGGGCAGGAGATTGCTGAACCTCCCTCTGGGGGGTCTAAGGGGCGGGCCCTAAGAAAGACAGGGCATCGGTGGCACTCTTAATAACGGCCACTTTGGGAATGAAATAATCCTTACGAAATTGCGTTCATTTAGAACAGATTAATTGGGTGATATGGGTGCTTTGTATGCATTTCATGTCTCTTATTAAGATATTCATCTCTAGTTTCATCTCGTCCGAAATCGTCTGACTGTGCCATATTCTGACGTTTTTTTTGCACAGTCATGTCTTACTCATTGTCGAGGTTAACCCATATAGATGGGGAAAAGATGACCTTTGTGATAGTAATTCGACTACCTCATACGCAATATTGAATGGCCATATGTCTCTCTCTGTCTCTCTCTCTCTCTCTCTCTCTCTCTCTCTCTCTCTCTCTCTCTCTCTCTCTCTCTCTCTCTCTCTCTCTCTCTCTCCTCTCCTCTCTTCTCTCTCTCCCCCTCACCCCTCCATCCTCACCATA
>NW_020869550.1:46559-59059 GCF_003789085.1 Penaeus vannamei | reverse complement strand
GATTGTTCTCCCAACCAGCTTTGACCTTGGCAGACGGATTCCTCCCTGGTCAAACGCGGCCAAACGCTGCCGCTCTTTTGCGTAACTCGACATTGCTCAAACTCATCATATAAACAAAGGGGTCATTGGCTTCTGTTCTCCGTTAGAGATGCTCATTCAGACACATCGTATAGTAAAGGAATCAACTTGGGAGGATTTTCTGTACAATTAAGATCCACTGAGAATTGTCAGTCGAGGTTAACCCATTCCCTCGACGCTTCATTACCTACCCAAACCACGGGCCTTATTTTCGCTTTCCTCTCCTCCTCCTCTTCTTCCTCCTCCTCCTCCGCCTCTCAGGAGAATATTCCGAGAAAGGTCATATCAATTTGGAATGTGTAGTGATCGGTTAAGCCTGGGAATATACCACACGATTCTGACGAGCGTGGTGAAGGCTGCTGAAGGTGAGGGAGGAAAGGCGACCGCGGAGAATATCGATGGATTGGTGACGTGCGGAGGTGGATAAACTCGACCTCGGCACAATGGAAGACATTTCCATTACGTAAACCTAATCAAGATCACCTCCCTTTGCGATCAACGCGTACCGACACATTTGCAACCACATGTCAGCCGCAGATGGTCGGATCGGTTGCGTGTTCGGGTCAGAGGTCGGGATCTGGAAGCCGAGATTGTTCCCGAGCTGACATTCCCGATACAGGGCCATTCTTTAACGATATGTCTGGAGCTCGACCATTGTTTCGAGCAATTCTTCCACTGAATGAACATCTGTCTTCTGTCTGTCTGTCTTTGTCTCTTTGTGTCTCTGTCTCTGTCTCTGTCTCTGTCTCTGTCTTTCTTTCTCTCTCTCTCTCTCTCTTCTCTGTCTCTGTCTCTCTCTCTCTCTCTCTCTCTCATATTGTATGTGTGTGTGTGTGTGTGTGTGTGTGTGTGTGTGTGTGTGTGTGTGTGTGTGTGTGTGTGTGTGTGTGTGTGTGTGTGCGTACATGAACACACGCAAGGAAGCGGAGCCGTTTTATTAACCCGTCTCGAGGAAGCCACCATGAATGGGGTCTGAGGCTCACCAAGGCGGCGGAGAAGCGTCGTGAGACCTTGTTTAGATGACATCAAAACACTTCATCACTGACGTTTGCGTGACGACGGTCTGACCGCTTCAAGACCCGTTCTTATCTTGAGATGTTTTAGCGAACTTGGAGGCAGAGTGACGCAAGATTTTCTGTCTGTGTATCATCTCTATTTATCATTTTACATCTCACACAAAATAAGATATGCATTGCAAACTTATTCTGCCATCATTCGAGCCTGCATGGGAATTGGCGATTACGATACATGCAAAAAGGCAATTCAAACCCGACGTCCTGAAACTGTTTCTTGGTCTGCGCCTTCTCGTCGTCCGGGGAAACCCTCCACTCCTCGCAGTCCGGTAATGGCCCAGGACCTCCAGCCGTGACAGTCAGACAGTCAGTCACGGCATCATGAGTCGACGCTGGACTCGTGGAGGACGGCGGCGGCGGAGGAAAGGAGGCCTTCAAAGTGTGTTTCACATGAAGTTTCCGCCACCTGACTGGCCTCTAAGTGACAATTACGCGCGGTGTCGGCGTGAGCTACCTTTGTTTTCACCCGAAAGTGAATTGTCATGCTAAAGGCGTCAGACTCCCGGACTCGCGTTCGGATCTCTCGTGTGATATTGTTGTTCGTGTTGGTTCTGCGCTTGTGTAGAATTCATGATGAGCAAATTGTAAAATAAAACAACGAAGGGAATGACAATTGAAAACAAGTATTTTCTTGGTCTTCCCTTCGTTATTTCGTTCGCATTTTGATTCTGCTCTTACGGGAAAGTTTTCTACGTCTCCTTCCCCTTCCCCATGTGGGTATCCGGTATGAGGGAGTTTAGCCACGAATCTTCGCCCACATCCATGTGCCTGATATTACCCCATGTAGATCATTTCCTCAAGCTGTTGCAAAATCTGACAGATTTTCCCCAGTCTGATCTAGTAGTTATATTTCCTTGTTTGTCTAATATTCTTATTTCATTTAGAGATTTTGCAATGCTTTTGTCCTCGCTCCATTTTCGCTCCAGTTGCTTCCTTTTCTTTGGCCTGGCGCTGAGTGAATGAACTCATGTCAAACAAGCACAATGGCCTTCCTCTCCGAGGCCGCCGCTTCATTCCAAGCGCGGGTGTACTTTTACGGTACTTGCTAATGCTTCGTGAAATTCTGCATTCTATGAAGTTCAAGCGTTAGAAGCATAAAATCTTGAGACAAGTGTCAGAGTCAAATTCCAGCCTGGCTTTCTTGTTGCCATGAAAAAGCACCAAACAGACAGATTGGGTTCCCGAACAGGCACGGATATGATCCTTTTTACCACTCCATTTTCCACGTTCAACGCAGGATCAAGGCTTCCAAAGAGACGCAGATATGCCCTTACTCACAACTCCAGCCCCTGCTTTCATTAACCAACAGACGCCACAGCTTCAATTTCCTAACAAACGCGCTTTTTTTTAATTATTCCCATACCTCTCTTCGACTGGTTTACCCGAATCGACACGACTAATCTCCTCACTCGAAGGCTCAAACATTCGTCGCTCCCCTTTCTGGTGCAGGTTTTCGTGACATTATTTTTTCGTTTATTCTAGTCTTTCATTTTTTTTTTTTTTTTTTTTTTTTTTTTGGTTTTGATTTAGTTGTGTGTGTGAATGTTGGTCATCAGTTGCGAGGTTAGGCATTATTTTTCCGAATATAAAAATGAACATCTTTGATCCTTGGCCTGAATACTGGTCGCAGATACAGGCTAAATCAGACAGTTGCCAATCTTTACAGAACGGCAGGGTGTTCTGCAGACACTATCCCTTAGCAAATAATTATTTTCTAGCCATTACGTAAAAAATCACTTCCATAGAGTAATTATGCAATTGTAATTTAATGTCCCGCTCACTCTTGCCCTTACAAATACCGTTGGAATAAGTGGAAATTAAGTAAATTTAGACTTAATAGGGAAGCCGGATAAATATCTCAATGCTTACAAACAACAAAGAATTATGGAAATCTCCAGCCAGCCTAATTGTATCACTGGGTATTCCCTGTCAACTACTTTACCATATAAATTCTTGTTTTATTTTTATATTCATGGAAGCATGAATTTCGTTAAACTATAGACCGTAAATGCGAAAGTTTTCCGTATAGTTACAAATACCCGATAACATTCATTGTAAATACTCTATATACATTAGAAAAATAACATTCACGAGTAATAATAAGAAATGGCAATAGACTCCTTTCAAATATCTTTCAAAGCGAGATTGTGAAGAAATTCCCAGCTTAGAACATCAGCCACTGCAATCAGCGTTTCTTCTGTTGCTGAAAAAAGCAATTTCGTCAGCATGCCTCTCTGCCGCCGCCCTCTCTTATCTCATTCTTGCTCTCCTTCCTCGGTGCCAGGCCAGGAAATTCCCTGCCTAGCCTGGCGCCGCTGCAGGACCCTCCTAGGACACTACCACTGGATCAATGTAACGTCTCTCTCTCCCCCCTCCCCTCCTCCCTCCGCTATCCCCTCCCCTCTCCTCTTCTGATTACCCCCCACCCTATCCTCTCCTCTCTACTCCCTCCCTCTCCTCTTCTGATTACCCCTCACACTATCCTTTCCTCTCTTCTCCCTCCTTCTTCTATCCAGTCAACCCACCCTTTCTTCTCTCTTTTCGTCCCCCATCCTATCCTCCTCTCCACTCCCCTCTCTTCTCTCCACCCCTTCCTCTCTCCTCTCCGACCCCTCCCCTCTCTTCTCTCCACCCCCTCCTCTCTCCTCTTCTCTCCCTCCCATTCCACTACCGCATAATTCATTATCCTCTGTATTCCAACACCCCCACCAAACCCCCTGCCCCCACCTCTGCCCAATAAGAGAGGACGGCGAAAAGAAGAGGCCAAGCGGTAAGAGTGGCAGCAAAGTCTTCTTAATTCTAGAGACGACGGTATACGCGACCTTCGCTTCTTCTCCCTTATCATCTAAAAAAAAAAACTAAAAAAAACAAAGACGATTTCCTCTCCGACACAGACAATTCCCCTATCTCTTCACCCATCTCCCTGTCTCTTCCTCTCCCTCACCCTCTTCCTACTCCCTGTCCCTCCTTCTATCCCCCACATCCCTCCCACATTAACACTTCCGCATTCTAGACACCGGCCGCTCTTACGAATTAAAGAACGTGCTTGCGTGTTGATGTACGAGGAATCACGTTGCGCAACAAATCAATGCTTATGTTTAGAGACTGAGGACTCGCGGTGGGATGAATGCAACGAGCTCTCAGTTCGCGCATTTACAAACAGTTCCTTGCGCTCGGCTCAGATGGCAGCACTGGAGGTGAAGATTTTGATTTGCTTTATTACTGTGATGCTTTTTTTCTCTTTGTATAGGAATGGGTAACGTATGATTACACTTTGATGGAAGTACAACAGCTTATAATAACAGTTACAATAGCTATATGTCGGAGCTTGAAGATTCTGACCTGAATTTTTTGTATGATTAGCATTATGCTGATAAAAATAGAGCATGAATGATGGCACTTCAGTGAAAATATAAATAAATTATAATTTATAAAAGTACTTAAAATAGCTAATTCATTCCGGAGGTGGATGTTTCGTGATGAAAATAATCAATGTATGGTGATACTGGTAAAAATATAAACAACAATAACGATAATCATGATATGTTCTTGACATGGCTTATCATTATAATCTTGGGGGTACAAAACTGATAATAATAATAACTAATTATAACAGCATCGTAGTTAGCGTACCCTTACTACTTCTTAATAACCACCATTACCAGTGACATTGGGAACACTATCATTATCATAATTGTCGTCATTACGCGAAGACCACCGATCAATTATAAACAATTATAAAGCTTATTCATCTTCATCAGTTCTAATAAATACCGGATAGGCCATATGTCGGTTGATTCTCCTCTCTTTCTAACCTCAGAAAGCGACGGATATTTGCATGGAGCATGAACTGTTTACTTCCGATTTGAAAGTTGCATCATCCCCATGCGTGTTGTGCAAGTTTTGTTATCAAATTTTGTGAGCAATGTCACCTGCCTCCCTCGTTTCCTCCTTGGTCTTTGTGTCAGTTTTTTTTCCATCTGTGGTTCCCCCTTTCTTTCTTTCTCTCTCTTCTGCTCTCTTTATTTCGTTTTTTCATCTTTCTTTTCTTTCTCGCATTCTCTCTTTCTCTTCTATCCTTTATCTCTCGTTTTTTGTTTCTCTCTCTCTTTCTCTCGTATTCTTTATCTCTTTCATTTTTTTTCTCTTCCTTTCATCTATTTTCTTTATCTCTCGTTTCCTCTCTTTTACTCTCTCGCTGTGTGTGTGCGCGCGCGCGTGGTGTGTGTGTGTTTTCTGATTCATATTCTTCTTCTCTTGTGTTTTGTCTATCTCGCCTAGATTTTGTTCCATGCGCCTCTCTCTTCCCATCTTTCGCCCACCATTCTAAACCATTCATTCCCAAATTCCTTCCTTGATACTTGCATACAAATACACTCATACAATTCTACCCAATCTAGCCCCCCCCCCCTACCCACCCCTCCTTCAACCTCTTTATGCCTGTCATAGGAAAACATGACGTAACCTTGAGAGTCGCTTGGCACTGGTTTGAACTCGCATCCATTGGGTGACGATTGGAATTCCTCAATATAAGCGTCTATTTATAGATTGTTTAAATTTACCGTTTATTGTGCGTTATCTTCTATTAATCGTGTAAATAGTACTTGTAGGTTGGTTTTGGTGTGTTTGTATTTTTTGTTCTCTCCCTCTCTTTCTCTCTCTCTCTCTCTTTCTCTTTCTCTTTCTCTCTCACTGCCCCCCTCTCTCTCTCTCTTTCTCTCTTTCCCTCACCCTCACCCTCACCCTCTCCCTTTCCTCACCCTCACCTTACCCTTACCCTCACCCTCTCCCTTTCCCTTTCCCTCACCCTCTCCTTCACTCTCTCCCTCTCCCTCTCCCTCCCTCACCCTCACCCTCACCCTCACCCTCACCCTCTCCTCCTCCTTCACTCTCTCCCTCACCCTCTCTTGTCCATATGACGCAAGCCATCATAAGCTTGTTATTGCCTTTCACTTTGCCTCTTGCATTCCTTATCCGGGATGAGTTTAATGAGTGAAATGAGAATGGAGATGAGTAAGGCATGTGTGAGGAAAGAGGGAATGGAAAAAGAAGTGAGAGAAAAGAACGAGAGGAGATGGTATGGAGGTTGAGAGGAATAGCGCGAAATTAGCAAAATAAAGATGAAAGAAAAGAGAAATCAGATAAATAAGGGAGATGAAAGAAAACGGGAATAAAACAAAACATGGAGGAACAACACGTACTAAATATGTGTACACATAAATAAACATGAAACAGTATCTGAAATGATAAGTCGAGCAGGAAATGGAGAAAAAAAAATTAACAGGAAGTGATGAGCGACTACACGCACACACACAAACACACACACATGCACACACACACACACAAACACACACACACACAACACACACACACACACACACCACACACACACACACACACACAACACAACACACACGCACACACACACACACAACAAACACGCATAAATGAATAAACGCATAAAGAAACGACCATAAACCTAATTCAATAAATTATCATAGATAAATAAATGTATAAATAAATAAATAAATAAACATAAAAAAAGGCTCAAACGGGTCACCAGAGGGCGCCAAAGACAATGAAACGGGAGCAAGGTCGTTTATCAAGAGGAATGACACTTTAATCATGCCACTGGGAAGACGATGTCGGTGCGAGGTATAATATCGGCGATACTGGGAGATCGAATATTGATACATTTCTTTGATTTCTTATTGATTCATGTGGAGGGGGAGAGGGTATGTGGGGGGGGGGTGGGTGGTGTTGTGTTTTGTTTGTTTGTGTTGCTTGTTTGTGTGTGTGTGTTTGGTTTTGTGTGTGTGCTTGTGTGTGTGTGTGTGTGCGTGTGGTGTGTGTGTGTGGTGTTGTGTTGTGTGTGTGTTGTGTGTGTGCTTGTGCGTGCTTTGTGTGTGTGTGTGCGTGCTTGTGTGTGTGTGTTGTGTGTGTGTGCTTTGTTGTGTGTTGTTGTGTGTGTGCGTGTGTGCATTTGTGTATGGATATTCTATCAATTCTGTCCCTTTATTACTTCCTATTTCGTCGAGCCTGTTCGCAAACGCCTCTCTCTTTTTTTCCCTGATATTCCTTTCTGTTTGTCCATCGCTTCTCTCTCTCTCCCACTCCCTATCTTCCTTCCTTCCTCTGTTTATTCCTTTTCTTTACCTCTCGCTCCCTTGACTGATAGCTTTGCTGAAGTATCTTCGCAAATTTGCTTTCGTGATATTTTTCCATTCTAACGTGCCTGACTCACTCCAGTTAACCTTGTATCTTCTCTTCTCCTTTACCCATCATCTGTTATTTTCTCTCTTTCATTTCTCTCGCATTTTACTCAACTATCTTCCCATCTGTCGTCGCAGCCTGTGTCTTTCTGTTATCACGAACCCGCATAAACAAACGTACACACACACATACACAGTCACACATACACAAACAAACACACATACACAAACTAATTACCAACATACATAATAAAAACACAAACAATATACAAGCACACGGCTACGCGCGCCACAAAATGAACAGCAGAAGCCAACAGGCCAACCAGCAGACCCCAAAGCACACCGAGAACCTCCACCGGAACTGCAGCGCAAAGGCAGAAGAGCGCCCGCTGCGGTGGAACAGGAATTTCTCCCCGACCCCAGCACGCTCCTGCCCGGTGCCTGCCTTCCCGCCCTTCGCCTATGTGAATTGCGACACCGGCCAGCATTAGCGAGCCTACGTGGTGAGTCTTTCCCTCCCGGGCTCTGTTTCTCTCGCTCTCGCTCTCGGTTTCTCTTTCTCTTTATTTTCTTTTTCTTGTTTTCTCTTGTTCTGGCTCTCGCTCTCTCTCTCTCTTTTTCTTTCTCTTTCTCTCTTCTCTCTCTCTCTCTCTCTCTCTCTCTCTCTCTCTCTCTTCTCTCTCTCTCTCTCTCTTCACTCACTCACTCACTCACTCACTCATCACTCACTCACTCACTCACTCACTCACTCACTCACTCACTCACTCACTCACTCAACTCTCCTCTCTCTGCATGCTCTCCACATGCTCTTCATATCAGGACCCTTTTAGGAATTGGCTGTCGACCCATCTCCATCCCTAATGCACTAACCTCTAGTAAAAACACGTACAGAGGAATACATAGGCTCGAATCACCACTTGCTTGACCAGAGGCACAGAAGCAGCATAGCAGACTCTGAACAAACTATTTGCAATCATCGCCAAAAGAAAATGACGGAGTGAAATTAAAAAACAGAATTAGCGAAGCGAATATAGTAGATACGAAGCCAAATGCAATGAAGTGAGCGAGAATGTTTTACTATTTATTTCCTTTCGGGTTGGAAATACTGCGTCTTCTGTGTAGGTGTTTCAGCAACGGGGTTATGGGGAATGGGGTGAGGGGGAGAGGAGAGAGGGAGGCGGGAGGAGGGGAGTAGAGAAGAGGAGGAGAAGGAAGAGTACGGAGAAAAAAGAGAAAGGGGGAAGGGGGGAAGAGTGGAGGAGAAGGAGGGCGAAAAGGAGAAATGAGAAACGGGGGAAGGAGGGAAAGGAAGAGGAAGAGGGGAGAACAGGAAAAGGAGAATGGGAAAGGAGGAGGGGGAGAAGGGGGGGTGGGGTGAAGAGCTTCGTGAACACCACCGAACTTTCACTGTTACGTCAAGGCCAGACAACATACTCTGCTCTTTGGTTATTTATTTTTCTTTTTTCTTCTTCTTTTTTGAAGCACGTTAATTAGACCTATTTTCCGTGACCACAGTCTTCCCCAGAGTGACAGGGAATGTATGATTACCGGTTTTACATATCTCGTAATAACCGACAAGGCAAAATACGATTTCGATTGCAGTTTATATTGGACATTATAAGTTCGATGCAGACCGATACGGATTATTTACGGCTTTATATATCTATCCGTATCTTAACCGGAATCTAAGCCACCGACGTTCCTAATTTAATTAATCAAGTTTATCTATAAGTAAAGGGATATAAAGTGGGATACAGTTTTATAATGAATACTTCAGGAAATATCATTAAAAAAACGCTACCTGTCATAAAAGTCAAGGAATTCCGCATCCATGAAATTCACGTGCACTGAACTCCACAATAAAAACGCCCCCCCCCCCTCTGCTGATACCCTCCTCACCCACCTCCTTTCCCCTCCTCCCCCCCCACCGCCTTCGCCTCCATCGAGTGCTCCCACATCCTCTGCCACCCCTGTTCCTACCCGCCTCCTTCCCCTCCCCTTCGCTTCCCTACCCCCCCCCCTCATTTGCTCACCTCCTTCGCTCCCTCCAAACCCTCCCCTTTGCCCCCGTCTTTTCCCTCCCTCCCTTCCTCCTTCCCACCCCCGTCCCTCCTATCTTCTTCGTCTCCCCCCCCCCATCTTTCCCGCCAAGTCCTCTCCCACCCCCTTTATCGAGACGCATTGGTTGACGTCTCAAGGTTAATTTCCCCCTCACAAGTCAATGCCAAGGAAAGGTTCGGGTGATGACTGCGGCGGCGTGGTGACGACGGGCGGCGGGAAGACTGACAGGCGTTCGCTGCGATGCTCAGTAATAACTAGGAACGTTTCACATATTCGTCTTGCGTCTGGTTTCGGAAAGGACTGTCTCCGGAATAACTTTGGCGGGAAACAATGCCCACCGAGACAAGGCTGGGTAGAAATATTGCGAACGCACTGGCATCTTAATGGAAAGGGCTCCAAAAAATACTAACTGTTAAAACCGCTCTCGGCGATCGAGAAATGTCACACTTATGCCACCTGTCGTCCGATCTCGGCATCTCTCGCACTTTCGAATGGAGCATCGGGTTAATCGGTCCAGATCTCACAACAGCGCGCTCTGATACCAAGCCACAATGCGAATTCTGTGTGATTTGACCTTTATGCATTTTATGATCGATCGGAAAAAGGCTTCGGGGTTGGCAACCGGAAATGCAGAGTCACAGTCTCTGCCAACACCTGTTATTGCAAGTCATGGCACGGTCCCCTACGTATCGCATGTCAACTTTTTAATTGGCTGGAGTAAACACCAGCCCGTGGGTGTAAGTCTATGTGGTTTTTGTACCTTCGCGTGTGGGCTGCTTGTATCGCAAAACGTACATGTAATACGGGCGTGTGGGTGCGTGGCCATGAGCGTAATTCCACGATTTGCTATGGAAATATTTTCTTCCTATCAGCGATCCGAGTATACTGTTGTTATTCAATCGTGAGCGAATGTTTACATGGACACAGGCGTGCTTAAGAGGAATAACAGCGCAGACTCTGGTGCGATGCCAAGTACGCCCGGCACTGACGTCTACGAAGTGCTAGCCGTCTAACCATTAACAAAAAGAGTGGCAACGCTGAACCTGTCATGTGCTTCATCAGTCTGACTAATAGTTGGCCAGACTTTCATTCTTTTTTTCTTTTTTAAATCTGGCAATGTGATTTATAATCAGTATTTTGTGACCTTGGCAGCGGAAGAACGTAGCTCTCTCTCCAGCGCAACATGGCATTGATGAACTCGACATAGACACACAACAAACAACTCTCTTCCTGCGTTTCGATTTCCCGGCAGTTAATCCTATCCGATACATCCATATACTTGCCCTTGATCCACTATCTGGACCTCGTAAGAACATCTAATATTTTACCTCAAACCGAAGCCAAACTTTTCCCCAAATTCTCCCGTTCCTCTCCTAACCTCAAACGGTTGGAGGGAATCTCCCCCGAAAGCGAGACCGGTCGAGGCCGTTCTTCCCCGCTAAACTCGGGTGATCGACGGGACTTTCCCCGAACGCCAGACCAGCGAGAGATTGGGTTTTCTCCTGCAGCATCTCGGCGCTGATGTAGAAGCTTTCCCCTCTCCTCCCTCCCCCCTTCATTTCCCCGCCCTTGCCCCTTTCCCCTAAATTCCATTTCCCCTCTCTTTCCCTCTTCCCCCTTCTCCTCCCTTACCCCTACCTTCTTCCCTCCCTTCTATCTCCTCCTCCCATCCCTTTCTCCCCAACTCCATCACACCTTCGGGTAGATGTACCCCAAAAATGCACTTTTTCAGGTAATGAATGCATATCTCGGAAGGTACTATGAATCGCAAATTATGGCATGACGACGACAGGTTACCAAAGATACAAAGGGCAGGTGCACATAAAGCAGCAAATGACCGGCATACTTGTTAAGACAAAAATTTCAGCCATGACTTTCGAGTCCGTTCTTTCGTACAATGGAGTGGATATATCGTGCAGAATTCCCCAGTCACCCTCATTCTTTGCGGTAATCCGTAGCCTGGACTTAAGCCGGAGATTGATACCATGCCTATCGGTCTTTAGCTACGTGCTTTTATGCAGTTTTGCAACCTACTTGCGATGTAACAAGCCGAGTAGTTGGTTGTTCTGTTTCTCTTTTAGTGCATTTGTCATTACATGTATTGATTAACCCTTGGCCATTCTTTCTTAAAACTTTGTTTCAGTACATTTGTTTTTACCTGTATTTATCCATCTATCTTTGGTTTCTCTTCGATAT
The DNA here is from genome assembly GCF_003789085.1 of Penaeus vannamei. Classification (NCBI taxonomy): domain Eukaryota; kingdom Metazoa; phylum Arthropoda; class Malacostraca; order Decapoda; family Penaeidae; genus Penaeus; species Penaeus vannamei. The sequence continues at coordinate 47,439 of NW_020869550.1, read as the reverse complement.
GTTGGCTGTATAAGTCCATCTCCATACATAAAGTAAGCTAACCCATAGCAGAAAAGACAAGCCTGTCTGCTTCACACATTAATCTGACGCAGGTGGCATTCGTACAGAAGCCCGGTCGCGTACGCAGCGCAGGCCGGCTCAGCTAATAGAACAAGACGCTAATACCCGGTCACGGAGAATTAAGTCGGCAGGTGTCTCGGCTATCCCCCCTACACGTATTTCTTAAACGCTGGTAATGTTTACTTTAGATTACCGCAGATAAATTCTGATGCCCCTATAATCATGGCTCCACAATGCATCAACCAGCCCCGTTTCATTATCGGTTCGACCGGCCAACACCGTCTGAATCACAATTAAGCTGCCATGGGCACAGATCTAAAAACCGACCAAGAAAAGATGGTAACTGACTTTATCGTCGAATACTACTTAGAAATCTCGTAATTGATACGGTTTTCAATATCAATCTGTGACTGGCTATAAAAACTTGACTCGGCTGCATCTATCAACTACAATTTACAAGGCACAGGGTTTAAATGGTGGCGTAGGCGCTCGTAGACACACCTGGCCTTTATTTTTGTGGGTGGCACCAAAAGGTTGACTGGCCGACCCAGGGTGCCTTGGTTTGCCCTTCTAGGAGGCTCTTCATTTGCATAACAAGAATCCTACGATTTTTTCTGCTCCTTTGTACGTACTAGACAGCGATTAGGATCGAGTAACTTCACACTCCTTTGAGGTGTCTTATCTTGGGCTAAGGCTTGCCATTGTTGTAAAATGCTCATTCACTTTCGTTCGACGTCTCGAATGGTCGCTTGGTAGTCTTGTCTTTTATAGGACATACGGGTATCCATTTTCATACTGCGTTGGTCATCTTCATACTTTC
>NW_020869550.1:36559-44059 GCF_003789085.1 Penaeus vannamei | reverse complement strand
AGGTAGAGATAGAGAGAGACAGAGTGAGAGATAGGGAAAGAGATATATACAGGGAAGAGAGGGATAGGAAACAGAGGGATGGGGAGGAGGGAGGGAGGGAGAGAGAAGAGAGAGAGAGAGAGAGAGGAAGGAGGGAGAGGGAGAGGGAGAGGAAGGAGGAGAGAGAGAGAGAGAGAGAGGGGAGAGAGGAGAGAGGAGAGAGAGAGAGAGAGAGAGAGAGAGAGAGAGAGAGAGAGAGAGAGAGAGAGAGAGAGAGAGAGAGAGAAAGTGAGAGAAAGAAAGAAAAGAGAGAGATAAACAAAATGAAAGAGAAAGAAAGAAAAGAGAGAGATAAAAAAATGAAAGAGAAAGAGAGAGCGCGAATGAAAGAGAGAGCGCGAGCGCGAAAGAAAGAAAAAAGAGAAAAATCATAATCAAGAAAAGGAAAAACAAAAAAGCAAAGCGCTCTCGCCGCCCGGGAAACTGGGAGAGGCAACCCGACTCAAGTTCAGACGAAGGCCAAGCTTAGTTTCCTAATAGAGGGAAATTGTAATCTTAAATCCTTCACGGCCAGCGCCTCCGAAAACAGCCGCTCTCCGTCGATTCTTCTAATGTGAACAAGGAGGAGGCTCTGTTCGGGCTCGGCTGAGTGTCACTTGTTGGTCCGCTGACGACAATGTGTCATTTTTGCGGTTTTTCTGCTCCAAGGCGGGGTATGATTAATGAATAGAGAGAAGTGGGGGGAAAAACTAGATTTGTATGTAAATTAGTGCTATTGCGTCATTTTCCTGCATACAGTCGACAACTTCATGAATACTATATTCTTGGAAATTACGATTATTATAAGAATTATAAATTTCTTCCGCATGGTCGAACCAATGCTATGGACCGAACCACGTTGCATCAGAACCCCCTTTCCCTTATCGCCGTGACCTAACTTTAGCTTCAGCCCTGCGACCTCTCTCGCCCGCCGTCGGTGGGACAACCGCGAAGTAGCAGCCCCTTACTACACTTTCACGGGACGCTCCCACCTCGCAAAAACTGGCTTCACCGTTGTCAGCTAGACGACAACCCAGTCTGGCCCTCCCCCCTCCTCCTCCTCCTACCCCCCCTCTCCCTTCCTCTTACTCCTCCTCCTCCTACCCTCCCCTCCTCTTCTCTCCTACTCCCTCCCCCCCCTCCTCTCCTCCCTCCCACCCTCTTTCTCCTCTCCTTCTACCCCCCTCCCCTCCCCTTCCCTCTCTCCTCCTCCTACCCCTCCCCTCCCTCCCTCTACTCTCCCTCTGCCCCTCCCACTCCTCTTTCTCCTCCCTCCTCCTAACCCCCTCCCCCAGCCCTTCCTCCCTTCACCCTACCTAACACGCACCCTCGGATCTCCTTGTTTTCTAGTTATCATTATGTCTTTCTTCTCTTTTTCTGTTCTTTGTCTCTTTCTCTTCCTGATAATAATCTCCAAGGTAAGGAAAATCCTCGAAGACATAAATGGCCTTGAACTTGCCACCGTGACGGGGAGCTGCTGTCGAAATGGAAACCGTGGAAGGCAAGTTGACAAGCTGACGAGATCCAGGGAGGTAAACCGAACACCAAGAGTAAAGCCATAGCGAAACTAAGCTACGAAGAGGTAATCTAAGCTAACCTAACCTGAAAAACATAGCGGCCGAGGAACATCAGATAGAACCCCATTTCCCCGCTGGATCGCCCTCTGCCTCTCTATCTCTCAAACTAATATAAAGAAATGTTAAATAGTTGCAATGGAAAGTCTCCCGGGGTTGAATGGCTGAAGTGGAGAGAGATAAAAGTCCGTGTGTATTGATGGTGGCGCGACTGAAGCCTCACAGCTGTGGCGAGTTCGATCAGGCCATACACAATGCAAAGGCAACATGGGTGGTGACGAGGGTTGCTAACGAAGCTATTCAATTGACGAAATGAAACTTGGGTGATTAGGATGCACACAACACATTGCACAAATATATAGTCACACGGTTATAGAGATATAAAAATAAACAAGCGAAGACACACATGCACGCACGCATACATACAAATACAAACAAACAAACACATACACAAAATTAAAGACATAACATATACAAACAAACAACCACAAACAAACAAACAAACCGAACCATAAGCCTACAGAAAATTCTCGGGGAAAAGACAAACGTTTGGCGGGAAAGTCAAACAATAACCGTCCCAATATGGCGTCATTCTCGACCTTGGCCCGAGGGTCGAGGAAGGAAAATATGGCCGAAAGTGCTAACAGGCCAGTCGGAATTGGTCTCCCAGGGACTCTAGGCGAGGGGGGGGGGGAGAGGAAATTCCTCTATTCTATACGGTCTCTTCATTGGGTAATGCCGAATGACTCATGTAGCCGACCAGTAAAATAATAATATAATAAAATAATAAAAAATAAAAACATCGTTAGTTTCCGAGTCTTGGTCCTCGTTGTGGGAAGGAGATAGATAGATAGATAGAGAGAGAGAGAGAGAGAGAGAGAGAGAGAAGAGAGAGAGAGAGAGAGAGAGAGAGAGAGAGAGAGAGAGAGGAGAGAGAGAGAGAGAGAGAGAGAGAGAGAGAGAGAGAGAGAGAGAGAGAGAGAGAGAGAGAGAGAGAGAGAGAGAGAGACAGAGAGACAGAGAGAGAGAGACAGAGAGAGACAGACAGACAGACAGACACACACACAAAAAAAAAAAAAAAAAAAAAAAAGAGATCGAACACAAAACTTAAATAAAACACATGAATCCCAAAAAAACCCGACAACCTATAAGAATAAGAGAAACAAAAATCCGCTGACTAATGCATCCCAGAATTAAGGCAAAATGTCCCAGATTATGCGTGCCGTTTCCCAAAAACAATGTTTCACGAACTGAAAAATCAAGGATTATTTAAAGCGTTTCGTCATCAATTATATAATACAAAATGTCATGGACGGTATGGTTATGACGCCAGTGTTTTATATTGGTATATGATAATTTTTTCGTTTTCTTTTCATCGGAGGACGGATCAAAGAAAAACAATTATCATAAAACATATAAAAGGATAAAAATCTATCATTCAATCAGATTATGGACGAAAAAAATAAACATACGGGCGCTAAGAATGAATGTGAGGAGATAGAGAGAGAAAGGAAGGTCGAGAGGTGAGGGAGGGAGGGAGAGAGAGAGAGAGAGAGAGAGAGAGAGAGAGAGAGAGAGAGGAGAGAGAGAGAGAGAGAGAGAGAGAGAGAGAGAGAGAGAGGAGAGAGAGAGAGAGAGAGAGAGAGAGAGAGAGAGAGAGAGAGAGAGAGAGAGAGAGAGAGAGAGAGAGAGAGAGAGAGAGAGAGAGAGAGAGAGAGAGAGAGAGAGAGAGAGAGAGAGAGAGAGAGAGAGAGAGAGGAGAGAGAGAGAGAGAGAAGAAGAAAGAGAGAGAGAGAGAGAGAGAGGAGAGAGAGAGAGAGAGAGAGAGAGAGAGAGAGAGAGAGAGAGAGAGAGAGAGAGAGAGAGAGAGAGAGAGAGAGAGAGAGAGAGAGAGAGAGCGAGAGAGAGGAAAATAATAAAGAACGCAAAAGGAACAGTTAGATAAACAGAGAGAGAGGGAAAAAGTAGCCTAGCGGAGTAAAGGCAAAGGAAAATAGACAACAAAAAAATGTCAGAGCGAAAGAAAAGTCAACATGATGAAGAAGGATGACCCGTAAACAAGAAATGATAAAAGAGGATATTGGTTAAAACAAGAAAAAAAATTCTTGCTGTCATGCGAGTCATGGAACTCAACATGCGTGACTATTGCATGAATAATTATATATTTTCCGTAATCTTTCTTTAGAGCGAAAGTCTGTCATGCCCCTTTTTATCATATATATATATTTTTTTTTTGCCATCGATATCATACACGTGCATTCGCAGCTGCTAACCTAGCCTATACAGCGATCCTGACTTTTAAAATTGTTAGTATTCAAATATACTCGTATGCAAATATGTTTCATACCTTGCCTTACAATGTTTTTGAAAAAACCTGGAATAACACATCTAAATTATACAGACCCTTTCATCACTGTTCGCATATTCAAAATATTTAACGATTTATACAACGGTTTACAAAATTTAAAGAAAAATTTGTTTACTGCTTTTTTCGATGTTTATGGTCATGAACTCCTTGGTAAGAGCCACGTGCAGAGGCTCCATAAACTGAAATTTAAATAATATCAGTAGAAAAACGGATCAAACAAAAATCTACAATTTCTACAATGTCCACCAGCTCCATGCTGACTTTCACAGGACATTTGTCCCTACGGGTTAAACTCATCTTATTTCAGTAGATAAGCCGGTTTTAATGCTTTGATTGTCAGCATCCTTATCTATAATCACATGATAACTTGGGGGAGGGGGTTGAAATAGAGTCGGATCTTATGAAAAGGCAAAAACGTGTTGTTGGATTCTATAAGGTCTCACAGATGTCGTGATTTGAAGTTAACCCCAACGTTTTTTCTGATCTTTTGGGTTCATTTAATTGACTTTATATGGAATAAATGAACTGAAAACGTATCCAGATATTTTTGCTTAAACGAGGTTTCTCAAGACAGATATTTCTTAGCTCTATTGCCGTGAAAAACTTCTATTACTGGTGAAAATTTTGTCTAAGTAGGCCATTATCACTCAAATTTCGAAGTCAAAACATTAAAATTATTATCACATATCTATAAATCTTTGTTGTGTACTTACAAAAGTTTAGTTTAACCATTACTACCTATGGAATGCTCGTTGAGGTCGAGAGTGAAAATGTCATTATGCTTTTGTTTTCCACAGAGGTAAAATGAGCATCGTGGTTATAGAATGAGGCCAAGACAGCGGTAATTGCAAGATATTCTGGCGGTGCCACTTACTGGGTTCGGTGAAAAGGCTGCAATGTGCACTAGGCCATGTTTCGTAAAAAAAAGGGGTGATATTTGTATTCCATTCTCAACAATGTTCAAATTAGTATTAACCATATAAACTTTTGGCGTCATTAACGAAACTATGTCAATATCTATGTTCATGCATAGAGGCCACATATATAGTTAGGTGGATATCTTAACATCGCAAATTTCATTCTACTAACAGAACATTCATCCTCTGAATTACCTTTATTATATAAGATAAAGCGGTGTCAATAACATATATATTCTGCTTGCCTCCATATTTACCTCAGAAATTTCCCTCCCAAAAATTCTTGAAGCCTTTGACACGAAGCCGAGAAGACACAGTAAAACGCTTCAGGATCTTTACTCAACAATTTCCAATGTCAAATGATCCTAAAAATAAGTTTTAAAAATGTAATGTCGAGGAGACACATTCAGAAATTCGGTTTGTAGCAAGTGAGGGCGTGTGCGCATGCGGGGTGGGTTTTGTTTATGTATTTATAAAGCAAGACGGATACAGCATGACGTTTCCCGTCAGATGTAGCACACGAGTTAAGATAATACTAATAATATCTGCGTTTATCCTTCCTTACATCGCGATTGCAACTTCGTTAAAACGTTTTACAGTTCAAATAAACCGACGCGCGATTTCCACCTGTGTTCCCCCTCTGCCTTGACCCGCCTGCTTCCCACTTTATGGCCGCCGTAATGGTAACAGAGCTGCCGTGCCTTACGTAAAGTGCTGGGTATTTTTAGCTCTTTTGCTCTTTTTTTATTTTCATTTAAAGGTTAATGACGTTTCTCTTTTTTATCAATATGATCTTCGTTTTAGGGTCTTTTCTTTGATTTTAACCTAAGTTTCTTTCATATCCCCCTTTTTTCTCTCTTTCCACAACTTCCCCCTTCCTTCTTCCTCTATTACGTTCTTCCCCATCTACCCCCACCCCCTTCCACCCTCAATCTCAAGCAAGACTCTCTACCTGGCATGAACACACCTCCCTAACACAATCGCGTGACTTGGCCTCCTGACAGATCCCCTCACCTCCCTCATTTCCCCTCCCTCACATACCAACACATACCTGAGGGTGGGGAGGGGGGTGGGGGAGCGCTGAGGTGCTGATTGCGCATTGTTATTCTCATTTCGTCGAGTTACATTCACTGGTTTTGATGTGATAGACATGTGGTTCTGCAATACCTGTGCATTTGTGATTGGCAGTGACTGACAGCTTCATTAGCAATATTATCATTGGTGTTCTGATAACAATATATATATACATATATATATATACATATATATATATATATATATATATATATATATATATAGCTATACATATATAATAGATAGATAATATTCATAGATACATACACACACGCACACACACACACACACACACACACACACACACACACACACACACACACACACACACACAACACACATATATATATATATATATATATATATATATTATATATATATAATATATATTATATATACATCTATCTATACATATTATTTTACATACAGAGAGATAGATAGAAATAGAGATTCATATATATATTTATATTCATATTTTTGTGTGTGACAATACAAATAATCAACACATACCATCTAAGCCTATACATAAATTTCCAGGATACCTTCAAAGGACCCATTCGTTTTCTCTTTTTGACTGCCTCTAAGTCTGGCAATGACTGCCTCCGCAATCCCTCCCCCTCCCTCCCCCAGCACAAAACGAACATGACGTACCTATTTTCCCGAGGCAGGCGCAGAAGATCCAGAGGCCGATGATGAAGGGCGTCTGGACCCTCTCGAAGTCGATCACGGCCACGGGGTACCTCTCCAACTTCCCTCCGTGCCCTCCGCCCCCGTGGTCAGACAGGTGCGTCGCGTTCACGGAATGGTCTGTGACATCCGCTCCCTTCGCCATGGGGTGGGTGGGCACGGTGGTGGCAATGTGGGCTGATTCCGTGGGCGTGTTGGCTGAGACCAGCACGAGGGCCAGAGCCATTACCCCGAGCGTGAGCAAGAACCGCGCCATCTTACTATCAATTTGTCAACGATTCCTCAAGTGCAATTGACTACAAGCTCGAGGGAGAGGTGGAAGAAGTCGCTGCTGTGCGCTCACTAGATGACTCTTTGTTTTAAAGAACGAGGGAGACAAATATAATAAATTTGAAGTCTCACTCACGCCGCTCCCACGTTTCGTGATTTCTCTCTGACACCAACACTGCGAGGGCGAGGCGGAAAGTTGCACCTTTTCACTACGACTCGAAAATAATCTTTAAAAGTAACACAGCTTTTTAGCAACGAATTGAGTCTGTTGGTTCCCGAGCTAAGGGGCAAAGGGAAGGCGGTTGTGTGCAAAGACAACGCAAAGGGGCCGGTGGCAGCGAGAGGTGACGGTGCGAGGGAGTGAGTAGTGTTAGGTGAGAGAGCGCCTCATGGTGGTACCTCCAGCGCGACCAACAGCTGACTGACTGTGCCACGCTCGCTCCATGCTGCAAGCCGGGCCTTCCCTCCCCCTCCTCCCTCCCCCACTCCTCGGCCGACACGCACACACGCATTCACATACAACCTTGTTTTTTGTCTTCTTTACCTAGGATTCCGATCGTGTCCGGATATTCGTTATAGACCTTCGTTAAGC
>NW_020869550.1:2500-17500 GCF_003789085.1 Penaeus vannamei | reverse complement strand
TATGTCTGGCAGGATGTATGTATTAACCCAGTGAAAACATAAGAGAAAATTTTTATTATAACTGCATATCAAAGTGGCTTGCTTCAATTAGTGCCCAAGTCTAATCTGACTGCCCCTCATACCCCCTTCGCATCCTGGTACATGATGATGCTAATGGCCAATTATCCCTTTTGCATCTTGGTACATGATGCTAACTGGCCAATTAACTATGTGCTGTAATGAACAAAAATGCCTAGCTGTGGTGTGCCATTAAAAATATCATTCTTGCAGTCTCATGTTTTTATCTTCAGAATATTTTGTAAGAAGCCCTCAGTATTGTATTAGAAATATAGGTATAATTTTCATCTTATACAATGCTACTCAAAGTATATAATTTTACAAGCTTATTAAAAGCATGCTCTTCTGACTTGATGGTCAGACTGTAGGTCACCTGGCACGACCATTGTGAGGCATTTAACCCATCGATATTTGGTAACACCAGCATTCGTGATCCTTGTGCAACTAGTCGATGAGGTTTGTCTTTTCATATATATTTTTTTTTTATTAAACCCTTTTTTTTTTTTTTCTTTGTTTTTACTGAAGATAACCTCATTGATATTTTTGTTAAGGTCAAAGTTGATTGGCATGTCAAACTTGCTCTGCTCAGTTGTGCTTGGAATTGCAAATGTTCTTGTGCTTGATTGATGTGTGGCAACCACTTGGGAAATTATCTGCAAAAGTCAAGCCAGGCACAACTGATCATCTTTATGTGTACACTCTGAACCCCAAAGTCAGACAGCAATCTTGTACAGTTAAAGTACCTATTATAAATAATAAAATTATCAAATTAGATTACTCTTTTATTGCAAACACTTTACAGAATTTTGGTTGTACTTGAATGTTCAGTGTTTCTGACATCTATGGTTCATTTAGGTTGGTAAAAAATATACACATCTCTACACTATAAATTATAAAATCTTTCATCCCTCAAATGGTCCAGCAGCCAACAAAACATTTCTTCTGGTAAAGTGTGTTGCAAGCACTGGTGTATTTTTCGTTGGGAATGTTCCCAAGAGCAAGGATTCACTCCGTTTAACTTCAGGATTGTGAGATACACTGACATCCTCCTCGTGATTGTCTTCTAGAACACGTGTGAAGTCCCACAGCTTTACGCAGTTGTCCAGTCCACCTGAAGGCAGGGAGATTAGTTTTTATTTTTTTATTTTTTTTTGTGTGTGTGTATGATGTTCTTTATAACAAATGTAAATAAACATAAAATAACAAAATTAGGAAGAGTACCAACCTGAAGCAAGCATATTACAATCTCTTGAGAAAGAAATTGTGTAGATTGTTGATGTATGAGATAACATTTCAGCAATAAGATGCCCATTTGCCAGATCCCATACTAAAACACGCTTGTCGCCACCACCAGAAGCCAGAAACCTCCCACAGGTGAAAATGCTAATGCATCAATAACATCCTGAAAGTTAGTCAATAAGTTAAATGGATAATCTTTCTGTTGTACTGCCCCCCCCCTTTTTTCTTTTTTTCTATTAATTTCTTTCCTTCCCTTTTTGTGAGCTGGTCATTAGCTACATTAGAGATAACACAACTCTGACCATATCAACAATCCTTAAACATTTCTTTCCCTCACTTTCATCTCCTATATTCCAGCATCTTTTCACACACTACATCAATTATCAAGTAATCACCTTGTAGCAATATATTGTTCCCTATTTCTCAAATTAGAAATTTTGTATATGTCCAAGTTTCTGCCACCTTGTCCTCCTACATTTGTGTATGAAACACCTGAGTTTCTTTTCTAAGTATTCCTTCTTGCCTACTTGTACTTTGAACATTTCCTCAATAAAAGATACTCGGAAAGACTATTCTAATATTTACTCCTACTAAAATTTGGGGCACAAGTACATACATACATATATACATATAAATATAAATATGTTATTTAAATACAAAAAACATTTAAAATGTAATTACCTTGTGGCCTGTTAGAACACGAACACAATTTCCATTGAGGACATCCCATAGTCTGATGCTGCGATCGCTAGAACCAGAAGCAACATAATTGCTGTTTGGGTGGAACTGAACAACCTGTGGAAAAATTAATCCAAATTAATGCTATGCAGTGGAAAGGGAACAAGGATAGATGTAGTGTATGACTCTGAAATGAATGACACAATGTACCCATACTAAAAAGAAATATATATATATAAATAAATGAACAAATATATATAGCTCCAACCTGATCTTTTTATTTTTCCTTTTACAAGAATGCATGAATTTACTGTACATTTACTTTCTTATTTTTTTGGACACTTACATCAACATCTGAAAAATGCCCTGCAAAAATTCTTAATGGCTGATGATGGTCTGTTGCCCATAAACGGCCAGTCCGATCATGACCACCTGATGCAAAGTAGTATCCATACGGAGAAAATCTCACATCCCATACAGCAAAAACATGGCCTTTGTACACAACAAGACAGGTCCAAGTCTGCAAGCTCCATAAGCGAACTGAAATGAAAAAAAGAAGAAAAAGAAAATCAAAAGCAATGTATGTAAAGCAAATTATAAAATAACTGCTTTCTTTGGTAGCTAGAAATTGCTTTGACAGTTAACATTTACTGAAACTATTGCTACCACTATATTGAACACTGTACAAGCTAAATAAAAACTGTTCAACTATCAGTACTAAAAAAGACTGCAATTCTACATAAAATATCAGATTAAAGGACTTTATTAGAAAAAAAAAAAAAAAAAAAAAAAAAAAAAAAAACTTACTAGTACCATCCTCTCCTGCTGTCAGCAAGAGGTTGCGGTCTGGACTAAAGGAGCAGGCATAAACTGGGCCCGAATGCCCAAGAAGAGTGCGGACATAATCTGCAGTTCTTTCATCCATCATACGTACCAAGACATCATCTGGAAGAGTACAAGTTTGAATTCCTCTAACATTCTGTAAATCTTTTAAAACTTTTAATATCACATACAAAAAAAATCATTAATAAAATTAATTAAATCTGCTTGTACATACCAGCATCTTTGTCAATGTCGTTCAATTGTTCTGCAGACTTCATACATCTTAATTTGCTTGGTGTGATGCTTTGTACACGAACTTGAGAATCAGTGTACCATATGCTAGCAAACTTGAATCATCTGATATATCAACTCCTGTTATGCTGAAGAATTATAAGGTCCATGAAGACTTGCCAAAGAACATCAAAAGTTACATAAAATAAAACAGGATACAGAATTTCTCCAATCAAATACTTTAACAGTAATATTATGTGGTACAATTTGCATTCATGCTATTACTTACTTTCCTGTAGCATTCAAAAATGTATAGAAGCATATAGAAGGTAGAGTCTCTCTGTTTAGTGTGACTCTCTTTACTGTATCTCTGAATGCTTTGGCTTTTTCGATTCGATCAATATCCCGCCTAAAAAATAAAAAATAATAAATACATCAAAATTAACATTTGATTGTTAAGATTTTTACTGACCAGTTAACTCTTGTTTTAAGAATCTGCTGAAGTTTCTCTTTACTCTAAAATTTCAACAGCATCATCTTTCAGTGATGAGAGAAAAAGTTTTCTCCTCATTCCATACCTCTATCATAATTTACATTGATTCAAAACACATATAGTCAAGTTATCTATAAGAAAGTAAACTATAGCAAAAGGAAATTGAGAAAATCTGATAAGGAAAAGTTTTCTGGGGCAAATATACATTACAACATTATTCTCACAGTTCTGGCAAGGGTATTCTGTAGGTAGGTGGTGCATTTGGATCATTTTTTTTGCTCTTCTGAAGGGCATCTTTCTTTGGCTTCTTTTTTTTTGGCTTATCTCCCTCTTCTTCACCCTCTTCTTCCTCCATTGCTAAGTTTGGCAGCTCTGGCTCTTTCAGAAGTCCATAATAGATTTTGGTCTTGTTGACTAAAATAAAATAAGAAGTTAACATACATGGCTAAAATTATCATTTGTTTTTCATAAATGGGAACTGCCAAAATGGAAACAACATTTCACAGACCATTTAGAGTCCAGAATCTATAGATACATACATTTATCTTTTACATCCTCACTTTATATATCACATACTAACCCTGTTTGGGTGCTTCTCCTTCCTGAGCTCCTGCTGTTGCTCCAACCTGTGCTCTTGTCCGAGGAACTCCTTCATAAACATCTAGGTACAGTCTGTCATGTATGATTCTTGCAACAGGTCCTCCTCCACGCTCTGTTAGGTACCGCTTCAAGTGAGCATAGGTATCTCTTGACATTCTCACTGTAAACTGGTTTGATCTACAAAAAACAAGTAAATGTTGTAATGATAAGTTAAACCATTATAAATGGTAAGTCACCAAAGTAATATAAAAATAATTGAAATAATGCAATAAGTATACTGAGTCCATGCTCAATAACGTCATTTTTAGGTGGCTTTCAAATATTGCACACAAAGCTTTATATTTTAACAGTGGTAACTCCATGAAACCCATTGTCTGTTGAGAGTGAATTCATCACCACCAACACCACCACAGACAAGCCAAGCATAAATTGCTAATGAGATATGTCAAAATCATATATATTCCTTAATATTTTTCATTCATATAATTCAATACTACTGCCAACTGTGATTTATTATTTGGCAATTGACAAAGCCAACCAAGTGACATTATAATTTTTTTTTTTTTAAGCTGTGATATTAACAAAAGTTTTATATTAGGCATGAATATATATATTCCTTCATGTTTATTTAACCAACTTTTGAAAGCCTCTGAAAAGGAGAAACAGTATAGGTTTCCAAGAACAAGACACAGAGATAGAGGGGAATGGACAACACCATAAGCTGCAGCAGCCTCAAATTTACCATGAAATGTAGAAAATGTTCACTGCATATCACTGCTCAGAGACCAAGTCCACGACACCCTTAATATCTGCTTTCTATAGGTTGCATGAAGTGCTAATAAATGGGGGTACAAAGGGGCTTTACCCTTATCTAGGGAATAAATAGAAGGTAGGAAAGGTTAGGTTGAGTGTTTGGGTTTGGATGATATGCTGGTTTTGGGACTTGATCTTTGGATGGTGCATCACTCTCAGTAACAATTAACAGAGAAGCAAATTTATAAACTGTACATTATTATGAAATACACTTAATCAATAGCTGTTTCATCACCTTCCAGGTAACTTAATAGAGTATGAGAATTTTATGGTCACACATCCATTTCCTCCTGACTAGGAGACTACATGCCAAAGAGGTTATAATATAGGGAAAAAATCCATATAGTTATACACCTCTTCCTCGTGTACAACCTACCTTGCTGTGCTCCTAGGGGAACCACCTGTTTCTATTTTTAACTTACAGATATCTATTATTTTCCCATTAATTCTTGTCTTATCAAAATCTTAAATTGCAAATACTCTGAAATTTGGACTGAAAGTTTCTTTGAATAAAAACCACAGATCCTACTTTTTACCAATTGAGATAATATTGGCTTCCTTGCATCTTTCTAAAATAATTATCCATACTAATTTTTCATCTCTCCTTGCATTAAAAAACCTCTTGGATCCAGAAGCTTCATTACCTGCTTGTGGCCCAAATTTCAGGCATTAGGCTTACTTGCGCGCCACTCTGACAGGCGTGCGCCTTGTTGGCTATGTGTAGAGAAAAGACTCCATGCCTCCCCTTTACTATGTTATTTTCTCTTTTTGTAGATAAGCATCTTTATTTTTATTTATTTATTCATTTATCTTTTAACCATTTTCCAATGGCTCTATTTGTCATTTTATTTGCTTTAACCAGATGGTAATAGACTATTCCTTGCACAGGCTTCATATCTTTCTTGTAGTCCATAATTTAGTGCAATAATAATAAATAAAAAACATGTTATTTGTCTTTTTTTGTCATTTTCAATTTTCTTTAATACAACATGCACCACTAGTCATGGTAGCAGGAATATGATCCTGAATACAGAAATAGCGTACTCACTGGAGCAGGCCCTCTTCCAGTCATGGCTCACAGGTGGTACATTCCACACTCGTTTATCAATGAGAAAAATGCAAAAGCTTCTTCCTAAATGCTCAGTCTAATCACCCTCCAAAAGCTTTTTTGCACTCATGGTAAGTTATTCCTGTCACCCTAGCCTTCAGCTGAAATTCTCATGATGGCAAGTTCCTGTCACCTCAGCCCTCAGCTAAATTTTCCCATGATGGCATATTTACATCACCCAACCCTCAAGCCAAATTTTTTCGTGACATGATGGTATCGGCATCCAGATAATAAGAGTTAATACAGTCTCTAACATATATGCATGTAGTATTCTATATTGCGGATGGAAAAATTAACCCAATGCTGCCTAGTATTAATTGTTTTTACATATAGATGGCTTCGCAAATGCTTTGTCACCAAGGAGCCAATAAACTAATCCTACCTCTTATCATCTGTTCACCTTTTCCTTGACCTACAGAAACATTTCATTTGATTTTATATTGCTACTAATATTGTTAATAACACTAAGTTTGTGCACATGTGATAAGTCTTTTCTATCAGCCAAGCCTTCACCTGAAATCTCACGATGGCAAGTTCACGTCACCACCCTTCAAGCCAATTTTTTTCATGACATGCTGGTCACGTCATCCAGATCAAAGAGGTTAATATTACGTACCATTCTTTGAAAAAAGACAAAAATTATGAGAGTTTCCATGATAACAAGATACAGTTTTCCAATTATATATTTTGGTTAATATTTCCATGTAACCTTCTGTAAGAAAAGACTAACTTATGAGACAGTTTCCCAGATAAGTAAAATGTAATTTTCCTTTTATATACCTATTTAACTTCAATAAACTTCCTTTCTCATTCTCTATTCAACAATTCTAAAGCAAATTAATGTAAAAATAAAGAGATGTTTTAATTTACCTTAAACATATAAGAATGCTATCCAGTTCTGACTCACCGAAAGTTATCCATGATTTGGTATCCTGTCATGTGATCCCTCGATGTAACAAGAGAGAGTTTGTGCATATCTTCCTCAAAGTAATCTTCCTGAGTGTTGCCAAATTTCTCCATGAATGATTTTGCAACTTCCTCATGACCATTGTATACTAATTCTAGGTACATGTGGACGAATACTGGGAACAGCACCAAAGCCACTTCGTGCTGCAAGGAAAAAGAGTGTTGAAGTTTAATACTGTATATAAATGTTCAAATAGGGTTATTAATTTTCACAATCTAAAAGAAAAAAAAAATCTTAAGACCTACATACTTTGCTTAGATTTACTATTATTAAATAGCATATCATGAGATACATTAGGAACTGAATTAAATGCCCTATTATGATTTTCATGTATTGTCTTTCATTTATTCACATGAAGCAGGCAAATTTAAATATGGGGTACTTAAAAGGCTGTAAATCTTTCCTAATCCAATTAAACACTACATCATCTCCTTTAACAGACTTTAGGAAAGAGGCAGAATGGGTAAATTGAATTACAACACTTACTTTCAGGTTGGTTGATAAACCCTATTTAATCTTACTGTACTATAAATGTCCAAAAAGGTCTCAAAACTCATATCAATCAATTTTTTTCACAAGACATAAAGAACAATCTCAACTCATCATCTACAAGGTAGGTTATCAAAATTATTTAACCCTTTAACATCTTACATCTAATGCCTCATTTTACGTACAAGATCCTATGCTCAACAATTTTATGCAAGTTATCCTAAAACTAGCAAGCTGTTCTCTTGCTCCTATTTAAAGTTACTGAGATTCAGTAACAATGATTTAATAAATTTGATACTATCTGGATGTTTTATCCATTGATGCCTGCTTTCCTATCCACTACTTCACTGAACCACTCCTCTGTAGGAACATTACTTCATTTACTTCCTCACTTGTGGAAGATACTTTAAAATTAATTTGCTTCCTTACTGCATTTTTACCAATTATGAATATATACTCTGTTTACTTGCAGAGGGTTTTATTTTCTAAATGACTACCATTTTTATTCAGTAAATATATCTAACAATGGCAATCCATTATATGGAATCTATTGAATAATGATATTGAAGTACATGTTTTCCAATTTGTAAAATTAAGCCCTCAGAATAAAGAAAAGAAATAAGAAAGAAAGAAAAAAGAAAAAAAAAAGAAAAAGAAAAGAAAAGAAGAAAAAAGGGAAACGAAAAATCTAGGCCTTCTGAGTCTAATGTATTAAAAGGATTTTGATATCAGAACTCTGCTAGGTCCATAGATATACTAACAACTGGTGTCTCTTCACCTGTTGATACTAGGAATAAAGGTATATATATGCACTGTTGACTGTTGTTTTTTATATATCTTATTAATTTTGTCTATACATAGATGGCTCCAGAAGAGCTTGATTACCAAAGTATAAACCAAAGAATCTGCTACATCAAACCTATAGACTCAATAAATTTAATTAATTCTCAAATTGATACTTATTAAATCTACAGAAAATGTTTGGTTACTTAAAACTGACATCTTGCTTTTATCAGAACCAAAAATATCTGTTGGGCCTAACAATTAGTTATATAGTCATATGGTATTTAACCTGTTGATACTTGGCAGACATGTGTACATGCCCTATATATCAAACTTATTTAGTACTATCCTTTTTTGCTTACAAATAAATAGTTTCAAAGTTGGTTTGTCACCATGGAGTCAATTACTAGACCTACTAGACCTCTGTTCACCTTATTCCAGGATTTTTTGCTATGGAAAGTTTTTATTTTTATTACTATTGACATTGTTATTAAAATTATGTTAACCCCCTGGATCCAGATGATGTTAACATGAACAAAGCATCAAGAGCAAAGGCCAGGGTAACGGAAAAGACTTGCCACGAGTGCACAAACATCTTGGAGTGTGATTTGACTCATTTGGCTCTTAGAAGGTGGCTTTAGCATTATTCCCATTGATAAACGAATGTTGAATGTAACGTGCGTAAGCAGTGACTGGAAGAGTGCCGGCTCCAGGGAGGACACCATTTTCATGTTGTGCACTATATTCTTGGCCACTGTGACCGATGGCGAAGGTTGTATTACGTAAAATTTAATATTACAAAAAAAATGAGATATATGACACAAATAACCAAATGTTCCATATATTTTTTTCTTGCACTGAGCTATTTACTACATAGAGAGATGATGCAAGGAAATAAATAATTACCATCTGGATAAAGCAAATCAAAAGATAAATATGGACATTAGAAAATAGCGATAAAGCTAAAAAAGTTTTCACAAAATAACTTCTCAAAGGGGAGGTACAAAGTCTTGTCACCACTCATGGGTGTTTGTGTGCGCCCCGGCTACACACCACACGCCCGGGATGCTGGCCACTTACGTAACCATTGGAACCAGATCCAGGGGGGTTAATGATAAAATCAATACCAATAACATTAACATTAACAATAATAATATTAGGAAAAAATCCAGAAATTCATCGGGAAACAGGTGAGGTTTGGAAGGCCAGTTAACCTACTTCCAAGTAACAGTACTAGTGAAGCCATCTATGTGTGTTTAAAAAAAAGAGGACACTGCATATAACCAGCACCAATGGGTTAACATTTGCAGTAAATTCTATAAAACAGCATATAATGTAAACTGTATATCAGGAATCAAGGTGTCAAAAAAAAAATAATAATAATAATAAAAAAATAATAAGAAAAAGAAAATAAAAGATAATAAGTAAATAAATAAATAAATAAAATAAACATTTACCTTATATGCATCCAGACTCTTCTCAATAAAGTTCTGTAGACTTTTGTAAGCATCCTCATATTCAGCTGGGTCTCCCTCACTCTTATAAGCAGACAAGACACTTGTGACCTCTGAATCACCACCAATGCCACCTTCACTGTCTGATACAGTGTCATAAAAATTGGTTTCCTGTCTTAGCAAATCTTCTGTTGCCTGTTGGGAAAGAGACAAGATTTTTAGTTGTGTACTTAAATAAGAATGCACATAAATCATAAACAATTCATAAAAATAAACAACTAATCACATAAAATGAACTTTGTGTAAAATAAAAAGACTTCCACAGAATAGTATTATTGGCATTTCTATATATTACCTGCCTATGGACTTAAAGGAAATACTTATTGATCTTGTTAAATGAAATTACTGCTCTTACATAAAAACATCTCTACAGGAAGTAACTGTTATTGTTTTTTATATACATGATCTGTCTATCAACTGCATGAGATTTCTACAGGTTTTGTTTCATAAAAATGTCAAATCTATTCTTTGCTTTTACTTAAAAACAGCTTCTAAATGTATTAAATGTCAAAGGTTGTAGAGTACTAGCACAGCATGGTAGTGAAAACGGTAAAGAGGAAATAGCAAACAGAGTACAAAGGCTGTTCAGGACTGACACAAAGCCAACCTTTAATCATTTCAGCACAGCTCCCACACTTCATAATGTGGACAGAAGTAGGATATGAAGAAGAGAAGGAAGAGGAAAGGGGGTGAAGAAGGGAATATGAAAAATTAGTTGAGGTGAGGGCTGAGGAATATGGTTGGGGTGATTCCCTACACTGGGCCTCAGTCTCCATCTAATCCCACAATGACAACAATGATCAAGGGGTTAGGGGGTAATATCCCACCTACTTAAACCACTATTAAACCAACTAGTTCCTAGAAGCACCCATAATAGAATAATCATTTGATTTTCATAATAGAATAATCATTTGATTTTCATAATAGAATAATCATTTGATTTTCATAATAGAATAATCATTTGATTTTCATAATAGAATAATCATTTGATTTTCATAATAGAATAATCATTTGATTTTCAACATACTCTATGGAAGATAAAACTAAAAATAGTTTATGCATAACTGATATTTATTATTTATCTACTGAAAAAAAAAAGAAAAAAAAATCTGCTGCAACAACATCTAAGGTCATTAATAGTGTATTCAAGATTTAGTGATAGGGTGAGGCTTGAAAAGAATAGGTCAGTTAACAATTATGACAAAAATTATAAGGACTAAACATGTTAGACAGATTGAAGGGATAACTGATGTAATACTATGGATAAAAGAGATAATTTTCCTTCATGTTGGTAAGCACACCTTATTCATGAAATAAAGGCATAGGAACTTCTACATTATAGTTGAAAATTTTGTCTACTATACTGAAGTGGTTTAATTTCAGAAAAATTGAATCACAATCTTTCATTCATATTTATTGATTTACTGAACATTTTCAGCCATGTTAACATCTAAGGTCATTTGTGGGTTATACAAAATACAGCAATAGGGGTGAAGCCCCCAAGTAAGGAAATGTCCTACAGTATTATGATAAAGTATTGTGGAAAAAAAAATCTATTATTAGGATAAAATAAATTACATAAAGGCTTTAAAGAGCACTGTAGGTTAGTATGGTAGTGAAAATGGTAAAGAGGGAATACCATGAAGGCCATTCTGAACTAAACAAAGCCAGCCTTTTATCCTTTCAACAAAGCTCTCACACATTAGGATGTGGACAGGAGAGAAGGAAATGGAAAAATGAAAAAAGACCATTCAAAATTGTTTAGGCAAGGGCTGAGGTCCAAGGTAAGGAGTGATCCCCTACATTAGGCCTCAGTCCTCGTCTCCTAGCTCCCCCTTCCCATTACAACAATGGGTATGGGATGGGGGGGAGGGTTTTCATTCACAGAAACTAATTGTTTAGATGGCTAGATTAAAATTCTACCAATTTTTCAACTTTATAAGCATTCTTTTTTATCAGGTGTTGTTAGAGGTAGAGTTTAGGCTCTCATGTATAGAATAATTCTTTTAAACAGTTAGGGGAGAAGCTAATGGTGGGTGTGGTGTAAAGATGAAGTATAGGGAAAAAGGATCAGGCATGTATTAAGAGCATTAGAATGTTGAGGTGTAAGTAATGTTAACATAATATTAGGTATTGGGATTTGAAGTTACGAGGCTAGCAATTTCGCAGATAAAAAGACTATCATAAATAGACACCATAAAGATCTCTTTCTTCTTGGAAAATGCAAAAAGAAAAAATAAATGAGAATTTTCCGAGATGGTGTAGGGATAGGAAATACTATGCATTAGAAGCCAGGAAGAAAACTTTATTAGGAAAAATGAATCTATGCAAGTATCCGGTGAAGAGAGGCAGAAAATCAAAGACTGAAATTCAATCATCTCAAAGTGTACCTGAAATAACAAAATATGGAATTAACATATAAACAAGAAGACTTTGCATTATTTGAAAACACTCCTGAGAAACCAAGGAGGGTCGTACCTTGAACTGATTTTTCTTCAAAAAGTTTAAGACCGCGACGAGAGAATTTCTATCTAAGGAAACCGAAGATTCTCCCGCTGTCGCTGTCGCATTACCATTCGCCTGAGCTGGACTCCCTGAATTTGGAGGAATAACCGTAGCCATAATTGGTGATGCCACAGTTTGAACGGCGCCAGTCCCTGCTACCCCGACTGTGTTCACCACATTCACCGAGTTCACCACCGTCGGGTCGCTGTGATTCATGACGCCTTGGTGTGTGGTGAGCTGTTGACCCGTCTGCAAGTCGACACCAGCCAACCCGTTGATTATGGTCGGGTTAGCGGGTGTCAAACTAGCGTAAGTGGGGCCCGCCGCGTCTGACATGTTTACAATCAGCACAAGACGCAAGTACTCGATAAACACGAAACGCAACTACTCGATAAACGGTAATTATTCTAATTGAAGTATTTATGATCATGATGAATAGCTTCTGTTTTTATCTAACAAGTTTTCAATAAACGACTGTTTTGTCTTAACTGAAAAGAAAAGTAAAGGAAGAAGTGATATTCGGATGGAAGTTTTATGAATAGCACAATTTCAAAGCCATGGCAAGATAATCGATAACAAATGCAAACCATACCTATGGTATCGATATCCCATAAAATACCTCATATAAAAAGCTTGATAATTTTTTGAAATTCTAAAATATATTCAAAACTAAAATATCCCCATGATGAAAAAGAAAAATTAAAGTCGACATTTTGAAACCTATGACGTCACAGCCGG
The DNA here is from genome assembly GCF_003789085.1 of Penaeus vannamei. Classification (NCBI taxonomy): domain Eukaryota; kingdom Metazoa; phylum Arthropoda; class Malacostraca; order Decapoda; family Penaeidae; genus Penaeus; species Penaeus vannamei. The sequence goes on along the minus strand of NW_020869550.1, from coordinate 4,463 downwards.
ACAAACACAAGTCCTTCCAAGCGTCTTCTTCGCAAGGTAAAGACGTGCGCCTCTCGGCTTTTCGAATTTATCCTGTAACATCTGTGATGATACTTGAGAATTTGTCTTGAAACTATACTAATTGTGATCTTTTGCTGTTTCAGTTGATACTGCGACAAGATGCGTGCTAAGGTAAGCAAAGATTAATAGTATTTTGGTTGATGTAAAAAGAGCACATTTTCATCTGCGTGTTGTGAATGTAATGTCACGTGTTTCATATATTGCTTGTTTTGGTGCGACTTTATTCAAATAGTTATCTCAAATCTATTCCAAACCAACCAGGCTATATATTAGCTATACTGTGAATTTGTATAGGAGTAGATAAAGTAAGATTTGTAACATTTTTCCCAGCTAACAACCTGGGTGAAGCAAAGGAATGGTGTCCCCTCCATTTGCAGTGTTGTACTAGATCGTTATTCAGAAAGTGTCCTCAACGTAAAAATGAAAAATGAGAGAATTAATATTGTTGAACTGTAATTTTAACGTTGAAAGTGTTGCAGACTGTTAAACCTAATAAGTTTTTCCACCTATATGCGTTTAAATGGAACCTAATTATCTGAGGAACTAACTTTTTAAACTTTTTATGATAATTTTAAACTAGTTTTCAAAGTTCGGGGTGGTATTTTGAGAAAATAAACTTTTTTGAGTAATGAGTTTTGCCACAGCCACTTCTAGTGCATTTTGTGAATGGTTTAAAAGCCTCCTGACTATCGGCCAGTTTGTTAAAATCGTGGCAGTCCCAACCCAATGAACTTTCATAAATACAGACAGAAATAAAGGCATCTGTCTATATGGCTGATAGATATACATTTAACAATCTATTTGCCTGGTTGAAATGCATGTCTAGACTGATAGATATGCATTTATATCTTTGTTTATGCGTGTCAAGGATACGAATATTCTTTGGGTCGGGCCTCACAATTCTAAAATTGGCAGTATACCATCATCAGTGAAGAAGGGTCTGATCTTGACTACAGCTTAAGGAATCTATACTAATAAATTTATTTCCCTTTCAGTGGAGGAAGAAGCGTATGCGCAGGCTTAAGCGTAAGCGCAGGAAGATGCGTGCGAGGTCCAAGTAGACTGCTTTCCACTACCTTGTCCCCTTTTACTTAACAAGTAAGTAATTGTTTAACAAGTGTATGTAAAGGACTTGCAGGAGGTGCATTACCTCCTTGTATGAACTTAAAATTGTATTGTCCTTGAAATTCATTGAATTTTTGTATTCGTCAAAGGTCCTTGTTAACTAAAGGAAAAGGGATTCACAATGTAGAAACACTTCTAAGTATAACTTGCTAATGCTGTCAGTGATTAATGGTTTTGTCACCAAAAAATATTCAACTTGCATACATCTCTTTTGTTTATTTTAATCTTTCTTATTTCTTAAATATGATAGAGATTTTCATGTTTATTGGACTTATTGGTGCTTCTGTGATGAATTAATCTTTGCTTCTCTAATTCCAGATTGACAGAACCATGAGACCATCATAAACTGCCACTTTTTTTTTCTATCAATAAAATGTGAAAGGGGAAAACGCTTTCTTTTTATCCCAATATATAGTTTTTTTAACATGTTGAAGAGAGTGCAAAGAAAAAGAAAAAAAAGAAATAAAAAATGCAAGGCCCTTGTAATAGAACCAGAAATACAATGGTTTGTTGAATACTAAAGGTGTCAAACTTCTTAACTTTTATCTGGAGTACAGAAATTTTGCAAGAATACCAAAATACAATTCAAAGACATTAAGGCAGAATTGGTTCTGTATCTATATTTTTTGTGGACCAAGATATGGTTCAAAACTATAAGCACTACAAATTGTGCCATATGCTCGCAGAATGAAACTGGTTGTAAAATGGGTATGAGAAACCATTTATTACTAAAGCTCCAATCCAACAACACCACACACGAAGTGGGGCTGACTAGGAA
>NW_020869549.1:229886-236877 GCF_003789085.1 Penaeus vannamei | reverse complement strand
GAGTGAGGGATAGCTTGCGCTTGTGAATAGTTTCCTCTCTTGAAAGCCTCATTGCCCTCTTCTTTTTCAATTCTTGTAGTTGTTTTGCTTTCTGAAATGAAGGAAATTATATAAATAAATGAATTTTGGAAAATTCTTATTTCTGAAGTCTACAATTTTCAGTGGATCATTGAATATCAAAATAATATCTTTACTGCCCATATATGAAATGGTAATACAAGTCCTTTGTTTTATAAATAAGAATTTTATAAATAAATTTTATAAATAAGTGTAGCCCCCCCGCCCCAAAAAAAAAAAAAAATCCCTAGCTACACCAAAATTGTCTATTGCAATAAAGAGAGCTCTTACCTTATAAATTTCACGAGCCTTTTGATGGTCAGGCGCTAACCGCAGAACATGCTGGAAGTGATTGAAAGCTGCCTCTGCATTGTCCTGGTAGTAAAGACACATTCCTCTAACGTAGATGGCATCAGCATTACCACTATCGTATTGGAGAATCTCACTGGAAATATAAAAAAAGGATAATAATTATCTATTTTCCTCATGGAACTGTTATCAATCAATAATGATACAATAATGAAGAAAATATGTAAATATGTACAATGCCAATAGAAAAATCTAGATTCCTACAAAAATTTTTACTCAAGCCTTGATTACAACTAAAAATAACAAAAAATGAATGGAGTAAGTTACGAACTTGACTATCTCCTGAGCATCGGCATATCGTTGAAGGAACACCAGATATTCTCCTTTTGTGATCTTAAGGCTTCGACACCCAACTGCTAGATCCAGTGCTCGATCCAAGTGGAAAATGGCCTGCGATTAAAGTTATCGAGTCAATTTCTGTCTTGAACACACATCATATTCATAATCAAAGTGTTTGTTTAAATTCAACAGCATAATTCCTTCTAAATAATGTAAAAAAAAAAAAGTGTATAATAAGCAAAATCGAGAGTGTGATGGACTGAGGTGCAACGTGAATATTTGCTAGTCTCATAACACAAGAGTATTTCATATGAAACATCAGATGAAAGGGTATAAGTTACTCCTTTAAGATCACTCTACATTCTAACTTTTCTCTTGACTTTAGTTTCATTCCTCAAATAACCTGGGCAAAAAAAATCTGAGGACTCCAGCTCTTACTCACCGTCCTGTAATCACCCTTTGTGGTTGCTTTCTCAATTTCATCATTGCAGCGGATAAGGGCCTGAGCATTGTTGATTTCGTCACGGATTGCTTTGTTGTTGGGCTCGAGCTCTCCTGCCTGACGCAGCACTGACAGAGCTGCATTAGCATCCCCGAGGGCAATGTTGCATTTTGCGACGCGAACGTATCCCTGTGGATAAAAAGGTGACCTTTTAATTAAAAATGGTATTTAAAACTCCGAAAACGGAGGAATATTTATTACATAATATATACCTTTTAATTCTGAAAAAAACAACAAGAATATAACTTAAAAACACAGCCATTTAACTAGACAAAGAGGCTAAATAAATAAATAAATAAATACATAAATACATAAATACATGAATAACTAAAAATAAAACAACAATTCTAACTGGATTCATAATCAGACTACTGGACAAAGTTGTGTATCACATAGGAAAAAAAAAAAAAAAAAAAAAATAATATATATATATATATATATATATATATATATATTAAATATATAAATAAATAAAATAAATAAATAATAAAAGGAAAAGAGAAAAAAGTTCTTACCTTGACAAAATTTTTATCTAATCGCACAGCCTCTCTGGCATCATTGAGGGCCTCATTGTACTTCCCAAGCATCATGTAACATGCTGACCGGTTGCTGTAATACGCTGCACAATCTGGACATAGCTCTGTAAAACAAGAAATTTACATTAAAAAAGTGCTCATACTCTAAAAAGTGATAATATATGGCTTTATCACTCAAATTATTAGTAATAATAACTGTAATAACAATACCAACAAAAGTCAAAAGTATTACAATAACAATAGTCATAACAATAATGATAATGATAATATGATAATAATAATAATAATAATAATAATATAATAAATAATAATAAAAAAAACACAAAAAGTGTAAAATCCCAAAAATCGAACTTCAAAACTCATATGTCAACTTTTTTTTCTTTTCACACTTCAACATCATCATCACAAAGACCACTAAATAAGCTGGTAAGTTAAAGGTGCCAACATTCTACAAGATAAGCCTTAGAAGTCCACTAAATACCACAAGGAGAGTTGTGGGAGTGTTCTGTCTTTCCGATGTTTTGCCTGAAATTTCCTCAGTACATGTTACAGCTTTGCTACGAGACCGGAATCGTCGCGTTCGGTGCTTTCCGCGGGTCGCTTGTATCGGCGACATGCTAGTTTTATGGGACATTACAATAAACAACTATTGCTGCCCAATATTCTGAACCATCATAAACTGGGAGAGAGGGAAGGAGAGAGGGAGGAAGGGATGGAGAGGAAGAGAGAGAGAGAGAGAGAGAGAGAGAGAGAGAGAGGGGAGGAGAGGAGGCGAGGAGGAGAGGAGAGAGAGAGAGAGAATGTGGAGTAGACGAGAGAGAGAGAGGGTGGAGAGAGAGAGAGAGAGAGAGAGAGAGAGAGAGAGAGAGATGTGAGAGAGAGGAGAGGAGAGGAGGAGAGAGAGGAGAGAGAGAGAGAGAGAGATGCGGAGAGAGAGTGGGGCAAGTGGCTCCGGGGAGGGGTCCAGATGGCAAATTCCCACGCTTCTCTCCCCGCCGGCCCTTTGCGGCCGAGGGACTTCGATCGAGGTATGACTCCCTTTGTGGCGCGTCTTGGTGCCTGGCGTTCGTATTTGACGCCTTCTCCAAATCGGGTTTGATCAGGATAAATGAGTTCACGATGAAGTGAGTGAAAGGGTTGTACGTAAAAAGTGTTGAGATTGAGTGTAATGAGTTTGAAAATAATTGAGATTCAGAAGAGAGCGAGAGAGCGAAGAGAAAGAGAGAGAGAGAGAGAGAGAGAGAGAGAGAGAGAGAGAGAGAGAGAGAGAGAGAGAGAGAGAGAGAGAGAGAGAGAGAGAGAGAGAGAGAGAGAGAGAGAGAGAGAGAGAGATAATTACTCCCAATACCAGGTAAACACGTCAAGATAAAAAAGAATATCAAATCCCAAAAGACAACAACAACAACAACAACAACAACGACAACAACAGCAAACACATCGAAATAGCCATCAGCCGCCAAATTATAAATCAATGTTCCGCACTTTGACGGACAACACGTTGCACAACCCCAGGGCCTCGGTTTACCCACAATCTGCCCGTGTTTGCCCGCCATAACCGGAGCCAACACTAGCGCTAACGATGCAAACGGGCCGTAAAAGCGAGGACGGCGTGCGTGGTCTCCTTTATCTACGGCTGACGAGTAAAACCAACAACGACGCTAACTTGCCTAGATCCAAACCCGTTTTGCGGCACGGACACGAGAAAGACAGACGTATAACCATAAAAAAAAAAAAAAAACACAAGAAAGACAGAGAAAGGGAGAGAGGGAGGGAGATGGAGAGAGAGAGAGATGGAGAGAGAGAGAGAGAGAGAGAGAGAGAGAGAGAGAGAGAGAGAGAGAGAGAGAGAGAGAGAGAGAGAGAAGAGAGAGAGAGAGAGAGAGAGAGAGAGAGAGAGAGAGAGAGAGAGAGAGATATCGTCCTTAAATATAGCGCCGTCCTCTCACATAAATCTTAAATGTCCTCTCGTGTTTCAGGAAAACAACTCTCTACACTCGACAACCCAACATGAAAAAATATACCACAATCAACACCAACGAAGACGAACATCACCTCTCACCTCTAACCACCATCACTAATGCCGCGCGGACCTCGAACTCAGCTGTTGACGGGCCAGCGGAGAGCGCATACCACGGTGTCGCTGGTGATTAAGAGAGCCCGTTCTGCGTCCTGTTCTTGATGGCCGCCGAGATGCCAGGCTTTGTTTTTAAGACAGGATGGACGTACTAACACGCGAGGCAATTGGGGTAAACATGGCAAGTCATTCTCCTTTGTATTTAATCCTTTACTGCTTTAAATGAAGAACAGGGGAACGAGGCACGGATAAGAATGGAAAAAAGGAACAGCAGAGGTTGATGATTCAACTGACGTAGCGCAGAGAAGCGTACCGGAGCGTCTCTGAACGAAATTGAAACCGAATAAAAACGGCCAAGAAGGGACAGAATAGTATATGGGCGAGAGACTGACACGACAATACATAAAACACACTACACATTTCTTGTTCTCCCTTCGCCTAACCACAAGCGCCATTAGTCCTGCGAGGGCGATAAAGCTGCCTCCTCCGTGCCAAGAAGGGCGGGCGTTTACGACACCGACGAGCCCTCCAGCGCCTCCGAGGTGACGTCCCCCAGACGCGGGCGGCGACGTCAAACCCGTCGCACAAAAGCCAATTATGATTACTTTCTGGACTCAAATAGCACGGGGATATTTCTGCTAAAAGGTCAAACAGTTAATCGCGCACTCCGAAGAGGTCGCACCAAGGACCCAGCAAGGCCGCCCAAACCAGCCTTTGAGATGCAGCGCTACCTGTCTCGGCTGAACCCCTGACCTTTGCTGGCTGCGAGAGCAAAGGCATCCAGCGCCGACGCCGCGCACAACCCTCACCCCCCCCTCCCCGTGCCCACTGCATGACTTGCAACGTGGCTCCGGGGCGTGAGAGGGCAGGGAAGGCGTTCACGTTCAAAGAAGAGAACGTGGTCCCAAAATAGCCCCACGGAAGCCATAGCGGCCACCACATTAACGGCAATGACTTAACGAAACTCGTAGGCTGATAATGCCGTTTAAGAAAAAAAAGTTAATTCCCAAATCCCCGTTCCATAATGACTACAAGACCATACACCGTGCCGACCAAGGTGCTGCTGCCAGTGTCATCTGAACTCGTAGTTACCAGCGCAAAAACTGGCCGACAGAAGCTCAGCCTCAAACATCTCTCAATTCCCCTAACCTGAAGTTATCATAAAAAATAATATTAATAAATCGAAAGCGCATTCCCCACTCGTTCGTCAGGTATCAGTTAGCAAGGGAAATTACCGATCATCGGGCGATGGAAACACGCGCCAAACAAAGACTTCACTCGCGCTTCACGCTCCGATGCAGACCCGACAAAAACTAGAGCGCGCTAATGGGTTCAAGGAGCGTCCGAGATAAGAAAGATGGATTTTGATGCCGCATCCCCCCCCCCCCCCAAACATGTTCTGTAAAAAGTGAAGGAAAATAATACAAAAGTCGTACTCGAATGCCTCGGCAGACCAACCCATCCCTAAGGAGTCCTTACCAGCATCCCTGGCCGCGTTCCTCCAAGCATAACAGTCGGTGGCGTCCTTCGCGGTGCCCGTAGTCGTCGTGGTCGTGGGCGTGAGGTGCGAGGAGATGCCCCCATACCGCCCCTTCCCCCCTCCCCGCGCTCTCCTCCTGCCGCGACTCATGCCCCCCCGTCGGTGTCACGTCGGGGCCAGGGTTTCGCAGGTCGCGGCATCCCGCTCCTCTGGCCGCTTCTCCAGGAAAAGGGCGAAGCTCCTCTGTCGTATGACTGCGCTTCCTACGCCACACACAGCCTGGTTGCTTTCACTTTCTACACTTCTCGCACAGAATATCAGAGCCTGTGCACGGCATCTACGGCCAGACACAGCGTCCATATCCTACAGCACTAAAACTTCGGGCTAACGACGTCGTCCATATTGCCATTTCGTCAAACTCAAAATCCTTCAAATGTCGACGTCAGTCAAAAGTCCCTGATAAGGAAAAAATATCATGTCAACGCATGCTTATCGAGTCCCTTTCTCATTGCATTCTAGCTCGTGTTCTTTCGATGATCTAGTCCTCTTTCACTGGCCCTTGTCACGGGTTCGCGCCCCCTCTCGACGACCCCTTCAGAACAGGTCAACGGGCGACCCCCTCCCTATCTGGGCGGATGCACCTCTCCGGATTGCAGTGGCCGCCCTCTTTCGCAACGTGAGGCAACAGAGCAACACTATTTATTTGTTGAGAAATTAGCATCACGTGCTGCTCTTCTATTTCCTGCAATGTTGCAACACTTTTCCCTTGAACCAATCGTCAACCTTCGAAAGAATGGCTCCTCAAGTGGCAATAAATCTAAGGACTAAAATAGCTTCATCAAATAAACCGCAAAAACAAGAATTTACGAATGTTAGGAAAATAAACTTTGGTGCTACTTCGCTTCAACAGAACGTATCTGACAAGTTAATCTTCATGCATCAATAAGCCGCCCTGCAACGGCTGTGCATCTTGTTCAGCGTCTTAAGAGGGAGATAAAATCAGAGCTCAAGATGATCACGCAAAACTAACACCATAATCCCCGCGAGAAACTTTAGGAGCTTTCCGTTTTTTATTATTTTAAGGGCAACAATGTGGACAGTCAGCCTCTCAAACAACGGATGGAGCGCCCGAGGGAGGCAGGACGGCAGGCTCCCATCCCCTGCCCTTTGGCCAGCGGAAAAGCTATTCTTCGCCGTAACTGAACTTGTGAATTCTGTCACTGAAAGACGCCAATATTACGTGCATCATCACATACCGATACGAAGGCGGCCGGCGACCAAAATACAGGCGGGGTCAGACCCTTGCAAGCCTGGCACAGGCGTGCCCTGGGCACGAATCGAGCAAGGATGGGGCATGCGCTCGTACAGTCCTCTCAGCCTTCCCGGGATACGTCTATACATTGCAAGTGTGTCTTTCCTTGTCCGCATTTTCCTTTCACAAATTCTAGACAACTATTTAATGACAAAACGAGTCCCCATTTCTTAAGGACAGCCGACTCGCACTCGCACACTGGCTGCGTCATTAGCGCGCAGGAAGCATGTGTTCACGCGTGGCAACACCTGGCTGCAGCTCACGTCTCGAAAATAATATATTACGTCAAGCGCACACTTCCTCCAGCCGGCTCCTCGCGCCCTGGGCGTCTGTGGCGCCGCCTCGAGGGCTGCGCCTCCCCTCTGCCCTCCGCCCGTGCCCG
>NW_020869549.1:209886-224886 GCF_003789085.1 Penaeus vannamei | reverse complement strand
CTTCCGCTCCTCGCCCTCCTACGGGGCCCCGGGACGCTCCAACCGCGCTAATTCACGGATGACACTTTTTAAAATTGGGTCGGGGGAGGGTGGAGGGGGCGAGATAAATTCCATTTTGCTCCACGTCCCCCGCGAGCGAATGGGAGGCGCCTCCTCGAGCCAGGCCGCACAAAAACAGGTCCGTCGTCTCCCGGGCCAGCTGATGACTGCGTTGCGGGGAGCTTTATGTCAAGCGCTCGGGCGGACCGGCACTCGGGGCTCTTCAGCGGACATTAAGCAACCGCTATCATCCACTAAACGTTTTCAAGTGTTGCATCTTGGCCTTTGTAAAGTCCCGCTATCGTTTTCCCGTCCATTCGCGGTCGACTGGACGGGCAGCGTTTGCGGAATCTGCATCAATATCGCTTCTTGCGCCCTTAGCCCCGCAGCCCCAACGCTCACACGAACCATTATAACCTTAATGTCAACATGAACGCCATAATTACTCGCTCTCCACGAAGGGAGACGAAGGTCGGGCACGGGACCTGCCCCGGAGGAGAGCCGACGCCGCGCCAAAGGTCCGCCGTCACCCGGGGCGCTGAAGGCACAACAGTCGACCTCGGCGGCGAGCGCGATTGAACTCCTAACCTACAAACAGATCAGATGCAAAAATTCCCTGCTTGCTTGGCGGCGGCGCGAACCGACGTCACCAAGGAGGGCAGACGGCCCGCGGCGCCCGCCTTGGCCAGCCACAGGGAAGCGAACCTTTACCCTGAATGCAACTGCTACCCATTCGTCGCGATGTATTAATACCATCATAATATGTCAAAGTACTCTTAGTGCTGACAAGACAACAACTAAAACCCAATAAATTATCTTCCGCATCAATATGGCCTCAACCATGCCTCAACATAACACTACACCAACCCACAGACAGCAACCATTTCCTATCAATGAAACACAAGCAACCGAGAAAACCAACAACAGAAAAAGGAAAGAAAAAGAACAGCAACCATCCCCGCCTAATGCCCGGGAAACACCTTTTCCACGCTCATTACCTGCCTGTCACATAAGTAATCATCTGAGCCTAATGACAAGGGCTTCCGGTCATGGAGTAGGTTACGAGAGCGCTGCTTTCACCGGCGAGACAGTGCGTACGCGTGCATAATCATGGCGTATGCATAAATAAGCATATGTGTGTGTGTGTGTGTGTGTGTGTGTGTGTGTGTGTGTGTGTGTGTGTGTGTGTGTGTGTGTGTGTGTGTGTGTGTACACGCGCGCGTGCGTGTGTTAAGCCTTTCTTAAAATCCATTTTGTTATTTCGAACAAAAAAGAATTATGCAGAACAATAAAGAAATGAGTTCAGTCTAAAACCAGCCTTTGACCAGGAAAAAGGCACAAAAGAAAAGGGGGAAGGGTGGGGTAGGGGTGGGGGGTAAGAAAGACAATGCACAAAAAATGCACATATTCGCTCAAACATTCAATGCCACCCCATACTTCTTCAAAAAATGTCCCAAACCCAACGAGGATAACCGGGAAAGGCCACAGTCCCCCTCTCTCCACCGTTTTCTTCCAGCGTCCGAACTGAAAGGGGGAACGGGAAGAGAGGGGGGGAGCAGAATCCCCCTATCCCCCCCATCCCTACCCCACCCTCACCCCGACGAGACCGACCACCTGTTGCGACGCGAAGGTGTGTCCGCGTGTTCGGTGGCCTCCTTGTACGTCGGGGAAGTCGGCCCTTCCCCCCCCCTCCTCCCCCCGAATTGCGTCTCCCACGGTACACTACTATTACCACACCCTCAGACCGCAAAACCAAACCATACCACGGCGCCGTAAACAGTCTGCACGATGTTGTGTTTACGATTAGTCTTCGAATTTCACGGAAAACACAGAGAAACCTGGCCAAATGTGGAAATATGTAGATAGAGAGGATGGGACTAGGAAGATGGAGGGAGAGGGGTTGGAAGGAAGAAAGGAAGGACGGAGGTGGGTAGAAAGGGAGAGGGAGAGAGAGGAGAGAGAGAGGGAGAGAGGGAGGGAGGGAGAGGAGGGAGGAGAGAGGGAGAGGGAGAGAGAGAGAGAGAGAGAGGAGAGAGAGAGAGAGAGAGAGAGAGAGAGAGAGAGAGAGAGAGAGAGAGAGAGAGAGAGAGAGAGAGAGAGAGAGAGAGAGCGGCCCCGAAGTCCACTGGGCAGAGCAGACAATCAGGCCTGGTCTAACCCATCCCCCGGGGGCACGCGCGTAAATGTCAGCGAATGGGGGGCACGCGAGAGCCTCGGGTGAGGAAAAGTGCAACGAAAAGTGCGCGCGCGAACACAACCAGTAGCTCGTGGCGGTGACGCGGAAGGGGGAGCCGGGAAAGAGAGAGAGAGAGAATAGAGGAAGAAAGAGGAAAAGAGATAGAGAGGAGCGGATTACAGCTCGTTCGTGAGGGCAGTGATCCCGACCTCTGCCACCGCTTCCCCTTCAAGCGGCCTGGCACGCCCGCGCCGGACCCGCCCCCCGCCGCCGGCCCGTCCGCATCCCTCTCCTTCAACACCGCTCCTCGCACCCTCGGCGGATTCAGCCAAGTCGGCCACGCGGCTTATGCCACTCGCCTGATATTTAAATTCCGATCAAAATATCATTATACAACAAATTAAATCACATAACAGATTAAACGCTTCCTGGGATTAACGACGAACAAGGGCTAGAAACATTCACACAAACATTTCATTCAACAACTCTTGCAAATCAACGGATAATTCCTGCTAACGGGAACAGGCCCCTCCCTCCCCTCCCCCCTCCTCCACAAACCCCTTCTCCTGCTTGCCAAGGCAGAAGCCTCCACTGCGACGGAGTGAAAGCATCTCCTCCCTACATCTCGACTCTCTCTCCGCATGCTAATTCGAAGCTCATTAATTCAATTGATGGCTTGAGATGATACCAATAAAACCTTTTTTTTTTTTTTAGTTTCTCTTTTCCTGTCGCCTCCTCCCATCATCTCATCTCATAAAAGAAAATAACCGGATGCCATAAGAAGGCACGAGTGAGAAAAAAGCGTAAAAGGCATCACCCCTTCCACCCCTTCCTCCCTCATAAACGGAGAAAAGAAACACAAACACAAATTCACACCACATCTGGGTTAACACCTGACACCGCCCCCCCCCTCCCCTCCCCCCGCCCCATTACCTGCTGTGACATCGAATCCCACTCGTAAATTACCACCGGATTAGCTCTTAGCTCTGACGTCACCTTCGGTCCAATCACAGACTACGATTGGGCCCTTCGCTCCTCGCCGACGCCCATCCCGAGGGCAGTAAGGCACCGCAATTTCCTAACAACCTCCCTGTCCGCCCATTTACCTCCCCCCCCCCCCAACCATCCCCATTCACCTCCCCCATCAACCAATCAGCTGATGAAGACCCACGCGTCCCTCCCCATCAAGTGCCCGCCAGGGACTGACGGCCGATCCAAGCACTGACAGGACACCCCCTCCCCCCGCACTTATCCCTCCCTCTACCTTGCGCGGCATGACAGGCAGCGATTACGGCGAATCAGCGGCACGCACTGGCTCCGATGCCCCGCGGAGGCGAAGGCGCTGGGCGAGGGGGCGTCGGGCTGCCCGGGCGACGCGCCCCGGTAGTCCTCCGCCGGCCTTCGTGGACGCGCACAACGCAAGTCAGGGAGCCGCGCGTCAGGACGGGCTTCGGAGGGTAACGGTAGATGGATAGATGGATAGGGGATAGGGGAAGGGGGGGAGGGGGATACGGGTAGGGGGGGGTTGGGAGGGGGAAAAGGGGCAGGGGGAGGGAGGGGTCGGCAGGGGATAGGGGGAGAGGAGAGGAGAGGAGAGAAGGAGGAGGAGGAGGAGGAGGAGGAGGAGGAGGAGGAGGAGAGAGAGAGAAACACAAACCTAGAACACGAAACCGTGGGCGAGGTGTGGGCGTCGACAGGTTCCCCGACAACTCACACCAGGCTTGCATCGCCCGTTCCTTGAATCTTGGAATAAAATTAATATTTCCCGAGAACAAGAACCACACCTTATAAATGATAGCCACACTTAAAGACCGGCTAATTAGGGACTCTCATACTCTCACTCTACACACACAAACACACACACACACACACGAAAAAAAGAAATCTTCATTAAGACCAGTATCTCATTAGCCCCTCCGACCCCTGGGACAAACACGACGAAAATAAAGAAATGGGTAGCCGATGAATAGTTATGAAGGTCCTCTATGTCTGGCGAAAAACAACCCAGACCACTTGATTTCGAACAAGAATATGAATAAGAAAAAAAGACAATAGGCAGAGTAGAGACAACAAATACCACCTGATTTCGAAAATATGTCGGCCAGGCCTGTGCCAGACTTCCCTATCTAGATCGAATGCAAAAAGGGGGAGGGGAAGAGGAAGACAGGCCGAAGCTGCACAAAAAAAAAACAAGCAAACATAAAACTACGTTCCAGAGAGCAATTCATCTGAGAAAATATTTTAAGATCTCACATAAAATCCAATCTGACGAGCACAAAACACTACTTAGTCATTCGTTACCAAATGGCTGACAAAGATGTAAAAAAAGAACAACAAAAAACAACAAACCAACGGTATCAAGCAACTGCAGCGTCAAATGATTCAAAGTTCCCGTTTTTTTATACAAGGTTAGATAATAAAGTAAAAATCCAGGCATTCGAACACAGACCTCATATCTTAAACCCATTCAAACGACAAACAATAATACTACTGTTTACAAAGGGGGCAGCGACTGTAACGAAGTATTAACACGACTACAATAATCCCTACGACAGTAACATAGAAAAAATAGCTATGCTAAAACATCATCATCATAATATGACAACGACACTATCTACTGATAGCAACAACATCCACAATAAGTGAGTGAGTGAGTGAGTGAATGAGTGAATGAGTGAATGAGAGAGAGAGAGAGAGAGAGAGAGAGAGAGAGAGAGAGAGAGAGAGAGAGAGAGAGAGAGAGAGAGAGAGAGAGAGAGAGAGAGAGAGAGAGAGAGAGAGAGAGAGAGAGAGAGAGAGAGAGAGAGAGAGAGAGAGAGAGAGAGAGAGAGAGAGAGAGAGAGAGAGAGAGAGAGAGAGAGGAGAGAGAGTCACTGTAGGTAAACACTCGAGTGCCGACGCCCCGGACCCGATTTCCTTGGGACACCAAACAATCGTGAAAAAAGAGGTTTTACATCGATCACCTTGTGCGTCGGCGGCGGCGAATGGCGGGGGAGAGAGGGGGTGGGGAGTGAGTGCCCCTTAGTGCCAGTGAGTATTTAAGTGCGCTCCTAACATAAACATCTTGCTGACTAGTGTTTCCCAAGATAGCACCGCCTATTGGCAATCATGGGAACCGCCCGGGCTGGCGGCGATGGCGCTTGTCACGGTAATACTTAGCGCTGCTCCTGATGAGGATCCGTCATCAGTAATAACAAAATACATGTACAAGACATACGCACATCAAAACAATAACCCTGGGTGTAGCAAGACTTAAAGTTGCATATCCAGACCTCTGGTTAGAGCTCTATTTTCCCCCCGCGCTACCCCCCCCCACACACACACTAACGAGAGCCCGTCCGGCCACAAACCGCCCGCGGCGACATGATACGTCATCGCAGCGCCGCCGACAGCACTGCAGATATTACGTACGAACTCTGCCGCAAGACCGCCGAATCTTTTGGGTCTGACGCAGCTACGGACTTGTTTTCAGGAAAGAAATCAACTACGGTGCAAGTGAGAGGAAAAAAGTGCTACTCTTCCCAATTACACTGGTGAGAATAATGAGTGAAAAGACAACGAGAGGGAGAGACAAAAGGATCACGTAGACTAGAAAGAAAAGATTTCCTCCATAGTCTCCCCTATCAAGATTCTTCAAAACGAAGCGGAGGCACACACAATGTTGCTAACTCGAACGTAGATCAGGATGGAAGGTCGGCCGACACACATTTCTGCCGTTTCAATTTGATTACATCTACAACGAGACCGTGGCGCACTTCCATTCACACATTCGGATTTACATCTATAACGAAGCAGCGTCCTCACAATGCCGCCTTAAACGCTTAAAAATTCCCCCCAAACATTAAAACACGACGAAGTTTCCAAAACATTAGACTATGAAAGTTCCCGAACATTAAAGACTATGAAATTTCCCCAACATGAAAGACTGAAATTTCCCTATGAAGCTTTCCCGAACACTTTAATCCTCAACCTTAACGCGATTACAGGAACCGATCGTAAAGCCGAGTGAGGGGCCCTTCGGCGCAATTTCGGCCCCCGGAGTGTCCCAGTTACTTAGCGAAGATGCCACCAACGAGAGCCTCGGGGAGCGGCCCCTATCACTCGAAAATGAGTCTTATTGTGCCCCGTTAAAATGGCGGTTTTCGCATGGACTTCCGTAAATCTTCTCTTTTTTACAACGGAAAAGCACTTAACGATTAGGGTTTGTTTTGTCTAGTTCGAGTAACTTCCAAACTCGCCATAAACAAAATCCATTTGCTCGCGATCTCCGACGTGCGCCCGTGTGGGTGTTAGCGGTGACGGTAATACAACGCAACGGATAACACGAGCTAAACAAAATAAAACGAAAAGAGAATAAAGAAAAAAAAATAGAGAAAAAACAAAGAAAAGTGAGAAAAACACAAAATAAAACAAAAAAAAATAAAGAAAAGATAGAAAAAAAAAAACCTATGTAAAGAGAAACTAAAGAACAAAAAAAACAAAAAAAAAAAAAAAGGAGAAAAAAAAAAAAAAACGACGTAGAGACACTGAAAACAAAAAAAAAAGAAAAAAAAAATAAAAAAACAACAACAAACAACGAACCCGACGTACAGAGAGATATATATAGAGAGAGACGAACACGTACAAGCCAGACCCGTAATCCTTTTCACATTACGCTCGACAGCTATTTCCCCGACGCGAGACCTTGGCGAGGGCTGGAAGACATCCGCCTGACCGGGTAACCTTCATACTTTCCACCGGCCGCGCGCGTAGGGGTTCTATGGGGGGGGGCGGAGGAGGGGGTTAAGGAGAAAGGAGGGGCGGAGGAAGAAGGGTAAAAAGGTAGTGGAGGTTAGAGGAGGTAGAGAGAGGTAGAGGAGAGGAAGAGGAAGGGAATAAGGAAGTAGAAGAGGTAGAGAGGCGCAGGAGAGGAGAACCAACAAATGGTTGAATACAGACTCATCATGAGGACTCAGGAGGAGACGGAATGAACAAACCAAAGCCAAGAACAGAAGCTTCGGAAAAAAAACTGTTCGGACGTGCTTGCAGACGGACGCCCCGCGCTCGAAGTGGAAGTGAATCGGAGAAGACACAATGAATGGAATTTCTTCCGGCCGATGACGCTCCCGTCGCGGCCGGCCGACTTCTCATGGGCGGAGGAGGGGGGGAGGAGGGCGAGGCTTCCCCTTCGCTTGGCCCCCTTCCTTCCTTTCTTCCTACTTTCTCTCTCTCTCTCTCTCTCTCTCTCTCTCTCTCTCTTCTCTCTCTCTCTCTCTCTCTCTCTCTCTCTCTCTCTCTCTCTCTCTCTCTCTCTCTCTCTCTCTCTCTACTCTATTCACTCCCCCCCCCAACCACACACAAATGCAAAAAAATGATGGCTATAAATAGAGGCTAACGAGGACGCAGCTTGTTTATAACAGGAGAGAAAAACGAACATCCAAAAAAATAGCGATAAAAGGCGTTAAATCACCAGGCAGAATGGTAAAGGAAAGGAGAATTGGATGGCAGAAGAGAAAAAAGAGCAACGGGAGTGAGGGATGATGGGTGAGGGAAACGGAGAGGAGAATAGAAGAGAGGAGAGGAGAGGAGAAGAGAAGAGAGGAGAGAGAGGCGAGGAGAGGGGAGAGAAGCGAGGAGGAGAGGAGAAAGAGGCGAGGATATGGAGCGGAGACGAGAGGGGAGGAGATAGAGACCAGGAGACAGAGAGAGGAGAGAGGAGAAAAGAGAGAGAAGGAAAATGAAACAGCAGAGAGAGAGAGAGAGAGAGAGAGAGAGAGAGAGAGAGAGAGAGAGAGAGAGAGAGAGAGAGAGAGAGAGAGAGAGAGAGAGAGAGAGAGAGAGAGAGAGAGAGAGAGAGAGACCAACACGAGTGAGAACACCAAACCGCACAGAATACAGCTAAAGAGTTAAAAGAAAAAAATCCCTGGTACTCACCAATAGCTTGAGTGTAGAGCTTGAGGGCCTCGCGGTACTCCTTGGCCTTGTACTGCTCATTGCCCTCGTCCTTTCTTCGCTCTGCCAACCTGAGACAACAAAGACATCCGTTAGGTGGCGCTCCCTCGTCCAGACAGATTTTGTTTGCAATGAAGACATGAAAGAGAACAATCAATTCAAGCCGATGTTGACAACACGTGGCTTTGAGTGGCGTGTATGCAAAGACAGACATACATGGGATAACCCCCGTTAGTTTTGACCATCCGAAACTTGTTTTAAAGGTGTGGCATTTATTTTTTTTTGTCTCAGATAAACCACTCTGCAAAAAGGGAAGGTGGGGCGTAAAATAAAAAAAAAAAAAAAAAACATGCTTAAAACAAAAGTGAACATGTTGGAGCTTTCGTGTCCCCCGAGTGTCACTCGTGGTCACCGGAAGCGAGCCGCGAGCGGTCCGTCGCAGAGAGGCGTCTTTGTGTGTCAAGTCAACTTGTCATATTTACCTAAAGATTTTGTCGGTCATGTACATCCTTAGGGTTTTGAGTCGTCCTTTTATCGTGAGTACCGGCAGGTAGGTCAATAGGTCGCGATAGTCTAGGTCAAGGAGTCGTCCGGGTCTGGGTATTTTGGAAAGGAGGGATGCTGGGTCGAGGAGGTCATGCAGTCCCATGCGCGGGGAGCCGGACGTCGGTCGCGCCGAGCTTCGTGCATGGCTCGCGGAGGCTTCCGGGCTCTGACTGCCGCCCCCCCTCCCACACAGGCACCCGCTGGCCCACCACAACACGCCCCCATCCCCGGCCCCGGCGGCATCACTCGGGGCACCACCGCCCGGCGCGCCCTCACACTCCAGATCTTTCCTTTCCGCAGAACAGGATAAATGCCCAAAGAAATCCCGCAAGTCAAAGCTGCGGAGGCGTTGCGTCACTGTGGCTGCACTGAAGGCGGGCAGGGAAGGCGCCCGCAGCACGTCCGCCCAGCCCGAAACACAGCCCAGGTCCTTGACACCCCACGGGGGAGGCCACGCGCGGCACCATACCTCGGACCAGCGCCACCCTGGCCTGTCCTTTCGTTCCTCGTGACACTCGTCTTCACGCCCCTGGCATATGACAGGCGGCCCTCCTCGAAGGCCCTGGCGCGGAGGCCATGAGGGCGCCTCTTTTTCCCTGAACGCGAGGTCCGTCACGGGCAGGGCACCATTCGGCCGCCAGGGCTTCCTGCGGACGTGGGGGTTTCCTGCGAGCTCCCCGCCGTGGAGCCTGGCTATCTCCTCGAACACTGTCCTGCTGTCGAAAGTGGACATGCTTTCGCGGCGCCCATACTGGCCGCGGGCGTGGTGCCCTTGGCGGGGCTGAGGGCAGGGCCCTTGTGGCCAGGAGAAGGGCGCCGCCACCCACTGGCCGGCCTCGAAGGCAGCAGCGGGCACCCACGACGCCCACAGCCGCTGCTCACCAAGGTCCTTCCCTTCCCTCGCGCCGTGCAGCACCCAGACCATGGCGCCCCCGAGCACGCATTCACACACGTCACTCCCCACACGTCAAGCACGGCGAGGCACGGCCTCTGCAGGCGGTACGCACATGATGTCCGTTCACAGGCCTCTGGCACGACGACTGGGGCGCGGCTCCGACGCACACGGTCTTCGCTGCGGACTAAAGAGGGCCGATCCTTCAAGCGATCATGGTGGCGCCGCGGTGCACACTGAGCCGCCTCGCCAGCCAGCCCCGCTCGCACTCGCGCCCACGCCCACCGCGCGCTCCCTAGCCATCGCTCGTCCTCCTCCGCGCCCACAATCTGTCACACGCTCACACTCGAATATATTCATCCTTGCCAGTCTTTGTTTCAACGGTCAATTACGCAAGATTAATAACAAACGATAAAAAACACCAGAAAGCTTTCAATAATTGGAAGCAACCACGCCCATTATGCAAAGTCAAGAAACATTTACCGCCCTCGCCGCCCACGCCGCGGTTGCATTAGAGGGTTGGTAAAAGGAGGGCTGTGAGGCGAGGGAAAAGTTTACTGAAGGCAAACTGCTCCCCTGGGGAAAGGCGAGGAAAAACGGAAAATTGATCGTCCGTAAATATTCAAGAGAGCAGCATTTCCTCACACATTAATACTTTCACCCCCCCCCCCTCTCCTCTCTCTCTCTCTCTCTCTCTCTCTCTCTCTCTCTCTCTCTCTCTCTCTCTCTCTCCACTTCATTTCCTTCCCGCTCTCCCTTTCCCTCTACTACTCTTTTTCCTTCTCCCTCTCCTACTCCCACTCCCACACGAAGTAACCCATCTCCTATCTATACACCCCCCCACACCCTTTCCCTCCATCCCCCCCCCTTCACCCCCACGCCCGAAACACAGAGAAACCCTTGCGAATTCGGCCTCCGCCCATCCCCGTGTGGCAGTGTCGCCCGCCCGCCCTCCCTCTCCCTCAGGGCCGCTACCCCCCGCGACCTTGTTCACCGCCACGTGCCCATGATGAACCTCTCCGGGGCTTAATTCAGACCGGGGAAAAAATACAATTGGGTGAGAGCGAAAGCAAAAGGAAAATCGATCAAAACGAATGAGAGAATGGGAAAAAAGGGAGAGATGGTACCCTGGAGCAAAACCCGGGGAATAACAACAAAGGGGGAGAGAGAGAGAGAGGGAAGAGAGAGAGAGAGAGAGAGAGAGAGAGAGAGAGAGAGAGAGAGAGAGAGAGAGAGAGAGAGAGAGAGAGAGAGAGAGAGAGAGAGAGAGAGAGAGAGAAGGGGGAGAGGGGAGAGGGACGAGAGAGAGAGAGAGAGAGACGCGAACGAAAATACATACAGGAAAAACAGCGGTAGTAGCAGTACATGAAACACGAGCAAAGACAACGAAGGTGAAGAAAAACAACACAAAAAGAAGGGAGATACGAGAACCCGGAGAGGAGAAAGAAGAGAAGGGAGACAGGAGGGGGAGAGGGAGAGGGAGGGAAGGAAGGGTGAGAGGGAGGGGAGAGGAGGAGAAAGAAAAGGAGGGAAGAAAAGGGAGGGAGGGAGGAGGAGAGAAGGGGGGAAGAG
The DNA here is from genome assembly GCF_003789085.1 of Penaeus vannamei. Lineage (NCBI taxonomy): Eukaryota > Metazoa > Arthropoda > Malacostraca > Decapoda > Penaeidae > Penaeus > Penaeus vannamei. Next base: position 213,730 of record NW_020869549.1, on the reverse strand, counting down.
GGTGATGAGGGAGGAGGAGGGAGGAGGCAGAGGGTGGGAGGGAGGGAGGAGGAGGAGGAGAGGGTGAGGAGGAGGAGGAGAGGAGGAGGAGAGGAGGAGAGGAGCGGCGACACGTGAGCGGGGAGAGCGTGGGAGAACCTGCTAGAACCTCGCGAGCTCCCGTCAACCTCCGGCCTCCGCCCCGTGATGGGCAGACGTGGCAAAAATAGAGAACTTTCAAGCTTAAAACGATCTGTCTTATCTGAAGAGAGGAAAAAAAGCCTCCGAGGAATCCTCTGCAGTTGGAAGCGCCCTAAGACAGGCAATGGGCGCCAACGACTGCAATAACACCATAAGAACAATAACGACGGTATTTTTATCTATCTAATAAACAAACATACGTGAAAGTGCGAGACGTATGGTGACACTTGTGCTATCATAAACAATCATGTTAACAATCAAAATACAAAATATTACCAAGAATGGTGAGCGAAAACCCGCAGTTCCAACCATCAAAAGCATGCGTTCACGCGCGTCTGCTTGCGTGTGCCTGCGTGCGCGCGAAAACGAGAAAGCCTCCGTCTGCGGCCGTGATCGGCAGCCGTTCCACGCCGACAGCGCCTTCGCCGGATCCGCGTGCCCCGCTCACTCGACCAAATCGTGAAAGCGGCGAATTGCGCCGTGACGGATCATTTCGATTAAATTTATTACCGTCAAAGGCTTCCCTTTCGGCCGCCAACGAAGCGACGATAAAGTGATCAATCTTAAACCGGCAACGGCGAGGCAAAAAATGGCACGTTCACACATACAAGTGTGCGCGCGCGTTTAAAATATACACAGTAAGCATTCTGAAAATAACCATAACATTAAATATAATAACACTACTACTACTATTAATACTACTAGCAGCAAAACGGCCAACATCCACAGCCTCAAAATCCAACCAACGAGAACAACAAAAGCATAAACAAACACAAACGCTTTGCTGCGAACAACGAGACTTCGGCGAGTGCCAGCGCCAGCACCCTTGCACGCGCTGGTCTCGGCGGGAGTAGGGGGAGAGGGGGAGGGGGAGGGGAGAGGGGGGGAGAGAGGGAAGAGGAAAAGGTGAGAGGGGGAGTAGTGGGAGTAGTAGGAGTAGGAGGATTAGGTAGATGCTTATAATAAAAACAACAACAAAAACAAGAGAGAACGAAAGGAAAGAAAAATGGAGGACGGGAAGTTTTTGGGAAAAGTTAATAACGAAAAAAAAAAGAGCAGATAAATAACACCTCCCCCCCCACACACACTCCACTCAACCTCCCACCCACACTGTCAACTGGAGCGACTCGTATTATATTTGGCGGGTCGACTCAAGGTTGGCGGCGCAAACAGCCTGGTTTCCCCGTGCGCGCCCCCCGTGGGAAGGCAGACGGAACAAGAGCAACAGGAGGGAAACAGGGGGGGGGGGGCTGTGAGGAAGGAATGAGGGGGGCGTGAGGATGAGGATGATCAGGTGGGGGAAGAAAAGAAAGGGGGGGGGGGACTGTCAATTATCAGGATTAGGTGAAAGGGGTAGGAAAAGCTTTTGTAGAAGAGAAGGACGGGGGGGGGGGGGAGAGTGGAAAATACGGAAAAAGAGGAAGGGAATAGAAAAGGAAAAAACGAGTAGAAGGGAGGAGGGAGGAGGAGGAAGAGGATGTGGGGAGGAAGACTGAGGAAAAAAAGAGAGGGAGGGAGGGGGAGGAGGCTTGGAAATGAATAGGTTAACATATTCTCTCACTGACTGGACTGACATGATTCACTCACTCTCTCTACCCACAACTTGTGACTCACAGTTCCGCCTCCTTTCCGGCTCCTCTGAAGGGTCAAGACGCTGACGCAGCCGACAGACAGACTTTCCCAATGATTAAACAGACACCAAAAGGGAAAACGAGCTGCATCCCCCACCCCCACCCCTCCAACCCGCTCGCTTTCAACCAATTACGCAAGGCGGACGATAAGTCAAGGAAAGGAAGAAGTTGACGAAAAAGATGAAGAAAAAAGAAGAAAACGGACAACCCGAAAACGAAAACCGCGAAAACAACAGAACCCGGAAACGAAAACAAAAACAGCGCAGGGAAAAAAAAAGAAACAATCAAAACCAAACCACCAACACGACAATCCCAAACCCACCAGAAAAAACAATAATGAAAAAAAAAAAAAAAACTGACCAAACAAGACACACGAGACCAGGATAGACGACCGCGACTGGACACGTGCAAACCCGTTGTCAGCTGACCCGAGGGAACGGCAAGACATCCTGCCCCCGGCGTCGGGTCACGCAATTATGTAAGCTTGCAATAACGATAATAAACATAATGCACTATTTATATTTATATAATATTACATATTAATATAAATGACAACGACAGGGTGGTTCGGAGAGGAGAGGAGAGGAGAAGAAAGAGGAGAGAGAGAGAGAGAAGAGAGAGAGAGAGAGAGAGAGAGAGAGAGAGAGAGAGAGAAGAGAGAGAGAGAGAGAGAGAGAGAGAGAGAAAGAGAGAGAGAGAGGAGAGAGAGAGAGAGAGAGAGAGAGAGAGAGAGAGAGAGAGAGAGAGAGAGAGAGAGAGAGAGAGAGAGAGAGAGAGAGAGAGAGAGAGAAGAGAGAGAGAAAGAGAAGAGAAAAGGAGAGAGAGAGAGGGGAGTGGAGGGTGAGAGGAGGTGAGGTGAGGGAGAGAGGGAGGGAGGGTGAGGTAAGAGAGAGAGAGAGAGAGAGGGGGGGAGGGAGAGAGAGAAGGGAGGGAGAGAGAGGAGGGGAGGGGGAGGGAAGAGGGAGGGAGGGGGAGGGAGAGAGAGAGGGGAAAGGGGGGAGAGAGAGAGAGAGAGGGGGAAGGGGGGGGGGGGAGAGAGAAGAGAGAGAGGGGGGAGGGGAGAGAGAGAGAGAGAGAGAGAGAGCGGGGGAGGGAGAGAGAGAGAGAGAGAGAGGAGAGAAGAGAGGAGGGAGGGAGAGAGAGAGAGAGAGAGAGAGAGAAAGGGGGGGGAGCGGAGAGAGAGAGAGAGAGGAGGGAGAGAGAGAGAGAGAGAGAGAGAGAGGAGGAGAGAGGAGAGGGGGGAGGGAGAGAGAAGAGAGAGGAGAGGGAGGGAGAGAGAGGAGGGAGGGGGGAGAGAGAGGGAGAGGAGAGGGGGGGAGGAGGAGAGAGAGGAGAGAGGAGGAGAGAGAGGAGAGAGAGAGAGAGAGAGAGGAGAGAGAGATGAGAGAGGAAGAGAGGGGGAAGAAACGAGGGGGAGGAAAGAGGGAGAGAAGGAAAGGAAAGAGAGAAAGAGAGATGAGAAGGTGGGGGGCGAGGAAGGAGAGAGAAGGGGGGGGAGGGAGGGGGAGAAGAGGGGGGGGAGGGGGAGGGCGTTGTGGCGAGAGAGAGAAGGGAGAGGAGAGAGAGAGAAGGACGGTGGGGTGGGGGGGGTGGGGTGGATGGGGGGGGAGGGGGGGGAGGGCGGTGGGGAGGGGGGAGGGGGAGGGCGGGTGGGCGGGGGGAGGGAGAGCAGAGAGAGAGATGGGGGGGGGAAGGGGGAAGGGAAGGGAGAGAGAGAGAAGAGAGAGAAGAGAGAGAAGAGAGTGAGAGAGAGAGAGGAGAGAAGATGAGAGAGAGAGAGGAGAGAGAGAGTAGAGAGAGAGAGAGGGGGTGGGGGGGGGAGGGAGAAGAGAGAGAGGATGCAGGGGGAGGGAAGGATGGGGGGGAGAGAGGAGAGGGAGAGAGAGAGAGCGAGACAGAAGAGGAGAGAGAATGAGAGAGGGAAGAGATGAGCAGAGAGAGAGAGAGAGGAGGAGAGGAAGAAGGAGCCAGGAGGAGGGAAAAGGATACAAGGAGAAAAACATAAAAGCATGAGAAAAACGAGGGAGGAAAAA
>NW_020869549.1:192120-204620 GCF_003789085.1 Penaeus vannamei | reverse complement strand
GGAGTCCAGGTACTTCCCGCGGAATGTTGGCTTTCCATAAGAACTGGAAAGGCTCGATCTGTTTGAAGAGTCCGTGACAGCTACGCAAGGAACGGCATGGACCACGCCGCTGTCTCCTATCACCTCGCCCTCCCCTCTAAGGCCGTCACCCTTCCTTTGGTCCTCCTGAGCTTGTTCTTCGCTCGACAACTCGTAATCGTCGCTATCGGTTTCCACCTCAGCTCCGTCGTCGCCGTCATCGTCTTCGTCTTCGTCGTCGTCTTGTATAGGAGTGGACGATACCACATCTTCATCCTCTGTTCTTACACGGACCTTTATCTCCCCCTCGGTCAGACTGATGTCAATGTCACAGTTAAGGTCGCCACTGATGGTTCTCGGTAGGTTGTTGTTGGACGAGGTGTCCGGTACAGGGACGGTAAAAGTACTTTCCACGTCTCCAGGCTGCACAGGTTCGTACTGAGGACACGTCACGAAGGAGTACCTAGCTGTGTCATCCTCGAACAGCGACTTCGGACGCTCGTACATGGTGGACCCGACCGCACTGTAGTAAAACGAAGTTGACTCTGAGGCTACAGACCCGGAAGACGGGGACCTTGAGTGGCTGCTCTCCCTTCCGCCCTCGTCGCTGGTCCCCTCCCATGTATCCTCAGCCTGGGGGCGCCTCCATCGGGTTGGGGATGAGGTCAGTGACCCACCCGACGTGGCCGACGACTGAGAGGATCTGCGAACTCGGGATGTCTGTGGCGGTGTCGTGGGCAGAGTAGGGGGGCGCGATCTCCGGCGTCGCCAGGACGGTGTTGTATCACTCGTTCCTGATCCCCCGCTCGACCCACCGCGTGGAAACCGTTCTACTCGACCTCCTCCTCCGCCTGTGCCTGTCGCTCCACCGGCGGGAGCACTGGCGCTGTCTCGCGGGGCGCCCTCTGCCTTCCCACTGCCCTCATTGGCTTGGTTCTTCTGCTCTGCCGCTACATTGCTCCCCCCCGCCGTCCCATTATTCGAACCGCCAGAGCAGGTATAGTTTTTACTTGACCTAGAACTCCTGTGTGATTTAGTGGTGCGGGGCGTCTCCACTGCTCTCGAGGACCTGGAGGAGAACGAAGGACAAGCGTCTTGGCGCGTCCCCCCGCCCGCCTTCTCTCCAGAATCACGCCTCTGCGTTTCTACAGGTACATCTCGCTTGCTGAAAGAATGTCTCTCGTGGAAAGAAATATTTTCGTAAGAGGTTTGGAGAGCCGTGTGGGCGGGTGGCGTCCCAGGTGTGTTAATGAGGCCAGGCTGCGGTGCGGGTGTGGGCAGCTGGCGCCGGAAGTTCTTCTCTGCTGACGGGGTGGTTGGCTCCCTTGGCTCCCGTCCACGGCGCACTCGCGGGCTCGTGCGGGGACTCTCGAGATTCTCCAACTCCTTAGTGCCACCATCTACAGCTGGTTTGCCGGTGTGTTCCCCGGGATTTCTGCGGCGGGTGGGTGGTGTGGGCGCGACGCTGTCTGCTGAGTCATGACTATTCTTGCGGGCGCGACGTGGCCGCGGACTGGGTATCGGGGCGACGTCACTACGATGACGGTATTCTGAGGCACCAAGGCTACTATGTTTAGTCTCCCTTACCTGTAATGCTTCGCTTATAGACTCCGCCGCACCGGCTTTGTTACACAGCGCACTACCCTTGGCTGCCGCGTCACAGGTCCTGTCGGAGGAGCCTGCATCCGACAACCCACTAGGAGTACGACCTGCGGCGGCGGCTGTCAGATCAGATGTCTGTGTGCTCTGGGGCGGGACAACACGACCACCCTCACCGTCTGCCACAACCTTCTTGCTCTGACTCCGCTCCTTGCTCTCTCCCTTGGCATCTGATGATGATCCCGTGCCTCTAAATCGGGGCGCGGCGGAACCAAAAGCATTCAAAATACCGGAGAAGTATTTTCGAGGCTTAGACTTAGATTTGCTCTTAGAGTCACTTTTGCCGGATTTTTTCTCTGCGTGCTCTTCTTTAGAGATTTCTGTTGCTTTATTATTCTTGGTCTTGTTTACAGAATGCTTCATCCCCTCGCAGAACAAGCCAGGAGTATTTGCTGGCGATTGCGGCTTAGTGTCCCCGATGTTGTACTCCGATATGCATGTCTTGGAGGTCGGGAAGGTTGCAGTCAGGAAGGTGGGGTGGCGGGGGGAGGAGCCAGGGTGTGTCCCCAGCGATTTCGGCGGCTCGAGAACAAGTTCACTCTTCTGAAGGTTTGCGTCTCGGCCTCGCCCTCCTGCAGCCACCTGGCGCTCCTCTGCGCCACTCACAGGGACCTCCAGCACAGACCGCTGTGTGGCCTGCGCGAACTTGCGATCGTTTCCCGTTCCCACCTGAACCCGATGCACGTGGAACTCTGAGCCGAAAACCTTACTCGATGCGGAACTTGTGGTGCCGGAGCCCTCTCTCGGGGCACTGGGGTGACGGTGCCCTTGGCTGGGAGTGTGTGGCTGGCTCTTGTTCCCCGACGACTTTGTCCTGCACCTCGACCTTCCATGACAACAACTGCTTTGGCCGCTGGAGGATGACAAGGAGCTGGTCCTCGACTCGGGAGTCTCAGGATAACGATAATTTTTCAAAAGGGAATCCACACTGGTGGAGCGCCTGGCAGCCTCGGAGGGGCCACGACTCTGCGTGACGCTCGACCTGCTGTGGTAACCGCCCCTTGCCTCCGCTCCGCCGCCGTCGGCCGCGGCCCCGTCGCTCCCCCGCCCGCCGAATCCGTCCACGTTCTCATAGTGACGATGCTGCTCGCCTTTTGCGTTCCCGCCCTTCTGTTCACACTCGGTCACTCTCGATGCTTCACTCACTGGAACACACTGCGTTACACTAGACACATGAGGCCCAGCGCCAGCCACACCGGGGAACGCTTGGTGCTGGTGCGCAAGAGGCTGGGTGGGGACGCCCCCCATCCCGCTCTCCTCACCTGTCCTCCGAGGGAGCGGTGGAGTGAGGTGGATGGTGATGTTCACTTTGTTCATTTCGTCCTGGGGGGGCAAAGCACTACTAGCCACATCTTCAGTTTGTTCTTGCGATGCCTTTGTGCAGGCGTCCTCGGGGTGGCTTTGTTCTGGCGCCGGAGCCGCGGTTGCCGCCCCCTTCCCTTCACTCGCCTCGCTTGCGTCCTCAGCTGGGGGCGCAGGGGCTGGGTCTGGCAGGGTCTGCAACTTCTGTTCCTCTCTGAGTATGCTAAGAGCGTTCCTTATGAGACTTCCATTGAGTATGTCCGCCTCTGTGTTAGCGGAATGGTGGATCACCAAGCCCTGCGAAAGCACCCGCTGCGTCCTCTCTGTGGTGCTGTCATCTACACTCCCCGCCTCCACACTCGTACCACGCCCACCCCTGCTGCTTTCGTTCGCGCCCGCAGTCTGCAGCCCCCTCCGCACACACTCGCACACCAACCCGCTGCACCCTGGCTTGTCTGTGCCAGCCGAGAATTTACCATTCACGAACTCTAGCTTCTCGACGCCTTGGAAGAGGTCTTCCTCGGTCTCTTCGCTGTGCGGCGTGAGGGCCGAGGCACTGCCCAGAAGGTCACTGGCATCGCGCTCACTCTCGTCGGTCTTCCTGCTGGAGGCGACACGCGCGGTCCTCGGCCTCCTCTCGGCGTCGTCGTGACTAAACTGCAGGAGTTTGTGCTTCTTCACCTTCCTCAGTCCCAGCCTGAGGCGTGACAACTTGGTCTCATCGACGCTACACGACTTACGGGTCTGGTACCCACATACTGGCACGTGTTTATATGGGGTCGCGCTAGCGCCCCCCTCCGCCCCTCCTGCCGCCCCTACACCACCGCCATTGCCCCGCCGCCGCCACGCCCGCTCTCCGCTGCTCGCATCACCTCCACCTCCGCGCGCGCGAGTGTCTGCGACGCCTTTCTTGGCCGCGGACGCCCCCCTGCCCGCGGGAAGCCACCTACCCCTGACGTCACTGTTAGGTCGTACGTCTGGCGCGCTTCTCCACCGGCGCCACACGTGCCCCAGAGTGTCCTTGTCACTGGGCTCCACGTCGGCCTCGTAGCCCAGGGAGTCGTCCGTGAACCACGAGGTCGTCTCGTCGGAGTCGTCGCAGTACGTGGTGTCGTCTATGCTGGGGCTGCCACACTCGCCGGCCCCGCCCTGAGACCCGCCGTCTAAGCAGTCATCACTTTCGCTGGATGATGACGATGACGACGAAGATGACGAAGACGACGACGACGAGTACGATGACGACGAAGTGGACAAGTCTTTACAGCTGTCAGCCTCGCCGGAGGGCCGCTCGCGACTTCGCGGTGAGCCGTCGCCCTTGCCCTCCGCATGTTTGCCCTCGGAATCCGAGAGGGGAGGAGGGTCCTTGAAGTACTCCTCCACCACCTGCTTCACGAAGGCCTCGTCCTCATGCCACGTCTTCCGCTCGCCGATCGGAGGCAGGTACTTCTCTTTCCCCAAACCGGAAGCTGTGACTCGCGTCTCTTTACCTTCTTCCCGTAAAACGTCACAAGATACTGCATGGTACTTGAGCGGAGGTTTCTCAATGAATATAAAACTGTCATCCGTCACATCACCAACGGTATCACCGTCACCACCATAACTACCACCACCACCACCACCAATCCCGTTTCTAATGCCACCACCGTAGCACGAGGAAGCGCCATAACACGAAGCATTCCAAGTGTTAAGTCTACCGTTTACTCCGAGCGCGGCAACCCGCCTCCTGTTCCCGCCACCAAAGCCCCTAGCACCGAACCCGCCCGCGCCGGCACCCACGCCCACTCCCTTGCACCCACAGGAGAGCGAGTCGCAGCTGGCTGCTCTCAGGTGGCTGAGGGAGTGGCGCTTGAGGTGCTCGACGCCCTCGTAGCCGCCGTACGAGTCGCAGCCCGAGGCCTCGCCCACGCTCTCGTCCAGGCTGCTCAAGTGCATGCAAGACAAAGACGCCCACCTGTATCGGCTCTTCCGCTGGCGGTGCCGCGGCCCGCCCTCCCAGCACCGCTTCTGGCCCTTCCGGTCGCCGCACGCGGGGTTCACACCCACCTGTTGCTGCAACAGCTGGTGCTGCTGCTGCGCGACCTGTTGCTGCTGGTGCACGTGGAGGGGCAGGCGCTGCTGGTACTGAGGGGGCTGGGCGGGCGACATGCTCAGCTTCTCCTCGTGCTGCTGCTGACGCTCCAGGTCCTCCTGCACGGGGGGCGTGTGGGGGCGGAAGAGCAGGCGGTGCACCAGGCGCCGCGGCAGGGACGCCTGGCCCTCCTGGTGTTGCGGGTGCGCCTGGCAGGAGGAGTAATAGAGGGGCTGCTGCTCGGCGGGCGGCGGCGCCTCCAGGCCGCTCTTCTTCTTGGGCGTGAGGGTGATGCGGAAGGGGTGCGTCTTGGAGCGCCACTGCACGTTGACGCGGTACTGGCCGGGCTTGAGGGTTATCGTGAACTTCCTGGCGTCCTCATCCGTGTAGTGCAGCGGGACCTCGCGGCCGCCCCCGCCAGCTGGCTCTCGCGCGCCCTCGCCCCGATAGTGGGGCTGGCCTCGCACGGGCGCGGCGCCCTGTTCGGCTGCGGCGCGGCTGGGAAGGGGGGCTGGGCCTCGTAGGGGGCCTGGTAGGTGGGCTGACCCGGGGACTCGGCTTTGTACTGCGGCTGCGCGTCGTACTTAGTCTGGTAGAGGGGCTCGCACGGCGCCTGCGGGTGGACATACGGCTGCGAGTACTGGGGGTGGAGCTGCGGTAGGGGCTGGTCGTGCTTGGCCTTGGGGAAGCCGGTCACGTCGAGGGGCGCCGTGGGCGGGATGGTGATCTCCGCGTAGCACTCGGCGCGCCTCCCCTTGTAGCTGCCGGACGAAGGCTGCTTCCCGCTGCCGCCCTTGCCGAACGGCTTCGGCTTCGAGAAGTGCTTGAATAGGTACGACTTGAAGTGCTTCTTGTCGTGGTTTCTCTTCTGGCCCTGGAGCACGGGCGCCTCCTGCCCGTTCAGGTGATTCTTGAACAGGTCGTCATACCTCGGGGGCTCATCTAGGGTCTCTCGGTAGTGGGCGTTGGTGTTAGGGCTGGGGTACGAGGCCTTGTTGTGCAGGTAGATGGACGACACGTGGTTCTTGGGGGGCGGCGACCCCTGGGAGGCGCCCAGCACGGTCTTATGCGAACCGTTCAGTGCAAAGTCCTTGCCACCTTTGACGAGCGTCGCACGTGGCACGCCCGTGCGCACGTCGAGGTTGACGTGCAGCACGTTGTCCTGAGGCACCTTCCCCGAAGGGCCGCGCCTCCCTCGTCTGCTTTCGGCGACAGGCATGAGGTGTTGTGGGCGGGGCCTGGCTGCTAGCAGGCCATCAACGCAGTGTGGGCGACGTGGGCGTGGTGTCTGCTGGCACTAGTGACTGTGAACCGGTCACTGACCGTGACCTGTCAGTCACATCCTCAATTCCTGAAGATCATTGATTTTATAAGCCAAAAGAACAAAGAATCAGTCTTATAATGCAACAGTGCAACATCCCCAAAGCCAGGCATTCCCCAACACTTCCTACTCACTGGCACAGGAACGATCGGAAAGCGAACCGCCGTTACACGCTCACACGGACTTCAAGTGACCATGAGCATTTCCCGCACGTAACAAACAGAAAGAAAAATAAAGTACACAAATAATAATAATAATAATAATAATAATAATAATAATAATAATAATAAAACATTAATTACTACAGCTGTAAACGTATTTCACTCCCCACCCACCCCCACCCCATCCATAAATCTATGAAAACACGAGCGAGCCCAATCTGTTGGCAACAAACCTCCCAAATCACGGGTTAGCGATGAACGTTTTGAACAGTCACAATAATCAGCCACGCACGAGTGAAAAATATATTGAAAGTGTTTGAAAAACTTTTACTGATCTCATTTCAACGAATAATCGACGTTGAGATAAACATAATGATGACTTAGATAACATCCCACGGACAGGGGGAAAAATAAAATAAAAAATCTATGGACTGAATATGAAATCCGAAAATTAATAACGGAGTAAACGATTTCATAAGACGATTATAAAAAAGAAGAAAATAGAGAGAAACAGATAGAAACATGACAGACAAGACACAGAGACAAAGACAGATAAAAAGGAACAGAGAAGCAGACGAAGATAACGGCACTGGCACTGTGCACGGACACAAACAAACCCTCACACCTCTCCTTCCCCCCCCCCTCTCTCTCTCTCTCTCTCTCTCTCTCTCTCCTCTCTCTTCTCTCTCCTCTCTCTCTCTCTCTCTCTCTCTCTCTCTCTCTCTCTCACTCACACACTCACTCACTCACATATATATATATATATATTATATATATATATATATATATATATATATATATATATATATATATATATATATAGAGAGAGAGAGAGAGAGAGAGAGAGAGAGAGAGAGGGAGAGAGAGAGAGAGAGGAGAGAGGAGAGAGGAGAGAGGGAGAAGAGAGAGAGGAAAATCTGTTGCTAAACTTGAAGAGCAAAAAGACTTGTAACGATGAATATAGATGAGGGGTATTTAATCAAAGAAAAAAATGACGTCAAGAATACTGTAAATGAAAAAGAAAAAGAGAGAAAGTTAAAATAGGAAAGAAAAGGCAAACCCAATACAAGAACAGGAAAAGAGAGAGGGAAAGGAAACCGACGCAAGAACCCTCCAGCAGATCTCGAGCACGAAGCCGCCGCCCGTCAGACAACGCACTCAGCCTGACGAGGGCGCTACAGGCGGGCGCCATCAGCGGACGCCCCGGAATTCCCGTCGCGAGCACCGAGGCCCATAAGAAAATGTCGCCGGCGGGGCCCAGGCGCTAAATCGGAGGCTGCCATCTATTTCGGGATTATCATTAGCATCGCGCGCCAAACGCCACTGCAGCTGGAAGAGCAACCGCGGAGATTAGCTTGTTTGTAAACAGCGGCGTCGCTTTCGACTGTTATCGCCTGCAGGCCGCGACCCGCTCCCCCTCTGGCAATGCGTTCTGTGTTCCGCCTGTAATGCCTCGCTGGCTGCCCTCGCATGGCGCCTGCCTCGTCATCTCCGAGCATTTCCCTTCCCGTCGGGGTTTCACTGGCCGAGCGCACTTTCCCGAGAGTTGGATTCTCGCTTCATGTAAGCACACCATATCACATTCAACTGCAAATACCAACACAGCTATTTTACGAACTATTTTTTCAAAATACTTGCAAGTTCGTTTGTTCTACTTTAATTTCAACATCAGACGTTTTTCCGACAGCATACCTTGTTTTTATTTCAACACACTATTATCTCCTGGAGGGCATCCCTTCCACTTACGGCAACAAACACCACACCACAAACTAATATCATCTGTCGACCACCGGATAAACCTTATAAACCACGGGGAACTTATTTTTTCTAATGAAAACAAATCGAAAGTGTTCCCCCTGACAGTTGCACGCAACTGCCAAATCATTCTTACAATCCATCTAAATAGCAAAACCTCCCATTCGCACCTTCACTTTCCCCGCGAAACGAAACTCACTCGCGGGAAGACTCGATGAGGCGACGCGAGCTCCGCCGAACACTTTGGTAACGCGGCGACGGCGACGCGCGAGAGTAGGCCGATCGGCGCGTCGCGCACTTAGGACAATCGGGCGAGTGGGCGGGCGGCGAACACAACTCCTCTCCAACGAGGTTGGTCACTAACTGAGCATCCCGCGACCGCTCGACCCTTGGCCCTCCCCCCAGACACTGGCCCCGCCCCCTCACCCTTGCCAGGACCTCGCATGGCCACGCCGCCCGCCAGTCAGTCGGCGGGAGCCACCTGCCCAGTCACTCCGCCTGTCACACCGAGCAATACGCAGGCCGCCCGCCCTCGCGCCCTAACTGTACCCGAGGCGCCAATTAAAGCATTCTACAGCAATTCCTCATGAGACCTTTTCTAGAGACAAACGGCTGAATCACGCCCGGACGAGCCAAGTGACGTGAATCACACAGCCACTTCAAACAGGAACACATTGCCATATTTGTCAGTATAAATGCCTACTAGTAATCTAAATCTATACATACACTCCTTTCCTTATAATTGTATGTCTATTCTTTTATCCCCCTCTCTCTTTCCATACACACACACACACACACATATATGTGTATGTATGTATATATGAATGTAAGTAAGAGTGTGTGTGTGTGTGTGTGTGTGTGTGTGTGTGTGTGTGTGTGTGTGTGTGTGTGTGTGTGTGTGTGTGTGTGTGTGTGTGTGTGTGTGTACACGTTGATATCTATGCACGTAAATCATATTACCTGATGATGATGATGATGATACTGATGATTAATGATCGATAATAATTGATGAAATTGATGACGATACTGATGATACTTTACGATTCATCATGGTGATAATGAAGATAATCATAATGACGATGATGATATGATGATGATGACGACGACGATGATAATGACGATAACTGACGATGACTAATGATGACGTGCTTGATTGTTTGGCTAAACATAATGCGCAAAATATCACCAGCCTGTGATAAGAACACAGACAGCGAAAAAACAAACGAACACAAACACGTAAACACACTTGCATCCCAAGGACACTGTTCGAGACTCAGGGACAGGGGAAATTTAATAAAATTATATAAAAAAAATAACAGTAGGAATAACAATAACAATAATAATAGTGATGAAAATAATTAAAAAATAATGATGATCTATGAATAAATGAAAAATGAAGGGAAAGAAGAAAAAAGGAGAAAAAAAAAAAATCAAGAAAAAACTAATACGAACAACCTAAGTAAATTATTACAAATGGTAACTAATGGTCCCCGTATACCTAACCCCCCTAACCCCCCGCACCCCCCCTCTTCTGCTTTCAGCCACTGGTATTTCTTCGCTTACACGGTGGTTTGCGTGAATGGGGGGGGGGGTAGGAGGAAGAAGTAGTATAGGGCAGGAGGGCAGGATGGGGAGGAAAAAGGGGAGAGGTGGTGCTGAAGAAGGGGTGAGAGGGTGCTGGGGAAGAAGAGGTGGGGTGCTGGAGAAGGAGAAAAGACGAGGGAAGGGGAGGCTAAGGAAGAGGACGAGAAGGAGAGGAGTTAGGTGTGTGGAGGGGGAGCTTCAGTGGAGGGGAGGTTAAGGCAGTGGAGGAGGGGAGGCAGTGGAGGGGGAGGTAAGGAGCAGGCAGGGGAGGGGAGGGGAGGGGAGGAGGAGACAGGAGTGAGGGAAAGGGAAGTTAAGATAGGTAGACAAGGGTGGGTATACCCTCACGAACGCTAAGGTGAAGGTGACCCCAGAGGTGAAGCAAGTCTTCCTACCCTTTTATTCCCCCCCCCCCCCTTCCATCATACCCCGGGGCAATCCTTCTGACACTTCGACCCCACACCCAATTCACCTCCTCCACCCCTTCTCCCCAAGCTCGCGCCAGAATGCACTATCGTTGCGAAGGAATTATTATGGCATTTGGGAGAGAAAATGGCAGGAGTTAGGGGGAGGGTTGGGGAGGGTAAGGGTCTTAAGGGGGCACGTTCCCTCGACACGCGAAAGGGCGGCACGGAGCCTGGGGGCGTGACACCCAGTACTCGCGTCCACCTCCCTTTACGGCCGAGAAACGGGTCATTTCCGAGGGCCAGCGACGCGTTTCTTGGCGCCCCGGTGTCACTCGCCGTAGGGTCATATTAATCATACGGTAGAACGCAAGTGACCAAGTTCTCCCCATCCCTCCCTCCCTCCCTCCCTCCCTCCCCCTCTCTCTCTCTCTCCTCACCCTGTCCTCTCTGTCTGTCTGTCTGTCCCCCCCCCCCATACCCCAACGCAATACACAGGCGATATTCCCAGTCCGACAACAGTCCACGTGAAGCCTGCCTGCACTCCGTACTGCCCAAAACTACTGGCGACGTCGATCGAGAGAGAGAGAGAGAGAGAGAGAGAGAAGAGAGAGAGAGAGAGAGAGAGAGAGAGAGAGTGAGAGAGAGAGAGAGAGAGAGAGAGAAAGAGGAGAGAGAGAGAGAGAAGAGAGAGAGAAGAGAGAGAAAGAGAGAGAAAGAAAGAGAGAAAGGAGAGAGAAAAGATGGACAAGAGGAGAAGAAGAAAAGAAAGAGAACGAGAAGAAAGTAAGAGAGACATAAAGAGAGAACGCAAAGAGAGAAGAGAGAAAAGAGAGAAAGAAACAAGGAGAGAAAGAGAAGTAGAAAAGAAGAGAAAGAGAGAAAGAAAGAAAGAAAGAAAGGAGAAGGAAAGTAAGTATGTAACGACAAGAATGAAGAAAAAAGAAAGAAAGACAAGGAAAGAAAGAAGAGAAAGACGGGAAAAAAGAAGAAAGAAAGGGGGGGGGTGCAATAAACAGCAGACCCGCAGGACCCCTCAGCGCAATTAAGTAAACCCCAGCACCTGCTCACCCACTAGGCTCTCCGCCGAACACCGCGAAAAGCTCCGTATCCGACACGCAAAGAGGTCAAGACGCTTGCACCGTGACGAAAAAGAGACGCGGGAGTTGAAAGGAGAAAGTGCGTGAGAGATAAAAATAGAAGAAAACAAAATAAATCTCAACGGGAGTGGCAAAATCTAAAGCATCATTTGACAAGAAAATGGAAAAGAAAGACAATAGAACAAAATAAAGGGAAGAAAAACAGGAGAGGGCAGTATGACCTGCAAAGAACGCAACGGACAGACGCAACATAGAACAAGGACGTCGACACTAAGGCGCTGCCACTTGAACACAGCATATAGGAAGCAGGGAAGCAAGAGAGCGAAGTCATAATGGAGGGAGGAGAGGGAGAGAAGAGGAAGGAAAAGTAGAGACGATATGAAGAGCATGAGAGTAGAGAAGAAGTAGGAGAGGAGAGCATGAGAGAGAGAATGCAGCAGAGAGATGGAGAGAGCAGTAGAGAGATGGTAGCAGAGAGAGAGTAGAGAGAGAGATAGAGAGAGAGAGAAGATAAGAGAGATAAAGAGTCAAGGCAGAGAGAGAGAGAGAGATTAGAGAAAGAGAAGAGAGAGCATAGAGATAGAGAGAGAAAAGACGCAGAGAGAGAAAAGAAGAGAGAGAGAAAGAAAGAGAGAGAAAAGAGAGAGAGAGAGAGAGAGACAGGAGAGAGAGGAGTAGCAGAGAGAGAGACGCAGGAGAGAGAGAGAGAGAGACCGAGTAGGAGAGAGAGAGAGAGACGAGAGAGAGAGAGAGAGAGAGAGAGAGAGAGAGAGAGAGAGAGAGAGAGAGAGAGAGAGAGAGAGAGAGAGAGAGAGAGAAGAGAGAGAGAGAGAGAGAGGAGAGAGAGAGAGAGGAGAGAGAGAGAGAGAGAGAGAGAGAGAGAGAGAGAGAGAGAGAGAGAGAGAGAAGAGAAAGAGAGAGAGAGAGAGAGAGAGAGAGAGAGAGAGAAGGAGAGAGAGAGAGAGAGAGAGAGAGAGAGGAGAGAGAGAGAGAAAGAGAAGAAAAGAGAGAGAGAGAGAGAGAAAGAGAGAGACGAGAGGAGGAGAGAGAGAGAGAGAGAGAGAAGAGAGAGAGAGAGAGAGAGAGAGAGAAGAGAGAGAGGAGAGGAATGGTAAGACTCGATGGCGG
>NW_020869549.1:180854-192020 GCF_003789085.1 Penaeus vannamei | reverse complement strand
AGAGATATATCTTAAAGACTGATCAGAGGACTCACGCACCCATACATACTCTACACACCCATATCCGACAATCAAAGCATTAACTCCACCAGTAAGTCGATCCCCAAGGACACCCCGATAGCTCGGCTCAGCCATTGTCTGCACAATAATAAACTGGAGAGAGATGAGAGAGAAGAGAGGGAGGAGATGTCCTTCGAGAGAAGAGTATGGATGTGAGAGAGAGTAGATGCCGAGAGATGGAGAGGAGGAGAGGGTAGAAGAATGAATGAAAGAGAGAGATCGAGAGACTATCGATGATGATTAGAGGAGGAGGAGAGAGAAAGAGAGAGAGAGAGACGAGAGAGAGGAGAAGAAAGAAATGAATGGAAAGAAGAGAGAAACAGATACAGATATGATAATGTGACCTCAAAGATGATGGAGGAAAGGGAATACTAAAGATATGAATGAAAATAGAATTGAGAGAAAAGAAAGATAAGAGAAGAAGAGAGAGGGACGAGACGGAATGAGAAGATCGAGAAGATAACATGCAGAATAATCATATCGCGAGAGAGAAGAGAGAAGAGAGAGAGAGAGGAGAGAGAGAGTAGAGAGAGATTGATGTTGAAGAGGAGATGAGAGGAGAGGATGCAGAGAGAGAGAAAGAGAGATTCGAAGAAAGAGAGAGAGATATGACTGGAGTAATGACGGTGTGTGAGAGAATAAAAAAGACAATAGCGTGCAAAAGAGCCCACTTTCTCGCCCATTTCATCGATCAACCAGCTTTCGTACTCGCCTACAGGTAGACTCAAGCCACCGTCCCTATTACTTGGAGGTACAAGATTTCGTAAAAGCGTGAAGTTACCGCGGCGAAAATTAACAGCTACTTGGACGAACAACAGGAGTATTGATCTTATTGTTTCAGCGCGATTAATTTAAACGCCAATAGTCAGTTTTTTAAAACATTCTTTAATCTCTCTCTCTCTCTCGCTCCCTCTTTCTTAACTCTCCCTTCAAAATCTCCTCTTTCTCACCCCCCACTTTCTAGAATCTCTTCCTATCTCTCATCCCCCTCTTTGTCCCCATCCACCCCTCCCTTTCCCCTCGCCCTTCCCTCCCTCGGAGCTTCCCTTCGCCCCCCGCACTGCACTTTGAACGGTACCACACCAATGGCAATACAAAACCCCCGCCACTTGAGGGTAAGGGCAAATGGTAAGTCTGAATTCACCGTGGCTCCTCCAACCGCCATCTCGGCGTATCCTCCTCGGTTGATCATGGAAACTACGGGAGGTCCTCAAATGCATTTACCTGTGGTGTTTCTTATCCTCCCCCTTCCCCCCCTCCTTACCACCACGGCTCAATCTAGATTTTAAGTCGCAATAAATCTTGTTCGGTTCCTATTTTTGAATGGTAGGAGGCCGCTTCTTGTTGGCCAGGGGGGGGGGGGTCCTTGGCTTGGTTAGACTTTTAAAACGAAAATTGCGCGGGTTCGGGGGTGGGGGGTAGGGGTGACTCCGTTAACGTTTATTCGTTGTGTACTTTTGACCTAGTTGAACAACAAGTGCGGGATCAGTCGAGGAAAATAATGTAGTGGTGATCTGCCAGATTGAAATAGTAATAATATCAGATGACAGCGCAAAAGGCAGACATAGCATAATAGGAGATGAAAATAATGGACAGGGTGAAATAGGCATAACAATAAGCCATGACAGTAAAATGCTTGGCAGAATAATACACGATTTTTGGGTGGTCTGGGAAAACACTACCAGCTATTAGCAACATGATAAAAAGTACATGTATGCAATAATAGTTAAAGTGATAGTAATAATAAAATAATAAGTTTGATAGAGATATGATAATCGTATAACTAATAATAATAATAATAATAAAGATACCGATAAAGATGATGAATATAAGAAAAAATAACAAAAGGAAAAAACAACCAAAGCTTATCAAGACCAAACTGATTACCGACGAATTAGAAAACAAAAAACAGGGAAAAAAAAGGGGGATTATCAAAACCCACCTGATCTACCAATTTATTGCAAAATTCTAAGAATGCCTATTCGCATCCTAAACCCCCACCCACCCACCCCCACCAACCCCTCCCTTCCCCAGAGTTAATTGGCACATCCGTGGGGGAACTCCGTCCTCCACCCCCCCGAACCCCCCTCCTGACGGTGACACACCGCCGGAATCCTGTTGAAGTCTTTCGGGCTTCCACCTCGAGAGTTGAGCCCGGCGACTGTGCCCTACGAGAAAAAAACTGGGGGAGAGGGTAAAAAGAGGGAAGGAGAAGGAATGAGAAATGAGAGAAAGAGAGAGAGAAAGATATGTGAGAGAGAGAGAGGATGAGAGAGATTCGAGAAGAGAGGAAGAGTGAGAGGGAGAGATCAGAGAGAGACTGGCTGGATGAGAGAGAGAGAGAGATGGGAGCCGGGAAAAGGGGGAAAAAGAAGACGGAAATAACAGGAGAACAGAAAAAAAAAAAAAAGAGAGATGAGAGATAAAGAGAGTCAGAGAGCGAGAAGAAGAAGAAAGGGAAGGCGGAGAAGAAATGGGAAGGGTGTCCCGGAGATTCCTAACAGGATTTCCCCTTTAAGAGACCCAAGGTACGACACAAAAAGCGCAAGTTCACGCTTCCGATCTCAAGTTGATGCTTATTGGGTAATTCACGCGCGAGGCTAGGACAGAGAGACAAGCGAAGGTTAATGTTGACTCTACATTAATTGCTCTTGTTTCCAGGCATGTTTCCATCTCCGTCAAAAACTTAGTCCTGGCGAGTCTTGCCAATGGAGCAATCTACCCGCAAAAAAAATAATCATTCGGGACTCAAAACAAATAAATAAACTAAAAAAAGTAAATAAACTAAACTAATAATAAAAATGACAGAATACAAATCAAAAATAAAATCCGACTCTAATCCAAGTGGCATTCGAAAACCCAACACGCACGCACTCGATCTCTTGCTCTGCAACACCCGATCTCACCCGAGGTTGATGAGGAAGTCAACTTGAAATGGGACACGATGTCGGAGTTACCGCGCTGGAGACATCCACACGGTCTGCATGTGCATGCTGCCTGCCTGCCTGCCTGCCTGCTCTTCCTTCCGCCAGTGTTTTCTTGTCTGTCCCTTGAGGTTTTCCTTGACTGTTCAGTCTTTATACACAAACACGAACTCACTCTCTCTCTCTCTCTCTCTCTCACACACACTTACACACTCACTCACTCTCCCTTTCCTCTCCTCCTCTCTCTCTTCATCCCAAATTTTTTCAAGCACCAGCGAACAACACGGAACCAATGACTCACACGCGCGTTACACTTTCCGTATCCCCCTCCTCCATTCCCTTCCCCTCCCCTTCCCTCCCCTCCCTCACCGCATCCCAGACGTGCGGGCATCGCCCCTCCCCCTCCTCCAAAAACCTCCGAGCGACCTCACCTCGCCCTCCGCGGCTTCGGGCTTCCTGGCGGCGGGGGCGGGGAGGGACGAGTGGCACGGGGAGGCGAGTGACGCAGAGGGGAAACCTGACGTCACGCGCGCGCCCCTGCCTACCCTGCCAGCCAGCCTTCCCGCCTCCTTCGCGAGTCCTTCGGGCCCGGA
This sequence comes from Penaeus vannamei, assembly GCF_003789085.1. Lineage (NCBI taxonomy): Eukaryota > Metazoa > Arthropoda > Malacostraca > Decapoda > Penaeidae > Penaeus > Penaeus vannamei. Next base: position 188,443 of record NW_020869549.1, on the reverse strand, counting down.
TCCAAGGCGCCCGCGGAGAGAGTGTCATTGGCTTTGCCCCTCGCCACAGCGCCTTGCCAGGAGTCAGAGGATTTGCTCGTTCCTCAGCGACGTGAGGGGCGGCGCTGGCAATTCAATGACCGCTCGCAATCCTCAATTAAGAACAGCGCGAGAAAAAAAGAACTGAGGAAAAGGGTTGAAACAGCGAAGAAGACATACATGGCGATATGGAAATCACAGAGAGAAGGAGGGGAAAGAGGAGGGAGGCGAGAGAAGAGGCGGAAAGAGAGACCGAGAGGAGAAAGAGAGAGAGCGAGGAGGAGAGAGAGGGAAAGTGAAGGAGAGAGAGAGAGAGAGAGGAAGAGAGGGAGAGAGGAGAGGGAAGAGAGAGGGAGAGGGTGAGAGAGAGAGAGCGAGAGAGAGGAGAGAGAGAGAGGAGAGAGAGAGAGAGGAGAGAGAGAGAGAGAGAGAGAGAGAGACGAGAGAGAGATGAGAGAGAGAGAGAAGAGAGAGGAGGGAGAGGGAGAGGGAGAGGGAGAGGGAGAGGAGAGGGAGAGGAGAGGGAGAGGAGAGAGAGAGAGAGAGAGGGAGGAGGGAGAGAGGAGGAGAGGAGAGAGGAGGGAGAGTGAGAGACTAATTTTCCTCTCCGCCACACCAAACCCACCGTCGGGCGCCTCACAGCCCAGAGTGCCTCCTTACCAACGCCCTCACAAGGAGCACATCTCTCATTCTCTCCCCCCCCCTCCCTCACCCGCCTCGATCTCATACCCCAGGACCTCTCAAGCCCCAAGCATCGCCGGGCCTCTTAATTAAATGAATATAGGTTACAAGTACAAAAATCGCCAAGAATTTCCGGAAAAAAATAAGCATTCGAACAAACAAAGAGGGGACAACGTCAGCTGATGATGGGTGCCATCTATCAAACCATTCAAGCCATCATCTGGAACGCTATTGCCAGCCCCTTCGAAAGAAAGAAAAGAAAAAGAAAAAAAAACAACAAAAAAACAAGGAAGTCCTTTACTCAATCATCTGCTTCATCATTTGTATACTGTAATCGTTTGGGGGCGCCTGATTGGACAAATATTTACCTCACTGACTAATAACCTTTGTAATCTTCGACACAATGAAATCAACTACCTTTTCTGTCCTGTTTAATGAATTATGTGCGTACGATGACTATTTTAATGTCGACACAAAGATCTTTACTTTGAATTACGAAAGGCTTACGAAAGGCAGGTGGAGACGAAGAGGGAGGGGGAGGAAAGAGAGAGAGAGGAAAGAGAGAGAGAGAGAGAGAGAGAGAAGAGAGAGAGAGAGAGAGAGAGAGAGAGAGAGAGAGAGAGAGAGAGAGAAGAGAGAGAGAGAGGAAGAGAGAGAGAGAGACGTTCGCAAGATACGCCGCAGCAAATAAAAAGTAACAAAACCGGTGGATCCTCGTTATTATAATTACAGCCCGTACCCAGACCGAAAATGGCCGTACCCTTGCATGACAAAAAAGAGTCATTACAAGAAAAATGCCTAACTTTTTAAAACAGCCAAGCAAGGCAATCCAGCCACGCCCCAACCAACAAGGGTAAGTTTACCTTCCTGCCACTTGTTGAGGGTGAAAAACGGAAGAAAAACAAGGGTAGGGAAAGGGTTGAAAAAGTGGGATGTACCGATGACGACACCTCGGCCAGAGACGACAGGGAGACGACGGGAGCCGCGGGGACCATCTCGACGGAGCCTGACCTTCGAATGTGATGGCTTTTTATGCGTTTTATACACACCCATTACCAGACGAATGTAGACCGGAAAACCAGTCGAGGAAGCCAGACTGACAGGCGGCCGAATACACAGAAATGCGATAAAACTCCTTGAATTTCCCATCCTGGCACCTTCCTCTCCCTCTCCGTTTCTCTTTCCCTCCCCCTCCCTCTCTATCTCTTGCGCGCCTGGGCGCAGCTTAATTCTACGCAGGATTTTCGAGGCGAAAAAACTGTTTTCCTGCCAAATACTGTTCAAGGAAAAAACAAAAAACAAAAGACAAGCTGATCTTGGATTAAGAACAACTGTACACACCGTTTGAGCATTTACAAAACATAGCTTGTACCCTGCTCAAACGATATGTCGCAGAAATTTAATGTATATTCTCGCGTCATCTTCATAAATCTTTCTTTTTTTTCATTATCAAGACATTGTTAATTTCTCGACTTGAGGGACACAGCGTCGCAAGATGTCTGACTCCCTAACCCTGAGATGTCTGGATGTCAAGCTCGACGGCCACCAATAGACAAAGCGGTGATAGGCCTGAGCATCGTTACTAGAAAATAATAATTAACATATAAAACATAAAACTAAAAATCAGTAATTTCAGCAATTCTCCATTTCTATTCCAGAGGACCTCGACGATTTACAAATCTGATGGCAACGAAGATTCTTTCAGGGATGAAGCTGACGGACTTCATTATCAAGCAGCCTACTTTGATCTCCAGCTGCCCGTGTGGCGAACGTCGCTGATATACTAAATGAAAAGCTTCCCGATTAAAATCCTTTAGTACGTCTCCGCCGCAACGCTCGGGCGGGCGCCATTCGCCAAGGACCTCCGACGCATTTGCATCCCCCTCGGCGGCCCAGCTACAAGCGCCGACCGCAGGCCGCGTCGGCTCCCAAAAACCCGCCGCCAAAGAGCCCAACTTCGCCCTTTGGCTGCGTCGCGGCTCCCGGAGGCGACGTCAGCGGCGGCGACAGGTCGTTGTTGTCGCCGTCGTACAGCCCCGTTACCTCAACCAGATATTCTCGAGCTCAACCCAAGGTCGTGACGCTTAAGGATAAGGTTCATGGACGAAGGGAAACGGCTTTTTACAAACGAGGGAAGATTCCCGAGACGCCGGGCAACTTCTGGCGTCGCTCGTCCCCTCCCCAACCGCCCCTATCCCCCTTCAAAAAAAGACTGGCCACGCCCACACGCCCGAGACCGCCCTTTGTTGCCTGCCCAATTATCCACCTCGCTCTAGCGGTTCGCGTGCGGTTAACAGGACAACGTGGCCCGGTATTCCGGGAATGCCGGAGAGTGAGAGTGAGAGTGGCAGAGAGTGAGAGTGAACATTCCTTCCCGAATTGAAACGTTTTCAAGGTGGTGAGAGTTACGGCAGGAAAGGAAGAATCGTGGAAATCAAGAGGAAGTGAATTGCTCTTATCACCCTGAATGCCCAACTAATTTCTCTCTCTCGACTACTAAGTCTGCCCGTCCGTCCGTCTGTCTGTCTCTCTCTCGCCCTTTCCCTCTCTCTCTCTCACTTCCATGCCCACAACCTCTTCATCCTACAGACTAAAGCTTACAAACACAACCTGAAAAATAACGCCTTACAAAAAAAAAAAAAAAAAAGCCGAGAATCCTTATCGTGTTTCAGGTCGTGTTTACAGTCGCTTATCGCCCCCCCTGCTGACCGCGCCCCTCGGTCGCCCTTGACCAAAAGCGACAAAAAACCCGTAATGAATTACTCCTCCTAGCACCAGGTGCCTCGACCATTACTCCTACAGAAGGACTACTAGGACCTCTTTTCACGGGTTACAAACGCAAACACACACATAAACACATATATAGCTTACAGATAAAATAAATAAATGCACACACATATATGCGTATACGTGTACATATACGTGTACATTTATACATAAATATTCACACTCACCCACACCCACACCCACACCCACACACCCACACCCATACTCCCACACCCACACCCACACCACACACACACACAATATATATATATATATAATATATATATATATATATATATATATATATATATATATACGATAGATAGATAGTTAGAGAAAGGAGCGCATTCACGCAGAAATATATGGGCAGGGAACATGAAAAGAAAGAAATAAAGAAGAAAAAAAATGGAACCCTTAACTTAAACAAGCTGATGCTGATCGCGGTGACATTTGAGATATATAATTATAGAACAAAAAGTGAAAGGATGTCCTCCCAGAAAAAAAGGCTCGAAACTGGCATTGAGGACACTGGAAAGGCCTTTCCGTGAGAGAAGAGAGAGAGAGAGAGAGAGAGAGAGGAGAGAGAAGAGAGAGAGAGAGAGAGAGAGAGAGAGAGAGAGAGAGAGAGGAGAGAGGAGAGAACGAGAGGAGAGAAGAGAAGGAAAAGAAGGGAAAGGAAAAGAAAGGAAAAAGAAGGGAAAAAGAGAGGAGCGAGAGAACGCGTCGCTAACGTGTTCGAAAACATTACGTATGAAATGGAACGCTTAGCAACGATGGTGGTGGTAATGAAAACTGTAACAGCAGCGGAATTAAAAGGTAATAGCAAGTATAACAAATAATAACTAATAGCAGCAGTAACAATAACAGTAACGGTGGAGGTGTACCCATGTTCTGGTGGTGTGATGGAGTGGTGATGGTGTGGTGTAGTGGTGTTGGCGGAGTGGTAGCGGGGTAGTTGTTGTGTAATAGTTGCGGTAGTAGTAATAGCACTAGTAACAACATTAAATAATAACATAAATAATAACAGCATCAGCCTCATTATCACCATCGACCTTGTCTCTAGGGTGTCGCTTAAAGAAATGGTCTACGATCTAGTGATCCCCGCATAAGGTCGCGAAGTAAGGATTAACCAGTAGGATATCAAACATTTGTTTCGTAGGGAGGGCTGCATGTTATTTCATAAAAAAATAGTATAAATAATAGTAAAATTAAAACTTGACAGTACTGGAAATACTAGTACTAACAGTAAGTACTAGTGCTAGAAGTAAGTGCTGATACTAGTAAAAATACTAGAGGTAATAATAAGTACCAATAGTAAGAAGTAGTAATAGTAGTAATAGTATTAGTAGTAGCAGTAGTGTAATAGTAGTAGTAGAACTACTACTAGTAGTACTACTTCTACTAAATACAGTAAGAGTAATAGTGGTTGTTGTTGATCTTGTTTTTGCAGTAATAATATAACAGTAGTGGCAGTGGTGTCAGTGTGGTGGGAGGTTGTTGCAGACAGATGCGGCCACGGTAAACAGAGGCGGCGCGGGACAGCGGCGGCCGAGGGCGTGGAAAAAAGCGAGATCCCGCGCGGGGAGTCCCCTCGAGTATCCTCAGCAGCCGGCCGTTGCAGCTTTTTGCGCCAGGACTACAAATAGCAGTCACTCTCCTGGTCCCACGAGGGATAGGGAGCAGGAGTGGGCGGCAGGGGACAGGGCGCGCACGGGGGCTGACCACGCCCACCCGCCCAAACACGGGTTATTCGACCTTACTGATAATAGGAATAGGGACTGAAAAAAGAGACGTATTCCAGGGTGTCATGCATGCGCGGAGGCATCGGCGGCGCGGCGCTTTTTGCGCCTCGGGCCATCAAGGTCCTCTAATAGGCGCGGGATACATCAACATTCTCGGGGGGCGGGGCGTGGGGGGGGATACCGTTGTGGCCCATTACTTATCTACCTACTTACATATTCATATGTGCACAAACACACAATTGCACATACACACACATATGTATGTATGTATGTACACACACATAATGTAGGTATGTGTGCATATATACTGCGTATATGGGTATGTATGTATGTATGTATGTATGTATATTCATATACATATACAGATATACAGAGTGAGGGGGAGATGGGGAGAGGGGCAGGGAAAGGAGAGAGGGGAAAAAAGAAAGGGAGAAAGGAGAGAGGGGGGAGAAAAAAGGGAGAGTAGGAGAGAGAGAGAGGGAGAGAGAGAGACGAGATAGAGATGAGAGAAGAGGAGAGATGAGAGAGAGAGAGAGAGAGAGGACGGAGGAGGAGAGAGGAAGTGAGAGAGAGAGAGAGAGAGAGAGAGAGAGCGAGAAGAGAGAGAGAGAGAGAGAGCGAGAGAGAGAGATGAGTGAAGAGAGAGAGATGAGAGAAGAGAGAAGAGAGAAGAGAGAGGAGAGTGAGAGAGAGAGATGAGAGAGAGAGAGAGAGAGAGAGAGAGAGAGAGAGAGAGAGAGAGAGAGAGAGAGAGAGAGAGAGAGAGAGAGAGAGAGAGAGAGAGAGAGAGAGAGAGAGAGAGAGAGAGAGAGAGAGAGAGAGAAGAGGAGAAAGAGAGAAAGAGAGAGAGAGAGAGAGAGAGAGAGAGAGAGAAGAGAGAGAGAGAGAGAGAGAAGAGAGAGAGAGAGAGAGAGAGAGAGAGAGAGAGAGAGAGAGAGAGAGAGAGCGCAAGAAAGAGAAACAGAAAATGAAAACCAGAAAGCGGGGAAGTAAACCCAAACCCGCAAATATACAAAGGCAGGCAAGCGTTAGATTACAGGTAATGCAATGAGCAAGACGCCCACAATCACGGAACCTCGCCAGCATGGCCGGGAGTCTTTCCCAATACCCCCCCCCCCCTTTCCCGTTCCTACCCCTCAGCCCCCCTCCCTTTCCCCTAGCCCGTCACCTCTCCCGTGTCTCCTTCCTATTCCCGTCCCGGCGTTTACGTAGGCCTACACCCTTCCCTCCCCCTTCCCCATCCTTCCCTTTCCCCCTTCCCCCTTCCTGTTTTTTCCCACCTTCCCTGCCCCACCCTTGAACTGCATGTGCACCGTCCCCCCATCCCCACCTCCGCCCCCCTTCGCCATCTTCGGTCCCGGATGCAGTCGCTCTCTCGCCTCCTCCGCCCCTTCACAGCTCACCTTCTCGACGAGCACAATGCAATCGTGTGCGCCGGGGAGCCGAGAAACTGTTTTCATTTCTGGTCTTTTGGGTCTTTTTTATCTCTACACGGGAAGAAACTTTCGGATGACCTGAACGCAATGTCTGGTCTTCTGGTCTTCGGGTCTTTGGATGACTTAAACGCACCTTACCAGCTTTGCTGCGGTTTCATGCGAATATATTTCTCCCTTTCTTCTTCTCGCGCGGACTGACTCTGCAAAATGTGTCCTGGGCTCTCTCCGATGAATAACTTTCGTCTCGTTATTATTGACACGATGGCCACAACATCGTTATTTTTGTACCATCCTCCCAGACTTGCATCCCTAGCGTACCCATTTCCTCTGACTGGTGTATATTTCCGAAGGGTTCATACAATTCGTTTTGAATTCCTCCTCACACTACTGCCCCGTCCTCTTGCCCTTGACTTTCGATATTTTGCGCTGCCCCTCCAGGACCCCTTCCCCCTCCTCCTCCTCCTCGATCCTGTTGTCTCCCTTCCTTTGTCAGCTCTTCTTCATCTGAACCTCCTCCTCCTTCTCTTTCTCCCTCCTGTTTAGTTCTTTTTCTCTTTCCCTCTGCTGCTCACCTTCTTTTCTATTCTATCTCGTCTTTTTCTCCCCTACCTCCCTTTCTCATTTATCCTCGTGCGACAACTAGAATACAAAACCTCCCCCTCCCTTCCAAATTCAACTCCAAACCTAAAAAGCCAGCCATCAATGCGCACTCCTTTTTGTTATGGCGCCCACCCGCACTCTCCGAGGGCGACAGGTATCCTTCAAGGATCACCTTCAAGTCACTCCCTCCCTCCTCGACATGTGGCGTCATGGCCGTACCCCGCACGCAACCCTCCCTCGGGTTAAATAACAAAACACGGTATATCTCGCTCCTTTCTTCTTCTTCTCCTTTATCCTCCAAGGCCAAGGATGTCGCAGTCCTTTGAGTCCCTCATAACAAAGTCCC
>NW_020869549.1:170854-173354 GCF_003789085.1 Penaeus vannamei | reverse complement strand
TTTGATCGCCGAAATAAAAAACCCTTTGACACTGACTTTATCTCGCACAGTTACATAAAATCGTCCAAAGGCAAGCGGGGCAGACGCGATGACTTTTTGCCGCCCGTTCCGACGAGTTTTTCCCCGCGGGGTCTGGCACTCTCGGCCCGCTTGCGAACGCACCGGACCGCCCGGGCCACACGCCGCCCCCGAGTCCAATCCGCTCAATTACCTCATCCTGTTGACTCCCGCCCTCCGCCTCCGCCTCCTCCTCCTCCTACGCCGCTCGTCCCTGGCGACCTTGGGTCTCCAGCATCCACGCCCTGACCTCTGACCTGCTTTTTCGCCCTCCTGCCCTTTCAGTTTGCAGATTCGAGGGAGCGGGCGAGCGCAGAGGGACGCTCCGACTTCCTCGCGTCCTTCGGCTCCTATGTCCTTCCTCCGCTCGCACACCTCTATACACTTGTCAGCATACATACACACACACATACATACACGGACGTACGGACGTACACTGGGCCGACACACTCACCTTCTCCGTCCTTTACCTCACCTTGCTTTTTCTTTTCCTTTATCTCTTCTCATATCCTCCTCCTGCTTCCTTGTCTCGCCGCCTCCAATCGATTTCTTATGCTTTCTCTTCCCTATTCGCATCACTAATCTCTTGCTTCTTTCACATGCATCCTCATTTCTTGGCTTCCCCCCCCCTCTCTCTCTATCTATTTTTTTTTTCTCTTTAGCCTTTCCCCTCGCGCCACCATACTTAAACAAAGCAAACAAGCAAACAAAAATAAGTTCACCCCCTCCCAACGCTGCGTCGCGAAGGTCGCCCTCGCAAAAAACAGGCAACGTTTATTGACACTGCCTCTCATAATAAACGTCTGCAGTACCGAGCGCCAAACGAACCAAAACGTTTTTCTCCGTCCGCCCGTAAATCGCTCCCCTTCCACTCACACCCCCTCCCCCACCCATGTTCAGGTGTGGTGGGCGTGTGGGAGGGTGGGCAGGGTGAGGCGTGCCAGCTGGACACCCGTAGCCCCTTTAGTGCCACTAAATTACGCCGCTGATGAGAGACTGAAGGCGGCACGACCTAGTTACGACATCTCAAGGAAGATCTGTCGAGTCCAAGTACGTAGAAAAACAACCAGAACTCGTATGACCTGTAAACAATTTCACGCGTAAAAAAATCCATAAACAATAAAAAAAAAAAAAAAAACACTGCATCGTGAAAGTGGATAATTGCCTTGCGTGTCGAAAGGAGGCGCGAAAACTTATCTGGGCTGTCAATACACTTGCATATATTATCCAGACACCATTGGCCGAGCTGAAGGTTGTGCTCCTCGACAATTAATCAAGAGTACTTCCAGGACGGACGGACGGACGCGCGCAGAGACAGACAGACACACCCACCCATACACACACTCACAAGGAAGACATACACGCAAATAAACACACAAACAAACAAAACAGACACACACACGAGCGCAAGCGAGTGCGCGCTTATTTTCAACAGCTTTGTAAATTCAGTGTACATTTGTTTATCTCCACATACATTACAAAAAAACACAGCTGTAAACGAGTGGTAAAAAATGAGGTCAGGGCGTCCGCGACCCGTCAGGTGAAGACGTCAAATTGGCAATGACAAGCCTGCGATCGGAAGTTTTTGTTGTGAACTCACCGATGGAAGGAGGAAACCGTCAAAACAGGACCTTCTGACAAAGTTATCCATGAAACCCCTAATCAAGGTCCTTAAAAACATTTAATTAAAAAAATAGCTCCCTCCCACAAATAAAACAATACACGAACCATATCGATTAAAACTACGATTAACAAACGAGAGAAAATAGCCTCTATTACTGCGCCTCAGTTATGCCTCAAAGCCCCTGCCCTGGGCATCGGGAAGGGCAGAAAGGAGAGAATGGCACAAGGTCTCCCTCACGCGGTGGAAGACAGGGATAGTGAAGGGTAGTTGGGGAAGTAGGGGAGGAAGAGGGATGAGGGGGGGGGCTGTTCACCTTCAACAAGCACTTACAAGGGACAGAGAGCCTACCCTTGAGGGAAGTGTGGAATTACACTTTTTTGCCCCCTTCCTTTCGCCTCTTTTTCTGCCTCACCGTCTTCGGCCTAAAAAAAGGTCGATTCTCTGTTATGAAACAATTACGTAACTACCTTTCCACTGTCCCTCTCTGGAGACACAACTTGATGTAAAACTCACGTCGATTTACCTATTCATACAGTATAATCTATATATCTGTATCCACAGTTGCTACCTATCTACTACCTAATCCATCTATCACTCTACAAATTCACAGGCACGCACACACACACACACTCTTGATATATTTATGTGATTACATGTGTGTGTCTTTGTATGCGTGTGTGCGTGCGTGTGTGTGTGTGTGTAAATATAATACATATAAAAAATATATAAAATATATCAATAAAAATATATTATATATATATATATATATATATATATATATATATATATATATATATATATATAGTGTGTGTGTGTGTG
>NW_020869549.1:163354-168354 GCF_003789085.1 Penaeus vannamei | reverse complement strand
GGGCCCGACAATGGAGATAGTGAATGTGAGAGAGAGGGAGATGGAGAGGAGAGGGAGAGAGGGAGAGGGGGAGAGAGAGAGAGAGATAGATAGATAGAGATAGAGAGAGAGAGATAGAGAGAGAGAGAGATAGAGAGATAGATAGAGAGAGAGAGAGAGAGAGAGAGAGAGAGAGAGAGAGAGAGAGAGAGAGAGAGAGAGAGAGAGAGAGAGATCCAGCCCATAAAAATCAAATACCGCGAAGACAAATTACTCTAATCGCCAAAAAAACAACCCCCCCCCAAAAAATATAATCACCAGAAGACTTGCCAAAAGCCTGATGCCCGTGTGATTCTGCTGCAGAGGCTTCAACACTGGCGATTCAGGGGGCCCCATTAGCAATTTATAGGGCGGCTTTTATCTCGTGTATTGACCGTCGATTGGGCCACGGGCATACGAGATGAGTCTCTTCATCTTAAGGACTTGGGACGATGAAGATACGAGTAGTATTACTGATAATAAAACAACGAAACCTTTAAATCGTAAATATCAATTACTAAAAGGATAAAGATATCCAGAATAAGATAAAAATCGGGACAGTAGCACCACAGTAAAGCTAAAATATTTATAGCCGCAAGCGGCACACCACTTACGACAAATATGAAAAAATACCAACACGAGTAAATAAAGAACAATAATAAATATCAACAAATAAAGAAAATAACAAATGACAAAAAAATGACAGCCAGAATACCCACCTACTAACAACCCTACACAACGACGGTCATCAAATAGCTACAACCCTCGCCAATGTTACCACCGCCTCCCCTCCCCCTCTCCCTCGCTCTCGTTCGGTCCGGAATCCGCCGTCGGTCCAGACCCCGAGAGAAATGGGTGGGACAAGGCCGGAACACATGTCCCCCTTCCCCCTTTCGCGGGACGGGCCCTGTCACCTGGCCGCTTCGCCTTTGGACGGATGTGAAACCAGGCGGAATAAGATCACATCTCGAGAGGGGGAGGGGGAGAAAATTAGGAGAATGGAGAAAGCAGAAAGAGGAAGGAGAGAATCAGGAGAATGGAGAGAGCAGAAAGAGGAAGGAGGAATCAGGAGAATGGAGAGAGAGCAGAAGAGGAAGGAGAGAATCAGGAAGGAGAGAGAATATTGGTGAGGAGAAAAGAAAAGAGGAAAGAGGAGGAGGAGAGAGAGAGAGAGAAAGAGAGAAAGAGAGAAAGAGAAGAGAGAGAGGAGAGAGAGAGAGAGAGAGAGAGAGAGAGAAGAGAGAGAGAGAGAGAGAGAGAGAGAGAGAGAGAGAGAGAGAGAGGAGAGAGAGAGAGAGAGAGAAGGAGAGAGAGAGAGGAGAGAGAGAGAGAGAGAGGAGAGGAGAGACAGACAACTGAACACCATCTCCATCCAAAAAGAATAAAGGAGAGAGAGAGAGAGAGAGAGAGAGAGGAGAGAGAGAGAGAGAGAGAGAGAGAGAGAGAGAGAGGAGAGAGAAGAGAGAGAGAGAGAGAGAGAGAGAGAGAGAGAGAGAAAACAACTGAACAACCATCCACATCCAAAAGAATAAAGGAGAAGAGAGAGAAAAAAAAACAATGATAACTTGTCCACCACCTCCCTCTTCTCGGCCCTACGCCTGATTTCTCGAAGGGCGACTGCAACCGGAAATCAACCTGCACGTTAGCATTCCGAATTCAAGGGAGATCTGCCCACCCCAAAGAAAAAAAATCAACACTACTCAAAGATACGGGGGAAAATATAAACAAACACGCAGCTTATAAAAAATATATATATATATATATATATATATATATATATATATATCTATATATATATAATATATATAATACATAATACAATAACTCCCAATGGAAAATTCCTTTCCTAATGCCCCCCACCCCACCAAAGAACAGAAAAGTCAACACCTCTAATCAACGATCCGGGGAAAATATAAACAAACATGAAGCTACAATAAATGTATACGCATAACACAACAACTCCCACGTGGTTAATCCCTCTCCTATGGCACAGTTTGTTAAAATTGTGCGAGGCCCGACCCAATGAACCTTCACACATTCGGACATGCACAAAATGTTCAAATTATGCGAGTCTTATCTATCTAATATCTATCTATCTATATATATCTGTTAAGTAGATATGCGTGTCTAGACTGAGAGATATGCATTTATTTCCGTGTATGTGCATGTCCGTATCATGATTATCTATTGGGTCGGGCCTCGCGCAAATTTTCACAAACCGGCCGCTAATCCCCCCGCATAGCTAAACTATTTCCGAAAACCTTGAGGCCCGATCGCGCTCTCGGAATAAATCCATAAATCTAGCGCGCTTCCGAACGTCTCGCGCTGACCTTGGACCCGACCTGACCTTGGCCGAGCGGACGGAGGCGGACGGAGGCGGCGGCGGCGGAGCGACTTTCGGCCCGATTCCACATTCCGCTCACTTCTTAAAGGCTCGCCGGCGCTGTCGGGCCATTAAGGGGAGGGTTAAGGGAGGGGAGGGGAGGGGAAGGGGGAGGGGGGTTAAGCAGGGAGGGAGGGACTTAAAGGGGAGGGGAGGGCGGGGGGTCAAATGGCGGAGTGGAAAAAAAGAAGAGTATGCGGGGAGAGACATAAGACTAAGAAAAAAAAGATAATAAAATAGAAAGAATGACAAACACAAACACAAAAAATAAATGTGTACAATAAATGAATAAAAACAATGATAAACACAGTAAGAATTTAGAATATACTTAAAAAAACATATCGTACAAAAATAAGAAATAATACAGATAAAGATCATAGTAACGATAATATTTATATCAACAATAGCATAATATAATAAAAAAAAAAACATCTTAAACAATATGATCACTCGTACTATGTCACTTTCTACTTCTTCTCAACCATATACACAGTTATATTTGTTGTTGTTAAAACATTCAATATACAAGCCAATACGTACGACTTTACCTACTCATAAGAGAAAAGTACCAATCCCCAAGACAGCTACTCCGAGCGACCACACGAACCCACATACCTTATATTCCGTCGTCTTAAAATACAAAAAAGACAAACGGCTCCACCAAGCATTGTCTCCCCTATACATCACCGCACGTAAATGATCATGACCTCCGCTGTACTGCTAGATCCCCGAGATACCAGGAGCACCGTCGCCTAAAACACCCAAGGCCAGAAGAACCCGTGTTTTCCCCGATTTTAATGGCCCATAAAACTATGACCTCCAGCAATCGGGAGACCTAACATCGATTCCCGAAGAGAAAGGAAGAGAGAGAGAGAGAGAGAGAGAGAGAGATTGAAAAAAAAGACCCAGAATACCTCTCGCTCCGTCCATCCCTCTTGGCACGACGCGCTCCCGGTCTTTACCACAAAAAACGGATCCTGGGAGTTCCCACCGCGAGGGGAGACTTGTCCAATTTGTATTACGATGACGTTACTTTTGCGAGTGAGTGAGCGAGTTGCTATTTGCATGGGCGAATGCAGTTGCGTGTATTGACTTTATGTAGAAAATAGGCAAATATAAAGAAAGAGAAAGGGGTGAATCATAAAAAACAAAGGGGCCGCAGAACGGGCTGCAATACTGACCAGTATGCCTCAAGCAAGGTCAAGCAACGATAGAAATTTTAAACAATAAGCCATTTGCATTCTAAACAGAAATTAAATTCTACGTCTCTGAAACGGAAATATGTATTTGCGTTAACAGCGATCGGGCTATAAGTATACCAAGCATGTTTGTGTACATTCAGTTCCTGTATATGAACAATCCACCCACACCCAATAGCATGTCTACAATGAGGTCATAAGAGTAGGTGACATTTAGGTGACATCCCCTGTGGTCTCCTTTGAAAGCTTTCTGAAAACAAGAAACACCTTCAGCGGCGTCCCCGGCCAAATAAAGATAACACGGTGACAGGTACACGCACTCGGCATTCGTAAAATTCTGTTAAGGGTGGGCGTCGGGGGCATCTGGGGGCGGACGCATGGGAGACAGTGCATGGCATTCTCGGGGAGGAGGAGAAGGAGAAGGAGAAGGAGGAGGAGGAGAAGGAGGAAAAGGAGGAGGGGACAGGAGGGAGGAAGGAGGAGGATGAGCGAAAAGAAGAGGGGGAGAGGATGGGAAGGAAGAGGGAGGGGAAGGGAAAGGAGAAGGAAGAGGGAGGGGAAGGGAGAGGAGGGGAAGGTAGAAGGAGGGGGAAGGTGGGAAGGTAGAAGAGGGGGAAGGTGGGGAGGTGAAGGAAGAGGCTGGGTCACATGTCAAACAAGTCCCCAATGACCCTTCCTTTCTCCCTCCTCCTCCCTCTACCTCCTCTACACCTCCCTCTTCCTCCCTGCAGTCCCTTTCGCAACGCCGAGATCATCCCGGATTTCCCCACAGCGCCGACGACACGAAAGGCGACACGAGAAGGGCGCACAAGGGTGATTGATGACGGCGTTGCGGCGGCGAGAGAACACGAAGGAACTCGGGCGTGGCGACCTGTGACAATCGCTCACACGCCCAAGGGTCATCTCCGGGGCATCTAATCATCTTGGGGTAAATTAGCTTTGGCTTCGTAACCATTTCCCTGCCATCCATGTGTTAAACGGATGGGGCTGTCAATGATTTGAATACGTATGAGCACATATGCCTATAAAAATGAAGGAGCAAATTATGAGAAATAGTCAAATGACAGGCCGGCAGATACGCTGATTGACAACTCTCTTCCTCGTCGCTAAGAAAGTTCCTCTTGCAGGAAGTAGTGCAAGGAACAAACGCCTGTTTTTGTCTCGCTCTCCAATAATCTTTACAAACCCCATCCTTGGCCAATTGACCGAGTATCTCAGGAGCCATAAAACGCAAAAGGCATAATAATTCATTCCCTACTCCTGCAATACCGCCACCGTCTGCCCCTTATGGTCATGGAGAAGGCAGTGTTCCGTGACCCCAGGCGACCTCGGCACGTCTGGAGTACCCCCCTCTCCCCCCCTCCGCCAAGGACGCCTCAAGAAAGGTAAAGGTTAGTTTC
>NW_020869549.1:130854-160854 GCF_003789085.1 Penaeus vannamei | reverse complement strand
TAAGGTGGAGGGAAGGAAGGACGGAAGTAGGGTGGAAGGAAGGATGGAAGGAAGGAAGGAAGATGGAAGAGAAGGCGAGGAAGGGTGGGGCAAAGGAAGAGGGAGGGGAAGAGACAAGGCGAAGGGCAAAGAGGGGAGGAAAGAGATATAGAGATGGATGTATATGGATGGACAGAAGGATGGATAGATGGATAGATGGAGAGTCAGAGACAGACATACAGAATGATAGATAGGGAGCGAGGCAGAAAGAGGCAAGGTCAGACCGAGCAAAAGAGAAGAGCAGAGAAGAGGAGTGAAGAGAAAATAAGCGAAGAGATGAGAGAGAGAGAGAGAGGGGGGGGGCGAGCGTGAGTGCCAGACTGCCCGGCTCCGAGACCCCAAAATGCCGCCTCCAAACAAAGCACGAAGCGCAGCCAAAAACTCGAAAATACATAGTAAAGACTTCTCCATTCTCAGCCTTAACAGGGACGAACCGGGAGAAACCAACCAGCTGGCCTGATGCATCATTCTTCGAATTTAAATGTAAAAAAGGGGAAAAGAAAGACAAAGAGAGAAAGAAAGAAAAAATTTAGAATGTACGTGGAAAGCACTGACAAAGAGAACAAGCATAATAAAATGTGCAATAAAAGACAGACACGATTAGGAGAAATCAATGGCGACGACGATCCATTTCGCTTTTTGTCGTCTGATGAGGAGTAGAGCCTGACTCGAAACGTCACACTATCCTGCGCCTTTTCGACCGCGGTTTTTAGTCTGGAAAAAATACCGCCAAAGCCTCCAAGCGAGAAAGACTGCAAAGCCGACCAAGGCCAAACCATCCTTCTCGCCTGACCTTTCCGTCGCCCTTCCCGCGCCTTCCCTTCGGCCTCCGAGGACGCGCGCCCTTCCACGCAGGCCTTCGACTCCGGTCCTTCCCGCTCACTTCAGCCGCCGAGCTCCAGCGGCCGCGGCGACCTCTCGGGAGGATGGCGGGGATGGCCTGACACGCCCTCAGCCGCTCGTAGCCGCCCGCGATTTCGAGACATCAAAATACCAACGGCATCAGGATAGAAATGAAGAACAAAACATGCCGGTAAAGAAATAAAATAATACTCAAGTAGAGAAAACAAATAGGAATTTAAAAGTTCAAAGCGCCATCCTGATATAAACTTATTTCTCTCTCTCCCTTTTCCCTCGTACAAATTTCTTCCTCCCTCCATCCCCTCCCTCCTCCCTTACCACGTCCTTTCGCCCTTCCCTCCCCCACCCTCCTCCCTGGTCTCCCTGCGACGTGTGTGGCACTTCCCCGAAAGCGGAAGGCCCTGAACGGGGACGTCACCTGCCAATGGGAAGCCCTTCGTGACCTTCGCTGACCTGCATTTGCATATCAATCCAAATCAATTAACGAAAGTGAATAGCAGAAGGTCGTGAGCAAAAGGTTTACGGCGACGACGAAAAAAATAAAAATAAAAAAATTACTCGGCCACGGCGATGATTCACATACACAGAACAGACGCGCGCCCCCTTCCCGCCTGTGTTCAGCGGCAGAAGAAAGGCAGCGACCAAGGAAGGGGGACAGAAAGACCTATTTTGCACAACCCCGAGGAGAGAAGCCCACAAGCGGAGAGGCCGCCCCGAGAGGCGAACGGAGGCCCCCACGTGGCACTCGGGGGGCGGCGCGAGGAGGGAACACGAGCAAAAAACAGAGAGCGCTTCGAGGAGGACGGTGCCAGAGTGCCAGGGGCTTGAGCTAAGGGTTTCTTGGTTTACGACGAGTTATTTCTGTCCGTGCGTTGCTCATCTCATCTCGTCCTCGGAGGGGGTGACAAAGCACCCCCCCCCCTCCGCCCTTTGCCTCCGCCCTTACCAACTGGCAAACCCCACCTGTCACATCTGTCACTTGTCAGAAAAGAAATGACAAGCTGTCTTTCTAGTATGTTGTAGACATGACAATTTCCTTGGACTTAGACCTCGGGCACGCTCAATGGTGCTGACAGGAAAACATGAAGGCGAAATTTTAACACATTTGAGCGGAAATATTACCCTCACCCACTCCGCCTTGAGAAGCGCGAGGGGGGTGGGGAGGGGGATTTCTCGGAATTATTATTATTACCTTCTCATTAAGGTGATAATGTCCCCGCCTGTTGCACATCGCCCCCCCCCTCCGTGTCAGCCGAGCGCCGCGCGGGGCGCGTGCCTCCAGAATGAGCCAGCCGCCGCAGCTTATGTTGGATGTACGTGAGCAGAATGTACACATGTGAGAATGAGTAACACGTATCGTGCTTGCGACGAACCCGAGTGACGTTCCTGACGAGGGAGTCATGCGGGGAGCGAATCTCAACCCCCCCCCCTCCCGCTCGTGTAGATGTAGCACAGCAGGATTTTCGCAAGCTTTAATCTGTCAGGGATTTTCTTTTCACCCGCCTCCCCTCGTCTCGTGGATCTATATGTTCATTTTTCAATTGATCTGAAATACTCTTTGTCCTACAGAGTCAACTCGTCCACAGAAAGACAAAGAACCAAACTTTCTTCAAGGAGCCACAGACACCGGGTTCTCGGATTCCTTCTGGTCGCGCAAACAGATCGAATCCCTTTCCGACTCTCCGCAAAACCTACAGAATGTCTCTCTTATTCTTATCAGTTTCAAATCTGCATCTTGTTATACCACCACGAGTTGAAACGCCTGCTTATCCAAGACTTTCAAAAAATGATAAAAACACTGACTAAAAATAAAAGTCTTCGAATGATCTCTCGCATCGTCTCCTTCCCTCCACTCGCTTTTCACTCTCTACCACTCGCATCTATCGCTCACTACAACTCCCACCCATCGTTCTTGCCACAATTCAGCAGAACCCGTAATAAAAAAATCCCTTCGCGCAAACCGACTTCTTTTACCCGATTCCTGCCCTGCAAGCCGTCAACCATAAGGCGATCGAAGCCCCGTGACGACTACAGAACGAAAAGCGAACCGTTTCAAGTAACTGCGGCGCCTTCAGACAATGTCCGAGGAGGAGAGCAGTGGCAAACGATGCGCGATCTATCCTTCCCATCTATCCTACCACCGGCTCTGCCAAACCGATGCAACAAAGAGACAACGTAAATGCAAATTAAACTGCAAAATCAAACCGCAAAGGTCTATTAAGAGCCTCCCCCTCCCCACTCCCGGCGCGACTCCCCTCGACCACAGTACCTAAAGCCCGCGATTTGCATCCCCTTTTCTCCCCGTGCTTGGAGAGTGAAATAAACTTCGGGAGGCCCTTTGAAGACGCGGGCACCTTGATCGCGCAGGATCTTGTCGGCGCTGAGCGGAGGCGATCCTGAGCGGTGTCCCTGAATGCCAATAAGTCTACTAATACCCCTTGCCCTGTGACGAGGACGGAGAGGGGGAGATGGGGAAGGGGTAAAGGGAACATCGCCCTTCCTTTCCTACTCCTCCTCCTCCCTTACCCTTACACCTTCCGCTTCCCCTTAATCCCATATGGCACCTTCTCGCCCTTTCGTCCCAGACTCGCCCCTATTCACCTCACCTTTACATGACCCGTTCACAGGAGAAAAAAATATCGTAAACCCTTGCTAGTCACCAAAACAATTAACGAGTCTTTTACACCACATCACGAGCCGACCAAAGAGGGAGAGAGGTGAGGGAAGGGGGAGGGGGAGGGAGGGAAGGGAGAGGGGAAGGGGGAAGAGGGGAAAGGGGAGGGGAGGGGGAGGGGCAAGGGGGGGGAGAGGGGAGAGGGGAAGGGAAGGGGGGAGGGTAAGGGGGGTAAGGACCTGTTTCAGGAAGCAAAGATGATGAGGCTGCAATCTCTCCCCCCCCCCTCCCCGTCTCCCTTCAAGCTTAATCAATCAACACATGACCTTTCCATCTTAGCTGACCTTTTGCAACCCTTTTTCGTCTCCTGATGCAACGCCACGAGGAAGATGGACGCGGCGAGCGAGCGAGCGAGAGAGAGAGAGAGACAAAGAAAGAAAGAAAGGAGGAGAAAGAAAGAAAGCTAGAGACGGGGACATAAAGAACAGGGAGAGAGAGAAGGATAGCTAGATAGACAACAGAAACACACAGAATAGGGTAGAACAATACCTGGGCGGACAGGGAGGGGGACATCTACAACACTTTGACCTCTTTCAGAATAACCTCCTGCGTGGATTGGCTATCCCCCTAAGGTCAAAGGGCCACCGAAACCACCGGGTCGTACGCTTTGCATTCAAACGACTTTTAGGACGTGAGTCAAGTCTAAAAGTGCTGCTGGGGAGGCCTCTGAGGCGACTGAAACAGGCAGCGGGGCACGCCTTCGCACCAGAGGCCATTCGATCAGGAAGGTTCACTACTTCAACATATCTCGTTTTTTTATAGGACTCGATAAATATATACAATTACCGCTAATGACCTCAGCAAAATGACAATGCACGAACTCAAACACACGCACAAAAAGTACCAATGAGCCAATAAGCAAATCAACTGACTGACTTCCACCACTCAGACGCTAAGGAGAACAGCAATTAAACGGCAATTCAACGAACGATAAAAAAACAGAGAGAGATAGACAGACAGACAGATAGACAGAGGAAAGAGGAGAGAGAGGGAGGGAGGAGAGGGAGGGAGAGAAAGAGAGAGAGAGAGAGAGAGAGAGAGAGAGAGAGAGAGAGAGAGAGAGAGAGAGAGAGAGAGAGAGAGAGAGAGAGAGAGAGAGAGAGAGGAGAGAAGAGAGAGAGAGAGAACGCCCAGGTCCTAATCATAGCGAAATCGGAGCCAAGAACGCGCGTGCACCGAAGCAGAGAGGACGGCGAACAGGGGCTGCCAATCACTCCTCGAGACACTGACCAAAAAAAGAAGGAAGAAAGTGAATCGTCAACAAACAAGATCACACCAAACAATATGAGGGAACAGAAAGGAACAAAAGAGAGAGATAGAGAGAGAGATAGAGAGAGAGAGAGAGAAGAGAGAAGAGAGAGAGAGAGAGAGAGAGAGAGAGAGAGAGAGAGAGAGAGAGAGAGAGAGAGAGAGGAGAGAACAGACTTTATTTTTTACTTTTTGTTTATCGAGACAGGCTAAATGATTCTTATAAAAAAGAGATAAACAAAGCCATCGGTAATAGGTTGGGAAAACATGATACAGAACAAATAAAACAATAAACAATAAAAGTAATAAATAAATGAGAGATCCTATCCCGAGCTCCCTTACGTCCCCATCTCCCCGACGTCTCCAGCTCCCCTTCTGTCCCCAGCCTTCCGACGTCCCGATCTCCCCGACATCCTAAACTCCCCAACATCCCCATCTCCCCGACGTCCCCCTCCCCTCCTAAACTCCCCGACGTTCCAGCTTCCCCGAGGTCCCGAGCTCTCCGGCATCCTAACCTCCCCGACGTCCCATTCCCCCCGACTTCCCCAACTCCCCCGACGTCCCCTCCTCGCGTCCGCTTTCTCCGCTGAATACCGCGCGACGGAACTCTATGCGAACGTAATAACACAGCGCCGCGGGAGGCTGTCGGGCGGGTCGGGGCGGCACTCCCTCTCACGCGACGTCCCTGCCGCCCGGACGAAGGGAACGCGAGATTTTCTTCTCGTGTATCTATCTATTCCTTTCTTCTCGTTTAGTCGGTGTTCTTTGCTGGGAAATGTAGAACAGACCGATATTTTCTTTTAGTTATCGACTTATTCCTTTCTTCTCGTTTAGTTTGGTGGAGATTAATTTGTTCAATTCGGTGTTCTTCGCTGGGAAATGTTGGACAGGCAGATATTTTCTTCTATCTATCGACTTGTTCCTTCGTTTTTGTTTCGTTTGGTGGAGATCAATATGTTCAATTCGGTGTTCTTCGCTAGTCAATGTTGAACAGATCGATTCAAGATCCTCCCCTCTTCCATAAAGCTCAATGACATCAAAACAATCCCCATAAACAAAAAACAAAAACAAAACAAAAACAAAAAAATATCGACAATCAAACGCATTAAATGACCAGCCGCACAAATCAACCACAGTTAATTTCACGGTCTGACTTTGAACTATCGACGGCCGCGCCCCTTTCAGACTCTTGCCAGCATACATTGTCTTCCTAACGAGCAGAAAAGAAAAAAAGAGAAAACTTCCCCTGGCCATTACCGAAAGACTGCAATACTTCCCAATAATTTCCCAATCAGTCGAGGCCAACTAAGTCTTCGTATCCCGCAGGAAAACCCTGGAGACAAGGAAGAGGGGAGGAGGGAGGAGGAGGAGGAGGAGGAGAGGAGGAAGAGGAAGAAGAGGAGGATAAGTAGGAGGAAGTAAGAAGAAGAAAAGGAAGAGGTAGAGGAGGATGGGAACGGGAGGTAGAGGAGACGAGTAACATAAGAAGAAGAAGGAGAGGAAGGAGGAAAGGGGGAACACAAGGTGGAGGACGAAGAGGAGGAGGAAAAGGAGGAAGAAAGTGAAGGAGAAGAAAGAAGTAGAAGAGAAGAAGGAGGGTGATCCAATGGCAGGAGACCCCGGAGAGGAGGGAGAAGGGAGGCGCGGGAGGGACGGATTGTATTTCTCGCAGCGAAAATAAGATCCACGTAACGCACTCTCAACCCCCTTCTCCCCACCACCCCCTTCTCCTTCCCCTTCCCTTCATTGCCATTCCTAGCCTCCTGCTTCTCTTGTACTGAGATCAAAAACACGAACTGTAGTCGCGGGAAGAGGGGAAGGAGGGAGGAAGTGTGAATGGGTGGGAAGGAATGGGAAGAGGGGGAGGAGGGGTGCGGGAAGGAGGAAGGGGGTTAGAGAGGGAGGGAGAGAGGGGGAAAGGAGGGGTGCGAGGATAGGAAGGGGGAGGGAGGGGCGAGGAGGAGGGAGGATGCGGGAAGGAGGGAGGGGGTTAGATAGGGAGGGGGAGGAGGGGGGAAGAGAGGCGGGAAGGAGGGAGTGAGAGGAGATAGGGGGGGAGGAGGGTGTGGGAAGGAGGAGGGGGAGTGGAAGGCAGGGAGGCGGGTAGGAAAACATGACGCAGGGGAATACACACTCACTCCTAAGGGGCGGATGATCCCCAAACAAACAACTATCAGGCACGACGCGGCTGAGAATTAGCTACCACCGGGGGGCTGAGTGGGGGGGGTGGGGGTGGGGTGGGGGGGAAGGGGATAAGCTACTTAAATCGGGAAGGACGGCGATAAAAATTGGTTTGAGTTCACCGAAATCCTCGACCTGGCTGCTCGGTTGCTCGTTTGGGAGAGGAAGGGAGGGAGGGAGGGGACTGCTGAATCGCATTCGAACCTCGAAGACGAAGAGAAGAAGAGGAAGAAGAGGAAGAAAACATACGAAAGAAACAAGCAGGAAAGGCAAGAAAGAGCGAGCGCGATCAGCATCTCCGGGCGATCCGCACAGGCGCCGAGATCCTTCAAAGACCCTCGAGGCACCCTGCGAACGCCTTATCGCGCGCCGCCACACCCGCCCGCGGCATTCGCCCGATCGTATCTCCGAAACACATCCATTTAGATTACGTCATCAGGGCCCCTAAGCGCCTCCCCCCTCCCTTCCCCTCCCCTTAAGCGCCCTCCGGAGTACTCATCTACTTGCCGACTGGTAGAAAAGTCTATTACAGTGACAGCCCTTGTAGTCAACGTCGCAATTATCTACTCCCGGGGAGGTGCTGCAAGTCATCTACCTACGTAAGGCAGCCGACCTTCCGTACCCCTAGTCTCAATTTCTGGCGGTCCTGTCTCAGCGGGAAGGAGGGAGGAGGGTGAGAGGAATGGAGAAGAAAGGGAGGGAGGGAGAGAAGGAAAAGAATGAGCAGGAAGAGAAATGAGAGAGAGAGAGAGAGAGAGAAAAAGTATCCGAAAGTCCAATCGTTTCCTTGGCGTCATTCTCGGGTCTTCCGTCTTGCGTCGATGGATTTACCAACCCCCCGCCGCGAGATAGCAGCCGCCCATGGCCACGGGCACTGTCCCCTTACGACTAATGAACACTTACGCCCTTGCTGTATAATTTTCTACTGGTCCAGGACGTTGTGCAAAATTGAGAAAAAATAAAGAAAAGGATGATGAGGCCAAGGTAGGGAAGAAATAAAATTAAGAAAATGATGATGAGGCCAAGGTAGGGAAGAAATAAAATAAAGAAAATGATGATGCGGCCAAGGTAGGGAAGAAATAAATTAAAAGAAGAGGATAAAGAGGCCAAGGTAGGAAAAGATTCAACTTTGAGAGAGAGAAGACATCGCGCCAAATGCCTCCCGCCAGCGCCCAGAAACACAAGAATTCCTACTTCTTCGCAACTTCCTTCCGACCGGCGCAACGAGCAGCGGGACCGAGACCCTCCCCCCCCCCATCGATCACACACCCCCCGCGTCGGCCTCGCCCACTCCCCCTATTTCCGTCAGGGGGGTCAGCCTTGCGACAGTTTTCCCGCCTAGAACACGACTGGCATTTTCGGGCGAAGTTCAGAGGTCGCCGCTGAGTCAGTCATCCTTTTATAGCAGACGCAAGCAGGGAAGGGTGGGGTGGGGGTGGGGGGAACGAATTGCGTAAATCAATGAAAGGATAAATGAAATCTAGACAGAGGGAGAAAATGGTCAGAGAAAAATTAAGGACTCGGAAGGTGTTGCAAGAATTTCCGCAAGCACGACCTCCAAGCTCTCGGGTAAGATTTACATACTTGCACATTAAATGGAAAGAGAAAAGGAGCTTTCAACACAACGTTTGAATAAAGATTTTCGCTTCGCCAGAACCACAGACGCAGGAAGTATGCCATAACCCAAAACGTCTGGCTGCAATGACGAAAGAAAGAAAATGATACAAAACACATCCAACGTCGCCATAACTTTAACAAAACGAAAGAAAAAAAGGAAATCAACAAAATGACAAATATATCCCAAGTGCTCCAAAACTCCAGTCCTCAAATAACCTCAAATATCCCGCCCTGTAGTTAATTAAAAAATCGATCCACGAAATGAGATGCAAATAGCCGGCCAGCGAGCGAACCGCAAAGACCACTTCGCAATCACTTACACGCGCGGGAAAAAAGTCTTTGGTCGACTTTTAAAAAGCGATCGCGATTAGAGCGGTCAAAGGCAGCTTTTTTCCGCCGCCATTTTTTGCAAGGTGTCTTACATACGCGCTGATTTTCAATTTGCATGGCATTTGGCACTGGGGATACTTCACGCTGGCTGCTGAATCTACGCGTGGGCTGAGGTCCATTTACCGAGGAGCCGTAAATTGTTGGCATATTATTACTATGGGTGACGGATACCTTATGATACCGCTGGGCATCTGATTTTCAATTAGTATGGTACATTGCAATAAAAAGCGCTTTACAATCTACACGATCCACATACGAAAAGGGAGCAAGGCCGATGGAGATGAACGATAAATTGATCCTAAATAAAGACCGACTACATAACCTCCCGACGTCGCTGGGACAAAGAGGGCGCTCAAACCCCGTAGACTTCATCCTCGCATCGCCACTCCCTCGTCATACTCGGGGACACGGCACCAGCGCTGGCAAGTGAGTATGGATTCCTCCGAACTCGTGATCCTGGCCGAAGAAGTCTACGAAGATACATTTAGTTTGCATGATGGCGCACGTGACATCGTTCTATTTTTGTCACAGAGACCGTATAAATAGATGTTCTTAATTTTACTATCCTGGGTCCCCCCAGACGATTGCCTCTTGCAGAAATAGGTGTCTCGTGGCACTTCATGGTATACAAATACTACCTGTACACTATTTTTTTTACCGGCACTATCAACATCCCTACAGACATTTATTGCTGCTGAAAAAACAGGATGCAAAGAAATGCATCAGCATCCCCACTGATAATCAAGTCCATATGAAAGGTCAGACAACCAAACATTTCAGATATATTTCACAACGACACAAGATCGAAATCTCACAGGTGGTGGACTATAATCAAGGCTGATCTGCCAATTTAATTTATTCTAGTCTCTGGTTACCATGTTTCCTCAACAACTGGTTTATTGCAAGTGGGTACACAAACATGATCACCATGGCATTGTAAAATGAATTTACTGGTCCAATTCTCTTCTTTTCTTTCTTTATCTCTTCTCTGCTCCCACTGTCTTTTCTCTCCTCCCCTCCTCCTCCCCCTTCCTTTTCACTTCCTCTCTCTCTCCGCTTCCTCTCCCTTCCTCCCTCTCCCCCTCCCTTCCGACGTCCAGTTGGCGGTCTCGACTTACAAGAACTAAACGCCAAGTTAAGGTGAGGCCGTCAACTTCAACAGACACTCCGTCACCCCTGCCAAGCCCGTCACAGGCTCCTACCAAAGGAACCACCTCTTCACAACGCCCAACGACCAGGTTGGAGTTCGTGGAGAGACACATAAGTGACCGAGGGCGAATGTAAGGGCAGGTTATCGAACTGTGCTGGCACTTCAGCGCGTCTCGAGCCCAAAGCCAAGGATAAGTAGCCCGTCGTTGCCTACAATTCAATATGCGCCGCTCCCGTCGCCTTTTGTGCTTGGTCGTGTTTCAATCGGGGTTGCTAAGTCGGACTGCTGCGTGGATGTGTTGGAGGAGGGGAAGTAGTCGTCATGTGGGAGGGGGAGGGGGTGGGGTGAGAACGAGAGTTGAGGGAAGAGAGAGACGAGGAGAGGAGAGGAGAGGAGGGAGAGGAGAGGGAGAGGTAGAGAGAAGAGGAGAGGAGGGAAAATAGAGATGAGGAGTTGAGAGAGGGAGTAATGGGAAGAGTTTGAGAGAGAGAGAGGTGCGTGTGGCCGATGATGAGGAAGTGAGGATTGATGAGAGATGGTGGGAAGAGATGAGAGGGATGGATGATGAGAGAAAGGAGCTGACGAGAGAAGACGACAGAACGAGAGAAGAAAGGAGGAAGAGATGAAAATCAGACTTGTATAGATGATGAAAATGGACGAGAGAGTGAGAGAGGAGAAAAGAGGAGTAGTTAAGAGAGAATGAGATGAGAGAAGAGGCGAGGAGGAGAAGATAAGAAGTAAAGACCGAGGAGAGAGAAAGAGCAATATACTCGAGCCTCGCCGGATCTGAGAAGAGAAAAAGCCGAAACGACCAAATAGAAGAGAGAGAGATGAGATGGAAGATGACGAGAGATTAAGATGTGGATGAGTAGGTGGATTGACGATACCCTGAGAGATCAGGAAGACACGATGAGATATCTCGAGGCCGATGCTGATCGCATTTGAATGACGATACGACCAGAGGGAGAGGATGAGACGAGCATGATATGCAGTAGGGTATAGACTGTGAGACGATAATCGAGAGTGAGAAGATTGCGTACTCGGACCTACGATGAGTAGTGAGAGGGAGGGAGAGGAGAGGAGAGGAACTGAGAAGAGGGAGAGGAGGGTAGGACGAGGAGAGAGAGGAGATATAAGGAGAGGATGCCTATGACCGAGAGAGGAGAGAAAAACATGATAAAGAGATGAAGAAAGAGGTCTGCAAGAACTGTACTAGTCAGAAGAAGAAGAGGATGGATAGGAGAAGAGGTGGTATAGGAGGTGATGAGATATAGAGACTAGGTATGGTTAAAAGAGTGAACGAGTACTTGATCAGGAGGAGAGGAGTAGACTCCGGCTTTCTTTATTGATGACGAGAGATTGTAGATGAGAGACGATTGACGCGCATGACGAGTGAGAGAGATGAGAGAGAGAGGAGAGATTGAGAGAAGAGCAGAGAGAGCAGCAGAGAGATCAAGATGAGAGAGAGATGGAGAGAGGTAGAAAAAGTAAAAAGGAGTGAGAGAGAGGAGAGAGATTGGAGGAATAGGAAGACAAGAAGGGTAAAATGAGAGAGGAAGTTTAATGCGTCAAGCAGTGTAAAACAGTATCCGTGTAGTCGAGATGATGAGTGGCATTGCGATACCCAAGCCTCATTATCTAAGAACCAGTTCTATTCCTCCCAGTTCCCTCTGCAATTCGGTCAAGTAGTACAATAAAAATAAAATGAAAAAAAAATCATAAAAAAAAAAAAAAAAAAATAAATCCCCCGATATACATTCCCTTCTAATCCTTCTAACCGCCCGCCCTGGTTACTCCTCCGGCCGACGTCTTTAGATGCCCGACGTCCAGGACCCAAAAGGGGGCGACCAATTCCAATGCCTCCCCCCCAAAAAAAAAAAAAAACTTATCCACGAGGGGGGGGGGGTGGAAGGACAGACAAATAAGCGAATACATAAAGAAAACAAACGAGTAAATGGGGGGAAAAGGGGGGGGGGGTCTGGAAAGACAGAAAAATAAGCGAATACATAAAGAAAACAAACGAGTAAATGGGGGGAGAAGGGGGGGGGGGGAACGAGAGATGTGACAAAGCAACTCGGACAGTCAGTAAGCGCGAGAAAATAGGCCAAGGACGGCGCAGGGGCCAAAGAGATGGTGAAAGTAGACGCGGTGAAATTCTAGCGAGTGTGTTTTGTTTTTTTAAGACAAAATGAAAATACATTCAGTGGACGGAAAAGGACAAGAAAACAAAGGATAGGAGGGGATGGGGGAATTCCCGAGGGCGTTACACAGGGGAATGGAGGGGGAGGGGGGAGGGAGAAGGAAAAAGGACAGAGGAACGAGCGAGAAACTGAAGAAAGCTGAAAGGGTGACGGAAAGTTACGAGGAAGATAACAGGAAAAAAAGACGGGAAAGAGGTTTTTTCGGGAGAGGAAAAAGAGGAGGAGACAATGAAGCTGATAAGACGAGAAGACGGGAACAAGACAATAAAAGGAAAACTGAGAAGTGAACAAAAGCAGAAAAATCGGGAGAAATTTTCCAGAAACATAATAGCAGGACAAGGCCGCGAGAATTTCGCAAGACGATCCACTTCGGAGGAAAAACAAAACCCCAACTAATGAAGCATGCTTGCCACCTGCCACGCCCCCCTCACCCCATGAAAAAAAACTTGCAAAACAAATTATCCAAAGCCGTTAATACTTAGCCCGTGCTTGTTCCACACGCCATCTCAATCGCCATTAACCTTGAGCACGTAAATAATAATCACGGATGGAGGACAGCGGGTCCCCAGTCAGGGCGAAGGAGCGACAGCAATCCAGGTCACCGCATGCCGACGCCGACAGCAGAAGCGACGTCCCTCAAATAAGGCTTCCTGGCATGAGGACGACGGAGGCGGCGCTGCAGACGCACCAGCGGTAATTTGCTTAAAAATGCACGCGCGAACACATGTGATGTCGGCGCGCGTGCCACGTGCGGTCGTGTGACACGCAGGCCTCGAGTGTTAGGAGAAATACTCGCAATAATATTCATTTAGCGAGAGAATACACCGACCGCATACGTCAAGATTCGCACGCGCGCGCCCACACGTACACAAAAATAAATAAATAAATAAGCAAACAAATAAATAGACAAAATATAAACTTCCTCCACATACAACGCAGACGCGGCCACAAACGCAGAGGCTACGACAACAAACACGCTCCCAGGTGCCCGCGGATCAGAGCCCGAGTGTAAATTATCAATAATAACACATTCCTCGAGATCCCCGCGCCTAAGCCCACGCAGCCCCTCGGTCTTTGCCGGGCTGAGGTCCTGCCGGCCTACAACGCTGGCATTCGGGCTGCTCCTTCATCGGCGGCCAAGTACCGGTACCACACAACTCTCCAGATTATCCGGATTGTCCATTAAATGAAGTTTACGGCTGGGGGACCAGAGGAGTTGGCTGGCTGGCTCGCTCTCTAGCATTCTCTCTCTCTCTCTCTCTCTCTCTCTCTCTCTCTCCTCTCTCTCTCTCTCTCTCTCTCTCTCTACTACTCCCCCCTTCTCTCTCTCTCTCTCACTCTTACTCCCCCCCTCTCTCTCCTCTCACTCTTACTCCCCCTCTTCTCTCTCTCTCTCTTCTCTCTCTCTCTCTCTCTCTCTCTCTCTCTCTCTCTCTCTCTCTCTCTCTCTCTCTCTCTCTCTCTCTCGTCGTATCACTCGACCGATATGTAAACCAGTAACTATGAATATTTGTATTTTTGTAATTTAAGTATTGTATATATCTTAAACTGTTATTAAACCTAAATTTTGGGTGAGAGTTGTGAGACCACATCGGGACTTATAAGATAGGGGTGAGGATAACCTAAGTTCCCCCATACTTTTGAAATGTATTTTTTTGGTCTCAATAAACGTGTGTTAGTCAAAGAATCTCTCCCTCTTTCTCACTCACTCACTCACTCCAATCACTCTCACTCACTTCGCAATACACACATTCTTTTAACCATCTGTGGTAGCAAATACAAGTATAACAATTTATATGCAACCAAACCTCTCTCTTCTCTGGCCATTTCCCTCTCCCCGGCAACCCCGCCCTCAAATCAAACCCGGGGCATTCTCCCTCACGCCCCTCCATCCCATCTCCGAAATGCACATCTACCCGAGAAAAATCCGCAGCGACACACACTCTGAAGGCAAAAGCTTCGACTGGCGAGCTTCTTGCAAACAGGAAGTGGCACGTGCGCTCATGGGAAGAAAAACGGCAAGAACATGCATTAGAATATGAATACATCCTCCCTAAATCCTCAACAAATAAGGAACATACACGCAAGCACGAATGCTTTCAGATGAGGCTTGAAGAGGGCGGGAAGGAAGGCAGGGAGGGAGAACGCAGGGGGCGGGAAGCAGAACAGGAAAAAATGGGATAAATGTAAAAATAACAAGGAGAGGAAGAGGTGGTCGGGAGACTGGTGACTAACAGATAATTACATACATATACGAATGTATGCATACATGCGCCAGATACATACGCACAAACGCACGAGCGCGCGCGCGCACACACACACACACACACATACAAACATACACACACTCACACACTCTCTCTCTTTATTCCCCCCGTCAACACACACACAGACACACACACACACACACACACACACACACACACACTCCCTCTCCCCCTCCCCATCCCTCCATCCCGTCAACGCATTCTAGAGCGCCGTCGCAGACCCTCCCAAGCAGCCCCGCCAAAATCTCGGCCAATTTAGATAGGATGCAGTTGGCTCCGTCTCTCCCGCGGGGTCCAGATAGTCTGCCGCCGTTTCTCAATGAGGCGGAGGAATGAGGAAAATGAATGACGAGAGGGCGAGGAAAGGAAGAGGAGGGAGCGCTCTTGAGAGAGAGGAAGGAAGCGAAAGAGAGAAGAGAGAGGAAAGAAGACATATATGAATACTGCACATAACAGAATAACGAATCACAAAGAAAAAAATGAATCTATACCTACCCAAATGTACAATCCTAATAAACAACTATACAATACCCCGAGGCGCGTAAAACCCACAGAGAATGGAAACAAATGGTCAAAAAAATAAAAAATATATATATACATTTCGACCGCCAATGAAAACAGCACTGGGAGAGAGAAAAGAATAAAGGTTTACGTAGCGGCGCCCTTAGGCCTATGCCAGCAACCCCGAGACGAAGCCAAAGACAACAGCTGCGCGTGCCACCCGGAGGAGACTCAACGCGGCTGCTGCTGCTGGTCGGCGTGGATGAGGTCACACTCCATTACTATCGGGACACACGCACGGACGGGCACAGGCACGCAGGCATAGCAGGCCACACACACACGACCACAAATATACTCTCATAGGGAAACACGGCAGGCAGGGAGGGGCGGAAAGTAGGAAATCCCGCCCTCCCCAATCGAGGAAAATAGGAAGGCTCTACCAAGGACTACTCCGGAGGGAGGAGGGAGGAGGGAGAAGGAAATGGGAGGCGTTGCGGGACGAGAGGAAAGGGTCGCGAGCCGCAAAGCAAAGAGCTGCATCTCAAGCAGAACGCAGCCTGTCCCTTGCACCTGCATGGAGGTAAGGAGACACCGCAGCTTCCAAGAAAGAGCGCGCGCGTGGCGCCCTCATCACAGGGCGCGGCCGACTGAGCAACGACCCGAGTCTGGGCCCCATCCATCACCGGGATACGAAAACAATGTGGCACTTCGGACTGATTAAGAAAAACAAAGACAATCAGCCAACCTTCTACTACTTAAGATTCCTCCCTTTTGCGAAAAGCAAAGAAAGAGATCGCGGACAAACGACCCATCGGATTCCCCTGCCCTTCAGATTCCTGCATGCACGGCTCAACCAGCGCCGCCGCCACAACCACTCGACCGCAACCACCAGAGGGCAGCAAGGGCCGCCGGGCAAGACAACAATGCGCAGGTGTGGGCGGGAAATCTACCTGTGTGTGTGAGTGCCGATATAAATATAGCATAGCGCAGTGCCGAGTGCCTCGCTGGCCCTCCCACATCTCTCTCTATCGTCACGCTGACCAGTGCCATCAAAACCAGCCAGAAGAACAATTACTTCACACCATGGACGATGCTGGCAACGATGGCGCAAGCACTGGCACTACCCTCTCTAGATTTGTATTTTCATATATTTGTGGGTCTTTTCTTTTTGCAACAACTCATTCTTCTTTCTCCTGCACATAATGGTATGCAGAAATATATTTCGCAACACGTTCTTACGAAGCTTTTAAAATGCCTCTGCTTACATTTTTTACGACTAAAGCTATTAGTATCAGCTACATTTTTATGAACACTAGCGCACACTGATCCAAGAATGGACTAATACCACAGCTCCCATTTCCCTTTTTACGCAAATCTAAGGATCTATACAAATATCACAGCCACAACTTTTTAATCGTTGTGATCACTTTAAAAAATTACCCGACGATTACGCCCTCAGCGCGCCCAGCTCTCCCCGCCCTAGGAATGTTCATTGTCTCGTGCCCCGGACGAAACCTCGGAGAACGGTCATCCGGATGAGAAGCCACATGCGGCCGAAAATCCCCGAAGTGATCGTAAAACCGCGATCTCCCTCGCGCTCTCGGCCTATCGCTTCAACGACGCGGTCTTGATGACGTCACGCAGGTAAATTCATCCCGACGCGGCCTTACGTCAAGACACCCGCCCCTCTCCTCCCTCCCTCTTGTGCAATGTGTTTGTCAAAAGACACGTACGTACGTACATACGGCATATCAAAATAGCTCTTGAAATGCTGAGCTATCGATCCTGTGCCAGCGCGATTCAATACCCGCTTACCCACACTTGAGGAATACCTGGACATGAGGGGCGTCCTGTACTTACCCTGCCGCGGTGACCTCTGTTGACAAGGGGGAGGGAGATAACGAGAGCAAAAATAAAACACTTTACATTAATCACAAAACCTACAGGATGAGTCTTTCCAGCAACGAGCCAGCTCTACTTCTTAAATCAAATGTTCTTCGTAGGCTAAGAAAAACATATACAACTAAGGTATCACTGGAGGGCACACTGGGCGAATTCGAGGTGCTTGTCCGGCATTCGAAGTGAAGGGAAATCACCGCGCAAGAGGAATTGCGGCCGCAGTAATTCTCTCTCCGGCGTGGCGTCCTTTTCGTCTCAGCAAGGAGTCCTCTGTCACAGGGCCGTCACTCAACCCCAACCCGGGGACTGGGGGATGGGGGGAGATGAGGGCCAAAGGTTGGCACTGCACTGGCCCTGCCCTCGTGGCTTTCCACAGCTTTCCGTTTCGAGAAACCGCACTACACCTGATCACAGAACTTAGTTTGAGGGCAACTTCAACGTCCCAGCTAACACTCGTCCCTTCTTTCGCTGGGCAGACACAGATCGGGCGCACGCGAGACCCTGCGTCCAGTGGGCGTGAGGAACTACAAGCTGGGCGAGTTACACTGCTCTGTTTTCCCCTCACGCTGCTGCCTTGTCTAAATTTTCCCACAACCGCACACACAAAAAATTGAGTCCATTTTTCTTGGAGGTGCGTGGGTGGGCGAGGGACGCGCGCGCCTTCGGTCCACTCGTGCACAGTACAAGACCTGCAGTCACGCGTTGCAGATTTTCGCTTTTTTATTGACAGCTGAGGAATACCCTCCTCGCATGGTGGGAAAAACATCTATGGCTGCTGCTGCTGCTGCTGCTGCTGTCACCACGGGGGCATTTTTGAAGCTACTAATAAGCGAAATACCTATGAAGTTCTCTCTCAGTTTCCTCTCTCGCCTGAACTGCGCACTGCAACGCTGCGGACACGCCTTCTATAAACACTCACCAAATCTTAAGGGAAACGAACAACCAGACATTCATTCCCCGCCTGCCAGTCATGCTGCACGCGGGGAAGGAAGTCCACAGCCTGTCACTCCCCGGTGCAGAAGGAAGCCAGGGGA
This sequence comes from Penaeus vannamei, assembly GCF_003789085.1. Taxonomy (NCBI): domain Eukaryota; kingdom Metazoa; phylum Arthropoda; class Malacostraca; order Decapoda; family Penaeidae; genus Penaeus; species Penaeus vannamei. Next base: position 142,792 of record NW_020869549.1, on the reverse strand, counting down.
CGCGTGCCTGGCAGGTGGAAGTAAACTAAGGCTGTAAACAAAAGCCCGCATATATCATGAGGAGGAGGAGGAGGGGGGTTGGAGGCTGCAGAGGGATCGGGAAATGCACATCTTGAGCATCTTGAGACCATCTAATGTGCGCCGTATCATCCCCAGCTGGGCCCCCGACTCACCAGCTGTGGCCACATGCCGACCTGCCACAGAACCCCAAACCTCACCACAGGGGTTTACCACAGGAATAAAGACGTATTCTTGTGCTTACTGTCTCAAGACTAAACGGAGCTGCTCGCATATAGATAAACAAACAAACGAACGCACACTGACACGCGTTAAAGCACAAGAGCATTCAAATAACACTGAATTCTGGGGGCTGGTTGGGCGGGGGCGGAAATACTACGCTCAGACGAAAATAGCGGATTCTTTGACAAAGAAACGCAACCGAGACAAACAAACTAAGAGGGGTATAGACGCTACAACTAGCTCCACATTAAAGACCCTAAGTGCTTGGAGTGCTTGCAATGGCACAGATTAAAGGTGCAGCGAAGGGCGTGTGCGCATTTGTAGAAACGTATCTCGCCAACTCTCTGCCTGGGAACATTTAAGCATCCAGGAAATAGAACGTTCGAGAATTGGCATTAAGAGGAGAGCATATCAAATACGTAATTTAATGCAATGCCATGATTTTAATTTCATTGAGTGTTTGGAAAAGGAAATCTTATGAATACAAATCTGCAACACACGAAATAAAAACTAGCACGAAAGCGCCTAATTTTACGCCACAGTTAAAAGGGTGGCGGACAGGCGAACCAAACTACCGCCAGGTGTTTAAATCTCGAACTTTACCACATTGGCGAAAAAAATAATAAAAATAAAATACATCCAGAAAAAATAAAACTCACAATTTAACGCCACCTAATACTGTTTAGAGTCGAGGTTAATGCACTGCTCTGAAAAGGGGCATTCGCGGATCCGCCCTTCCGCTCACCGGCGTTTGCAGTTAACTTCCACTCGGATAACTGTATCCCGCACACTGCACAACACATTACACCCCAATATTACACAAAAACCCATTGCTTTAAATCTGATTTTGGTCTTTGAAAAAACAACGAGAGGAAGAAAAAGATGGGAGTTACTGACGGTCCCAAAATCCTTCGCCGACCAAAGGGCTGGATCCACGAACTCGAGGAATCACGGACGCCCCGCGCGGCCACGGACTTAAATCACGGAAGGGAGCGGATAAATGGGGGAGGGGGAAGTCCACGAACGAAGAAAGAGAAGGTGAGGCAGGCGAGAACCAGCCAGGCCCCTCTTACCCGCGGTAGGTCCCCTCCGTCACGTAGTCCGCGCGAGGAAGGAGAGCGCCCTTCATCCTGCAGGATTTAATCGCGTCTCGAATGCGGTGCGAAACAATTCTGAATAAAATGGTCTACTTGTTGCTCCATTGTCTGAGCGCCGGGGGGACTGGGGGGGGGTTATCCAGGCAGTGCACCAACTAACACTTCCGCTTGGGTAGTCCTGAGGATGGGGGGGGGGTCATAGTGTGGCAAGGGAGTTAAAATTATCTGCTCCTCATTCAGCCTCACAATTATACGTGAATTCCCAAGTCTGCCTCCATTCTGCACGGGGGGCGACACCACTAACTCGCACACTTCGACAGGCAAAGTGATTAAGAATAACGAGAGGATCTGCAAAAGTGGAAACAAAAAGGCGAGAGGCCACTAATCCGAGGGACTTTTTACTTCCCACCACGTGTGTGTGCTGACATCTCAAGCTTCGTTTGATCGCGGTTTCTTACCACCGGTCTTAACACACCGGACGCCTTCCCCACGCACCTCCTTCTCAAATTACCGCGTGACAAGATTAATGCTATCGGTTCTGCCAGGTGCACGGGGCTTCACCTCACTGTACTGTTTACTTTCATTGTTGCAAGATAGGCACTTCTGTACTCTATGGAATCTCCACATCATAAATCAGAGGAAATAAACGTTTGCCATCGACCTTAGCAAGTACGTGTAAACACATCATTTTTTTCCATTTCGACGCCGCTCGCACCGCGGTTCACTTCGGTCACGCCGATTTACGAATCGGCGCGTCCGTTTCCTCGGCACACACCTCGCCTTCGAAGAGCACCGTTGTAGTGCCACACGGCGGCCAAACCTTCGACGCACCTCGAGAACTCTTTCCACACCTCCTCGGGCCGGGCGAGCGATTCGGTCTCTCGTCCACCGTCCCCGGGTCTGCCTCGACCCCCCACCCCGGCCCTCTGGCACCCACTCAACTTCTTGCTCGCAGACACATGTACCACAGTGCCCGCTCTGCCGCGCACAACACATTCACAGGTCCAGTTTCAGAACGGACGCTGCCCTCCGCAACACCTGGCTCCTCTGCTTGCTTCTTCCTCGAGCCGCGACAGAACTGCGCTTCACTGCGGACGGACCGCCGACGAGCCGTCAGCGAATCAGCCACCAAGTAATTGCCAAGGGTCATCCATCGACCATGTCCCAACGGCAGTTATAGGAAGGCGTAAAGCAGCGGAGTGGAGGACGACCTCCAGCGCATCGTGAAAATCAAGGCACAGCCAGGCACTCTCACCCTCTCCCAACTTTCTCAGCTGACCGAAGTGCTACTGTGGCCCTCCGCTCGCCTCTCCTCGCGCCGGGTCTCTGTGGTGTCCAAAGGGAGTGTTGGAGAAAGGGGAGGGGGGCAGCCAAACCTCCCCTCCTTCTATCTCCCTCCTTTTCTTTATCTCTCTCTCTCTCTTTAGCCTCTCCCCCTCCGCACATTATCTCTCCTCTCTCAATCTCTTCTTTCCCTCTCCCCCCTCCCCTTTATCTCCACCACCCTTCTCCCTTCCCCCTACCCATCTCCACCAAACCTTCTCACTGTTCCCTCTCCCTCACCCCTCACTACTCCCCCTCCCTCTGGCACTCACAACCATCTTGGCACTGGCATCGCATGAGTACTTCCCCACCCCAGTCCCCCTCCGCCCCTCCCCCTCCCTCATCACATCTCAATAACGAGATAAGGCCCGCAAGACGCCTTCTGGGATGCGCTAAGGCCCCTCGTGTCTCATCGCGACGCCATCACCTGTCGGGGATGATCGCCGAAGGAACCATAGGAGGAGGAGGGGGGGGGGCATCGAGAGGAGAAGAGTGGGAAGGGGGAGGAGGGAGGAACAGTGGGAAGGGGAGGAGGAGGGAGGAGGGGTGGAGAAGGAGGGGGGTAGAGGAGTAGAAGTAAAGAGAGGAGGAAGAAAGAAAGAAAGAAAGAAAAAAAAAACAGGGATAGGAGCTGAGGAGACGAAGAGAAGAAACCACGACAAACAAAAGAACAAAGAGAGAAGAAAACAAAGAGAACCAAAACTGCAAATCACACGCAACCGCAACGAACGAAAAGAAAAAGAAAAGAAAAGAAAAAAGGCCAATCAATTTACCCGGAAATTCCGCCGATTCCTCGCCATGTCCAAGTAGCTGTCGTTAGCTCCCAAAAAAATAAACAAAATGCCACATGCGTCCGAAATAACACATTACGAACCGGGGCAACCAACAGTACAACACTGCCACAACAGGGCGAAACGTTACTATCCAATAACAAAAAAAAAAAAACAATTCCATCAAAGGCAAAACGTTACAAAACAATAAAAAAAAAAAATATTCCACCAAAGGCTAACCGTTACAAAACAATAAAAAAAACCTATTCCACCAAAGGAAAAACGTTACAAAACAATAATAAAAAACTATTCCACCAAAGGCAAAACGTTACAAAACATTAAAAAAAACTAACAAACAAAAACAAATATCTATTCCATCAAAGACGTCGGGAATTGACCATCCCTTCTTCGCCTGGCCATCGCCGCCCATCCCGGGTCCCCTTCGTCGCCGCCTTCGGGCCCTCCGATGAAACCGACATCGATCAACGCCCGTGTGTGTCTCCTGGCCCTGTCCTGCCCTCCCCTCCCCCGCCCTCCCCTGTTAGCTCGTAAAAATAAACAACTGATGTACGCGCGCCAGAGGTAGGGGGTAGGTGGTAGGGGTGAAGGGGAGGGGTGAAGGGAGAGGTGAGGGAAGGGGTAGGGTGAGAGGGAGAGAAGGTAAGAGAAGGGGAGGGGTGGGGCAGAAGGGATGAGAGGGAAGGGGGAAAGTAGGGGAGGGGAAAATAGCGGGGAGGAGTGGGGAGAGGAGAGGGAGAGAGTAGGGCAGGGGGAGGGAAGATCAGGGGAGGGGTGGGTGAGAGTAAGAGACGAGAGGGGGAGAAGAGGGGAGGGGAAAGGAGGGGAACGGAGGATAAGGGGTTCGGTAAGTGGTAATGGGCAATGGTGGGAGAGGGGGACGGGGAGGGGGCGGCGAGCCAACAGCGACACTACGGATGGGGGGTTATAGAGCGTGGAGGTGAGTGGAGGGGAAATTGCACGCCAACCTGCACATACCAGGTGGACATCTCTGCCATCCTGCAACGGCTTCAGGCGAACAAAAAAATCTCCCCTCTTCTCTCTTCTCTTACGTGTCTCTTCTCCGCTCTTCTTTTCCTCTTCCCTCTCTCTTTTCTCTCCCTCCAACCGTTCCGTGGTGTCATCAAAAATCCCTGCCCAACATGACAACAGCCCAAACAAGACAGAAAACCACAACCTTATCCATTTTTTGCATACCCTCTCCCTCGTTACTAGAATACAAATCTTCATCATAAAAAATAAAATAAAAAAGTTCTGAGAAAGTCTCGCATGCCTTGATTTCCCTCAAGAAGTTTTTAAAAGAAGTTTCTTGAATCGCACGTGAGGATGCCAGTGAGGAAGTCTTTGTCTTTCCCTTCCACCTGCTCTGTATGGGAGACGGGGTGGCTGGCAGGAGTGGGGTGGGTGGGGGGAGGTTGGGTAGGGGAGCGGTTGCAAAAGTAGTGTGAGTAAACATTATATTTAGATCAAGCTGGGATGTGTAGGGAAAATGCAGCTGCGCCCCTCTACTTCACAGGGGTTGCTGGGTTGCTGCTTCAAGAACCCTCGCTGGATGTTATGCACATTAAAGTTTTTTTGCGGCTTATACATAAAAATGAAAGGAATACAAGAAAATAATAGATTTCACTTTCGTTGGTTTCGGGATTCGTTGGTATAGCTTGTAAACAAAAAAGAAAAAAAGAAAAGAAAAGTTAGTAATTTCTAAGACCCTTTACGATCGCGTCTCAATAGGCAAATTTTAAGACTAGCTATTACGCAACCGATATTTCACACGAAGCTTCCAATTATTCAGAGAAATACCCCCCATTTTCCTGCAGTCCACCAAGAGCTCGCGAAACAAATTATATGACGTGGTTCTTTCGCGAAATTTAATACCATTCAAGCTTCAAGTACTAAGCAATAATAATAATAATAAAAACCACATATTCAACACTACTGCAAAGGAAGACGTGGCGAAGACTACTCATTTACGTCAAAGTCGCGTTTACGCATCATACGTTATTATGCCAACGGTTTACACTGACTTGTATATGATGGCTGGGAAAGAGCTACAATGACATGCAGCTTGACCCTCGTCCAAATTCTTCTTCTACACTTGTTAAGGCGAAAACGTCTCAAGACTCCCGAGTGCCGTCCTGTCAAACGGGAAGCCACACAGGAGAAGAAAACTATTCCCAGGCAGCAAAAGCACGCCAACGAACCCAACAATCACACACAAACACACAAACACACACACACGCACAAACACACACACAAAAGAAAAAATACTTTCCAAACATTCCTCTAACGCCATTCACTGATAAACTCTCAGAATCAAACCTCGCAAGCAAAGTGGATCCAAAAATAGCCACAAGATAACACGAAATAGCAAATTACTAAGATAAAGAAGTACAAAAGAGGGGGAGCGACGGGCCGGCATGGTGGATACTGGCCCCTTGGGAGGGGGGGAGGGGCATAATTAAATAGATACCCGCCCAGTGTCGTGGGGTGAATTATCCTACATGCATCCGACACATTACGAATATTAGCATTCATGAGCGATGGGGTATCATCACTCATACTCAAACTTAAATAAATAAAAAAAATATGAGACTCTGTGTGGTTGTGCTTTAGGCTAACACAAGTAATACGTGCAATGCATTGAAAATAGCAACTAAGGAATAGTGTTAAAAAAAATGTAAAGAACTGAAATTAGAGTTTAGTAACAAAAAGCAAATAGCAGGAACGGGAACACGGGATTAAACATTACTCCCTATTTAAAAGGTAACAAAAAGAAACCCGATAACACGCAACAAGCGACGTTCGGCGCCGGCATCGTTCGCTTCTCGCCCTCGTCAGCGCAAGTGGCACCAGCAATGGCACTTCTCCTCTGACCCTCTCTACCCCCCCCCCCCCCCCCCCAACACGAACCTCAGTGTTTACTATGCATGTTCACATTCCTCTCTCCGTGCCCTGTCTCCGGCCGGGCTGCAAACAACAGGTGACACGTAGTAAAAATACCCTGGAGCTGCCGCGTCTACAGGAGAAAGATAATGGCACCAGGCGACATAGACCGCGGCACCGGAGCCCCCGCCAAGTGCAGGTCGCCGCCGCGGCGTCCGCTAACAGAATGCTTAAATCTAAAGTAAAAGCCAGAAGGTCGTCTTTATGGCTCGCATTTCTCCCGAGAGGGTCCTCGACGAAGCTGACATGACCTCAGGAGGGAAGCGAGGGGCGCGGGGAGGAACCCTGGGGGCCACCGGAACTTATGGGCCAGCCGTCTTTGCCGTTCTTGGGAGATCGATCTTTCCAGCTCCAGAGGAAGGCAGAATTCCGACGCCACCACACCCCCCCCCTCCTGCACACCTCTCCTTGCTGATACGCGAACAAGCGTGTAAAAAGCCGTTAAAATTGTCCACATTAACATAGTATCAGCATCTAAAAATCATGCCCAAAGCAATAACGAAAACAATGACAACAATAATAATACGAATCTCTGATCATAATCACTATACCAATAATGATAATGATAAAATGGTAATCAAATAATCCTCGTAACCATTATAACAACAATAACAATAATAGTTAAAATAATATCAATAATAATGATTACAATAATAATAATCAAGGTAATAATAATATCAATAGTTACTATACTACTATGACTAATAATAATTATAACAACAACAACAACAACAACAACAACAACAACAAATAATAATAATAATAATACAGTAAAAATTAATAATGAATAATGAAAAATAGCCACATCAGTTTTCATTTTTGCATGGACGCAAGACATTCTTGTGGCCTCATAATAATAATTACTATAATAATGTTGATAATTACATAAACAATGTTTAATAATTACTATAATAATAAAAAATACAATTACAACAAAAAAATCTTTAAAAATAATAATTATTACTATAATAATAATAATTATAATTATAATAATATTAATAATAATAACTATAATAATATTCAATACTATTTAATAATAATAATAATAATAATAATAATAATAATAATAATAATAATAGTAACACTAACTATAACAATAACAATCATTATAATAATATCAATAATAATTACTATAATAATAACAATAATAATAATAATAATAATAATAATAATAATAAATAATAATAATAATAATAATAATTACTATTATTATTCATATACGAGCAATAACAAAGTGCTTGTATAAAAAGAATGGTAGCTGTATATCCGTACTAAAAATGATCATGTCAATAAAAAGGGCATGATGAAATGTGACATGATTAATAAAAAGCAAGCAACTTCGCACACTATGTTGCAAGTTTATCCTACATTATATGTTGCAGTACAGCATGACACTGCATGCCAGAATCAAGTATAACCCCGTATTTATAGTCTTGTCTTTAAAACAAGCAAATTAAGTAAATTCTGGATATTTCTGAAGAAATATCAAAAGTGCTGCTGTTTTTTTCACTAAAGAAAAAAAAGTAATAAGGACATTCGTAAAACTACGCAAGTTACCGGTGTAAACCCAACACAGAAAACGGCATCACAGAAAACTTTCCCGTGGGATACATTGGCAAACAAGGAAGTGGGTTGAATGGGGACACTACGTGGTGTGTGTAGACAAGAGGTTAGTAAAGAAGAGAAGGCAAACTCTGCACGTCAAGCAGATAAAGAAAAAGGTAGAGCACGGCCCTTAAAGGCATAGACAGTATGCACATCGATAAGTAACAGCTGTTCGGGTGGGAAGAGCAAGGTTTAAGCAATCAACAGCTGCTGTGATATTAAGTTTATCCGTAAAAAGAGAGCAGAGAAAGGGTAACTGAAAGCAGGGTGAACGAGAGCAGAAGCGTGTTTGCCAAAGCACGTGTATTCGCAAACACGTGCATGCGGAGACACGTGACTACCAGGCTGCCAGCGACCTTGATCAGCACAGAAATAGGGGAACTGCCACACGTCGCTAGAACCCAACCGCGATTTTAGAATCTAAACCTAAGGCGGACGTCACAATATGTTGGCGTGTCTATGAGTACTGCTGCATCATGATGACATGGATAGGAGCTTAAATATACAATAAACAAACAAAGTCTAACAACCTTCTTTTGCTGCCGCGGACTGAGTTGCCAGTTGACCGTTTTCTTCGTTGCACTCTGTTTCCCATCCTCTCTTTTGTCTGTGGAGGTAATGCAATAGGGGCATGTTCATTTCGTTTCCAAGTGAGGGGGAAACTATTCGAAAATATAAGCAATCATATATATGTGGATTGGCCACTTTACGTTTACTCTGCCATGGCATCTTCCACGCAATGTTGAGTAGACAATATGTAAGCATGACAATGAATACAAGGCCAGTGCTGAGCAAGCATTTAGGGTATATTTCATCAAAGATACAGTCGAGTAGTACCTTGTAGAGGGATGCAAACGCACTGTCCATTTCTGTCGTCATTGCAGGTCAAACTCGGCAGACAACTGTGGAGTCAGTATCACAAGTACACCACTGGAAACGTCCCACTACTCACTGCACCGCACACTACTTGCAAAGTGCTGCTAAATGCAAGTGGCCTGCAAACTTCGACGTCCCCGCTGTGCCTCCTACGACGTCACACGGTCACAAGTGTGTCTCCTGCTGGCTCATGCCACTCTCAGTATCACTCCCGTGACGTTACGCAAGGCTTCTCTGCCTGGCGCTCTCTACCTCTCACTCTCGACGTGCGGACACTGCACTCTCTACGCAATCCTGGACTCCCCGTTTGCCAGGGGGTGGGGCGCGCCAGTCTAGAATTTTCCAAGATATACAGCCAGTGTGTGGTGGCACGGCGCAGCTCAACAAGTGGCGTTTAGGCTTCTGGGGACGTGCCACCGAGGCTAGGGGGCGCTCCGGCCAGGCGAGGAGGGTGAGGGTAAACATGGCATCCACCCCAGGGGATGGTCCTCTAGCATCCCATGCTGACACCGCTATATAGTAGATTACAAAGGAATCAACTGGACAGCTCAAGACACTAGTATTAGCCTCTCCAGAGATTACATTAGACGGATTTTTTTCTACATTCAACCACAAACTTTATCGATAAAAAATCTATAAGAATCTTATCGAATCCACCATCCAACGAATTAGGAGAGAGAGAGAGAGAGAGAGAGAGAGAGAGAGAGAGAGAGAGAGAGAGAGAGAGAGAGAGAGAGAGAGAGAGAGAGAGAGAGAGAGAGAGAGTTCTGGAAGCCTTTTGGGCGTTGCCTCTCCTATGCGTGCTAAAGTTTTCCAAAATATTACCTTGTGTCCTTTATTTCTCGCATGAATTCCACAAAAAACAGATAAAAATGATGTGTCCGTTTTTTACATTTTAGGATAGTACCCCTTGCAATAAATTTTCTTTGGTGCCAACCTAGCAGGTGCTCTTGAAGTCTTAATAGGATCTGGCTAACAACAGTGCCATTACATACTCTGAAACCGAAACCCACTCTTAAAATAAGACAGGACAATAGGAAAAGAAATTCTGCCTTGTCTATACCGAGGACAAAGAACGGAAAATAAACAAAACCTCGTGGGTCCTACCCCCTCCCCTCCACACTCACCTTCCCGGGACCCCCGGAGCTCAACACGAAAGAGACGCGTCTAGAACATTCGACGCGCACACAATAACTTCCTTCTTCTACCAAGGGAAGGGGAGCTTACTCGTGCCACCTGCCTCTACAGTGTTCGAAGCAAAACCTCGAAATCACCATTTCACATTCATTCCAACCTTCAAACTAGTCCCCTACAGCCATTTCAACCTTTAAACTCCTCTCCTAAATCCATCTCAATCTTAAAACTTGTCCCCTAGACGATGTAGTAAGTGTACTATCACTTTATTGGCAAGGACGCAGTCTGTGGAGCGGTTATATTACAAATCATAACCACTATCTAATCACGGTGGAACCCGACAACATAGCCTTCACCAAACGCATGTGGCGCGTCTCGAATGTTCGACTGCCACCCCTTACACCCTGTCCGTGTGTCAGAGGAGAGGGAGAGAGGGGGAGAGAAAGAGAAAGAGAAGAGACAGGAAAAGAGAGAGAGGAAAGAGAGAGAGAGAGAAAGAGAGAGAGAGAGAGAGAGAGAGAGAGAGAGAGAGAGAGAGAGAGAGAGAGAGAGAGAAGAGAGAGAGAGAGAGAGAGAGAGAGAGAGAGAGAGAGAGAGAGAGAGAGAGAGAGAGGAGAGAGAAAGAAGGGGGAGGGAAGGTGAGAGAGAGTGGTAAAGGGATATGGAGAGGGATAAAGAGAGGGAGAGGAAGAAAGGAGACGGAGGGGGGACGGTAGAGGAGAGACGGAGAAGAGAGTGAGAGGTGGGAAGGGGAGGGGGAGGGATAGGCAACTGAAACTCAAACTACAACATAAAAGGATATATGAACAGCACTGTAATTGTACTGCACCACCTGCTGCCAAATTCCTACCCTGGGCACGTGGCACCAATGTCAGCACTAGGCAACTCAACGTGCCTTGGTTCGCACGAGCCTTGCGATCAAGTCAACGAATGCGCGTAACTTATCACTTCATAAATAAAATAATTAGCTGCGTCAGTTGATGGTTAAGGCTTCAACACAATAGACTGCCATCACTATCAGCATTCACAATAAAGAATGTTCCTGTCTTATCATTTCTTATCAGGTTATGCTCCTACATTTTCTACGCAGATGAGTCTACAAGTTTGTATGTAATGTTAACGTAAATGCATATTCATATATACAGCATATTATGAAAAAAAGAAAAGAAAAAAATATATATGCATACATATATATATATATATATATATATATATATATATATATATATATATATATATATATATATATATATATATATATATATATAAATATGTGTGTTTATGTGTGCATGTGTTTGTATTTGTGTGTGTGTGTTGTGTGTGTGTGTGTGTGTGTGTGTGTGTGTGTGTGTGTGTGTGTGTGTGTGTGTGTGTGTGTGTGTGTGTGTGTGTGTGTGTGTGTGTGTGTGTGTGTGTGCGCTGCGTGCGTGTGTGTGTGTGTGGTGTCGTGTGTGTGTGTGCGTGTGCGTGTGCGTGTTTGCATTTGTATGCATATTTGTGTTTTTATTTGCTTGTATTTATATGTGTATTCATATTTGGATGAGTGAGTGAGTGAGTGTACATGCATGTTTGTTTAATGTAAATATACATATAAGTATGGCATGTATGTAGGTATAAACAATGAAATACTACCACAACAGAAAGAGAAATATTTTGTTTCTATTGTAGCTGTATTTCATATTATTTACTTATATGTGCATCTTACTGGATTTGTACAAAAGTTTGTGTATCATTATGTATACATATGTCCACATACATAAATACATACATATACACAGACACATACATGTGTGTACATGTAGATTTATGCAAGTTCACATGCATATTAGATATCGATATACAATGTTTAGAAAAGGACTGTACTAACAATGAGGAAAAAATAAAGTAATGGCCAAAAAGGAAACATGATACAACTCAATTTAATTTCATAAA
>NW_020869549.1:115854-120854 GCF_003789085.1 Penaeus vannamei | reverse complement strand
GTTAATTTTAAAAACCCATAATCTTTGATTACTTTGCTGCATTAGGAAAAAGATTGTACAAGTTTCCAAGCAGATTTTATAACACATTTTTGCAATCAATAATTCAGGTTTAGACTCTCATTTCTTATTTATCTTCTTATTTCAGTACAGTACTAGTACAAACATTGTGTTCATAGATTTTTTCTTTCCCAATTTATCAATTTATACTAGGAATTGTTCTTCTGTATTTACAGGTGGGCACTAAGGCTGAGAAGATTCTGCCACTACACCTATGTCATTGCCAAGGTCTGGCTTTGGATCCTCAGAAGGCTGATTATGACTGTCATCCATGCTCTTTTTTATGTTACTGAAACGGCAGTGCGACGTAATCAGTTATTATTTTTTCGAAAACGTGTTTGGCAGTGTGTTCACAACAAAGGAGTCAGCAAGTTACTTAAGAGCAATTTCTGCAGCCTGCTTTCACATTCTGAGGCACGAGCATTAAAAACTGAGGATCGGAACAATTGTAAAGGGGTCAAAATTGTGAAAAGCATTCCATGCCTTCGATTTCTACCAAAAGCCCATGGCGTAAGGCCAATTATTCCTGCAGGCATGGCCGGACTCTCAAGAATAACAGCACTGCACTGTCGTCTTATGCTAAGGGAAATGATAAAGGTGTATGAATGTGGGAGTTGGAGAGTGAGAGCTCTATCAGCTTTACATAGTACTTGGGCCAATTATTTTAAAAGGGTTTATTTGACAGGAGAGTCCAAACCCTTATATTTTGTAAGAGTTGATGTGCAAGATGCATATGGATCTATTAATCATGAAACTCTGAAGATGTTGATTCAGAGAGGCATATCTAACCTACCACCTATTTTAAAATTTGGATGCTATTCTGCTCTTCAGTGTTCCAGCAAAGCTCCATCACAGAAATCCTACATACTGCTTGACAAGACTGACCAGCCTACAAGTCCACTTGTGAAGGGAGGATATCCTCTTGTCCAGTGTGGTGAGCCTATAAAAGTACATACAGGGCAATTGACACCCTCTCTGATGAAGACAATAACACTCCAGGTAGCCAAAGTAACACAAAGGCAGTGTGTACTTGCAAATCGTGGTGTCCCTCAAGGTGGATCTTTGTCTGGTGCCCTTTGTGAGTTGTATTACTCAGCTATGTGTGCTTTACATCTAGTCAACTTCAATAAAGGTGATAGCATAATACTACGGTCAGTGGATGATTTCTTGTATGTGACTCCATCTTCTAGTCAGGCTAATGCATTTCTAACTCGCATGAGGAAAGGGTTTCCAGATTTCAATTGCTTTATTAATGAAAGAAAAACTCAGCACAACCTTCAATCTGGCTGTGGACAGCGAGTTGCTTTTCGTGGAATTGTTATGTGTTCAGAATCTCGTCAGATTTTGGTAGATGGTGCCTCCTTGTCATCTGGCTTACCTAGATACTCCCTTCGTCTGAACAAGTACAAATCTCCGGGGCAGTTAGTAGCTCTCCGATTGCAGCAGGTGAGCTTAGCACGGCTGCCTCAAGTAGTATTAGATCCTACATATACAAAACCTACAGGATTAGTTGCCAATATATGGCGTGCTGGCTTTATGGCAGGAGCACGGCTAATTTCATTAATAGCAACTTTACTTGCACCACAGGGGCCAGTAAACACAGCTTTCATAGCTCAGTCTGTTGCCAAAGTGGGGAGTAGTGTTTGTACAAGGGTTACAAATACTTGGGCACAGGCAGGAAAATCCTTGCCTTTTGTTAAGGAGGTAATTATTGTAGTTTATGTTGGTGCTGTGTGTTCTATCTTGAGAATGCCATATATTCCTACGTGGTCAATGCTCTATGCACGCCTGAAAAGCTACATAAAGCGACTCTTGATGTCTGTACCTGAGGAACAGTACCATTATCTTCCAAAGTTGCCTAAGCATATCCTTCGAGTATGAATGATATGCAGCATTTGTAAAGCACATGCATGTGAATTGAATTTACTTTGAGTGATTTTAATATAAATCAGTTTTTGTTATGATGGATCAGATTCACATTGTTAACTTTCAGAATCATACATTGATTGGTAATATCAATATTATAACATTTTTACATCATGATAATGTGTTTGTTTTATATTTAACTTAATATGGAGGTTATTTACCACTTATTAGTTTGTGTACTTTTTTCATTTTATGATTTGTTTTATGTATTTCGGGCATTTTATTTCCTTCTTTTTAAGAATCTTGTTAAGTAAATGTGTTCCTAGTCCTTTCCCCAAGGATTTGTATAATATTTTTTATTTTTTTTTATTATTATTATTATTTTAAGAGCTGTACATTTGCTTTCATTTGGCACAAGGCACTCTAAGGTGAAGTGTGAAAAATCTGCATTCTATTATGCATTCCAAATGAAAACATAATTGAAAATGACTGGAAACATTTACTCTAGATAATTTGTTTAGTTTCTTTTGTGTGTGTGTGTGTGTGTGTGTGTTTTGTATTTTTATTTAATTTATCAGTTTTATCAAGCATATCATTTATGTCACATTCATCATTACTGATGTATGCAGATAAAATTCCATTTGATTAGTTTTTAAGTGATAAATATTTTTGTGTACTGTTTCTTATATAGCTTCTGTGATAAAGAAATACAGCCTTAATAAACAAATGTAAACATTAGATTTTTCAATTCTTTATCCTGCACAGTTCATTATCATAAACCCATGCAAGGTACAGCTTAACAATTAAGGGATTGTGTTCAAAGCTTTCCCCATGTATCAGTTTATACTAGGTATTATTCTAGTAATTGTATATTCAGTCTAGGACGGAATAAGTTCATGGATAATATGTTATTCTTGTCTTCCTTTCTGTTGCTAGTAAATCAATAATTATAAATAATTATAATGTTTCATGCCCTACAAGAACCCTAGAATCGTTTTGGTGATTAAAGTAAAAAGCACATACTGATATAATTTCCGGGTTCATCATACCAGGAAGTCCAGAGGTAGCACCAGCCAATGTGAAACAAAATGTCAATTCTGAATTTTACAAAGGGTCATTTCTTACGGGAAAGTAAAAAAATTGCGTATTTTTTGTCTCCGAATTCTAAGCACAGTAATCAATGGTCAGGAATATACTGTATATTATCCCCCTCTCTCCATACGTGTTTTGACTGGAGAATATTTGAATTTAAGATGTGTATTAATAACTCCCCCAGCTTATGTGCTTCATAACTGAACAGTAATTCATTACGGGAGTAAGGTTATCTTCGTTCATACTACGTATGACAAAATAAATGATAGAGTGTTTCAACATTTTTTAGATAAAAATCGGCTTAACTAAGTGTCCCCTACATATGTATGACAGAGAATGTGTCCATTTTCTTTGAATTTTACATTGTTGTAATTAACTCAGAGAAAATGACATCTAAAACGAATCAAAGTAAAACCAATGGAACAGGCTAGTGAAATGTAAAGATGAAAT
This sequence comes from Penaeus vannamei, assembly GCF_003789085.1. Classification (NCBI taxonomy): domain Eukaryota; kingdom Metazoa; phylum Arthropoda; class Malacostraca; order Decapoda; family Penaeidae; genus Penaeus; species Penaeus vannamei. The sequence goes on along the minus strand of NW_020869549.1, from coordinate 117,389 downwards.
AAAATAGACTAAAATTGCTAGTCGTAAGTCTACAAATATATACTGAAACCCTGCAAAGCATATATTTCAAAGGGTTAACATGGTATTAATCGAGGAAAAGTGAAATTGAGTAGATGAGTTATTTGCAGTATATATATATATATATATATATATATATATATATATATATATATATATATATATATATATATATATATATATATATATATATATATATATATATATATACATATATACACTGCATCACATCATAATACAAATAATATAAAACAAACAAATTTAAAGTGAATGGGCGACAAAAACAAAAACTTTTTGACAGCATTATCCGGGTAATCTTCATACTCTGATATTAGTGAAGAAAACAATCGGTCGCTAATAAAACGTGATTTCAGGTAGTACGTACGCATTTTTTAAAAATCATTTATACACCAAAACAAATATAAAGTCAGAAGTGAATCTACATACAATAAACTTTATAACATTCAACGCCTTTTCAACAGAATTCGATCCTTAGCTACATGTGCACGGTCAGGGTTGTTGATGCTGGCGGCAAAGGAGGAAAATACTTGACAAAAGAAGGAAAGGAGATTATGTAAAACCCGAGAGCAGGAAAGTGGTATAAAATTCTTCCCGCGTATAGCTCATGGGAATATGTATACGTAGTTGTATCTTGTAGGAAGTCCTCAATACATTTTGGAAATCTGTCTTATAATGTTCGAGCATTTTGGAGAATGCCTGTAAATCTTTAATCAATTTATAAACAGTCTAGGAAATTATCAGTATGTCTGCAGTAAAACCGAGGTCTTTGTTGAGGTATGTACATATCCAATTTTCTCTGTTTCTGTATTTATCATCACATTTTCCGTTTTCTCCGATAGGTAAAGTTTGCAGAGTTTGGAAATATTATCTAAAAAAAATACAATGATTAGTAATTATTACAATGAATATTCAGCTTAAATTGAGTTGTGAAGTTTCTCAAACTATTCCATTTATAGTCTAAAAGAGAAATATTCGTTTAGCTTGATGGAGTGACACCGCGAACAAAATAAATAAGAAGAAAATAAAAACAAAGAAAATGGCAAAAAGAAAGACAATGATAAGAAATTTATATAAACATAATAAAATTATAATGATCATTATGGTACTGAGGGTGATGATAATGATATTAGTGAAAATAACAGTAATAGTGATGAGGAAAATATATTCGTAACAGTAATATTGATGATGATAAATGTAATAATGTAAATGGGAATAATGATAATTATGATGAAAATTATTATTAGTAATAGAAATGATAATGATAAAAAATATTGATGATGAAGTGATAAAAATGATAATAACATTAATGATAATGATAATAATATCAAATTTAAGGATAATCTTAAGGATAAAGATAATAATAATAATAATAATAATAATAATAATAATAATAATAAAGATAATGATAACCATACTAATAGTAACAATGCCGATAGCAATCCTGATAATGATAATAATAATACTTATAATGATGATAATGATGATAACAATGATGA
>NW_020869549.1:100854-105854 GCF_003789085.1 Penaeus vannamei | reverse complement strand
CTCTTACTTCTTTCTCTTACTATTCTCTCTCTACTCTCTCCTCTCTCTCTCTCTTCTCCTCTCTCTCTCTCTCTCTCTCTCTCTCTCTCTCTCTCTCTCTCCGCTTTCTCTCTTCCATTCTCTCTCTCTAACCAGTGTGCGTCAAATTCGTCCTCGTAGGAATGCTACTCAATGAGATGTCTCTCTAAGACTCTGACGTCGATCGTAGTCAGAGAATGCATCTGCATCGAAACTCGTGAGACGTCTCTCTTTGTAATATTTCATCTGTATCTCAACTCTCGTACTTCGTCGAATCCTCGTACTCGAGTGGACTGTCTCTCTCTCTCTCTCTCTCTGCTCATCTCTCTCTTCTCTCTCTCTCTCTCTCTCTCCGTCTCTCTCTCTCTCTCTCTCTCTCTCTCTCTCACTCTAACTCTCTACCTCTCTCTCTTCCTCTCTCTCTCTCTCTCTCTCTCGTCTCTCTCTCTTCTCTCTCTCTCTCTACTCTCTCTCTCTCTCTCTCCTCTCTCTCTTCTCTCTCTTCGTATATAATATAATAATATAATATATGGTTGTTGTGGTGTGTGTTGTAGTGTTGTGGTGTGTTGGTGTGTTTATGTGTGTGTGTGTGTGTGTGTATGTGTGTGTGAGGTTGTGTGTTGTGATGGTGTAAATATATATATAATTATAATATATATATATGATATATATTATATATATATTTATACATATATTCATTTATCTATAATAATGATATATATGATATTAAGCATATAATATATATTGTAAATAAAATCATATAATAATATAATATATATGCCATTTAAATATCTATAACATATATGTAAATGATAAATGAATATATTATATATAATATATATAATAGTATAGGTATATATATATATATATATATTAGATATATATATACACAACACACACACACACACACACACACACACACACACACACACACACACACACACACACACACACACACACACATACTAATAATATATATATTATATTATATATATATATGTATATATATATATATTTGTAATAAATATATATATGTATAATATTTGAATAAAGTATATGTATAATATTATATATAAAATATAAGTATCTATATATATATGTATGTATATAATATATAGATAAATATATGCAATAAGTAAATATATGTATTATAATATACAGTATTATACACATTTATACATATGAACCACCCATTTACGATCCACATACATCTCTTTCTCTATATCTCTCTCTCTCTCTCTCTCTCTTCTCATAATATATATTATATATAGATATATAACCCTAACGTACTATAATATTATATAATAGTACTAATGATAAAAGATATATATTTATTTATTTATTATAAATTTTTTTTGTATATATATGATACATACTTGATCCCTACTACCTATTATATGGACTATATATATGATACATATATGATATATATATATATATATATAGCATATATATATATATATATATATATATATAATATATATATGATACAATATGTGAATATATATATGACCCTAATAGATAGCTATCACTATTACATAAAATCTAGAAACTATATACAAGCAGCAATACAAGCATAAATATATAGTATGAGTACATAATATATATTAAATAAATATTATATAGTATATATATATGTGTGGGTGTTGTGTGCGTGTGTGTGGTGTGGTGGTTATGCCTCTATGTGTGTGTATTGTGGATCGAATATATACTATACTATATAGCTAGCGTTATTTTATAATTATAATATCAAATATATATATCAATAAATAATATATACACACACACACACACACACTCTACACACACACACACATCTACACCTTACATCAATAGAATAATAACTTAATAATATATTATATAGCCATTATTATAATATATATGTTGGCGACAATACAAGTAATGTGTTGAATGGTGGTGTGGAGTAATGTGTGTGTGCGTGTGTGTGGTGTGTGAAATGTGTTGTGTGTGTGTTGTGTGGTGGTGGTGTGGATATAAATAAATAATTATATTATATATATTATATATGTATGGTGAGAGCGAGTAGATATACTATACACTACTATCTATAATATACTACACTATTATAAATACACACTATTACTAGATGAATGTAAGTATATGATATTATGGATGTATCGTGTGCGTGTGTGGGTCGTATGTGGTGTTTCTGTGTGTGGTATGTCTTCAATAATAAGTTATATTATACTCACAAGCACACACATATTATAACCTTATCATACGAGTAGAGAGAGATCACACACCACACACACACATAATTCCAGAACCTCTCTAACCCAATAATCAGATACCACACACTTACTATAAATTATATATGTGTGCGGAACCGTCTCGCTGTTGTTCTATCTATATCTATGCCTATCCTATATACTACTCATATATCGATACACTTATTATATACTATACAGACTCATGTAATACCTATATATATGTACAACTAGTATTACCACACGTGAGACTATTAACCTAATATAGTATATATATACACGCCCTATCGCTATATAGATATAGTATAATAAAATATGACAACTATATATATGAAGATATTATATGAATATATATATCAGAGTATAATATATATACTATATAATTATACTATTATTATATTTATATGTATATAAATAATATATAGATATATATATATATATATATATTATTATATATTATATATATATATATATATATGTATATACTTTAATACATATATACCCATATATATGTAGTATTTCCACATATATGTGTGTGTGTGTATAAATGTAATGGGTATCCCAGCGCGGCCGACAGCCTTCCCCAGCGGCGCGGGTCCCTGCGGCCATAAAAGATTTATATCGCTCTCCCCCCACCCCTCCCGACCGGCGGCCCAGCTGGCGAAGGGGACGCCCGGCACGTTCCTGGAGGCCGGGGCTTACGACGGCGAGTTCCTGTCCAACACCCTGTGGCTGGAGGTGGAGTCGGGCTGGCGGGCGTCCTGGTCGAGCCCAACCCGGAGTCCTTCGCCAGGCTGCTCTCCAAGGGGCGTCGGGGGGCGTGGGCGCTCAACTCCTGCCTCAGCACCACGCCGCGAGTGTCGACGGTGGGTGCGCTCAGGCCAGCTTTTATCGTCAGCTTCTTTACTGTTATTGACTTTTCATTGTTCCTCGCCCTGTTATTATTGTTTCATTATCATTATTATTATCATTATTATCGTTATTATTATTATCATTACTATTGTTGTTATTTTTATTATTGTTATTGTTGTTGTTGCTGTTATTATTATTTTTACTATCATTCTTATCCTCACCATCATCATCATTATTATTATCATTATCAATGTTTTTATTGTTATTGCTATTCTTAATATTATTGATATTATTATCATTATTAGTATTATCTTCATGATGATAATAATGATGATTGTCATCATCATTATCAGTAGTAGCAGTAGTAAAAGAAGTAGTCGTTGTAGAATGAGGAGTAAGAGTAGGAATAGCAGTAATACCAATAACAGTACGATTATAGTTGTATATGGCACTATACTATTGTAATGATTGTCAATTTGATCATTATCTTTGTTCTCGTTGCCTTAAATGTTGTAATCATAGTACTATTGTGTTTATGATTTTATCAATAATTCGTGGACTCTTCTAAGCTTCGCGTGTCTCGTTGAAGAATTAACGCACCTGCTAGCATCATAAAACCGTTGCCAAGAAAAGCGACACAGGAGAACCGAATCCAAACCGCAAAGCCCAAGCCCCGCAGAGCCAGGACCTGCCTTCGTCGCCGCCGCCACAGACCCGCCGAGCCCGCCAGCAGCGCCCGAGGAACCGCTGCCCAGGGACGCCGTTCGCAGGACAGCGGCGGCGCTCCAGCTGGCGGTGCGGCGGCGCGAGGGCGAGTGGCGGCTCCGGCGGCCGACGGCGGGAAAGGGGACGAGAGCGATGCCTTATCGGCTCTCCTGATCGGCTGTTCAGGAGGCTTTAGTGGCCATCAAGCGCCCTAATAGCAGCTGTAACCTTCGTGAAAATCATCAAATATCTTATGATGAAATTTTTGTGGATTGTCGGGCCAGCTATTTAGTCGTCGTTTTTATTTTTATTATTTTCAAAACAGACTTCGCTTCTGCATTTAAGCACAAGGGAGTAAATGCAAAATGGACCTTCGTTTTAAATTTTAGACGGTTTTATGTTACTGTTGTATCAAAGCTATTTATGCCTTTTGTTGATGGAGTGTATTTCTTGTTCGTCTTTTGTCCATCTGGATTTTGGTTATGAATAAGGAAATTGCAAAGGCAAGCAATAAACTATCTGAAAACAAGCGACAAAGGAAAGTTCCGCAGCCACATTTAGTCTATTCCGCAGCGGGGAGCCAGACAGTCGCTGAGGAACATTAGATCCGCGGGAAAACAAAAAGATTAGAAACCTATTACGAGACACACTGTGCTAAATATCCGCATGCGGGACACTAACTAAAAAGCCGCCGTGAAGCGTTGCAGCGGCATCGAGGCAGACGCGGCCAGGCAGGGTTGCAGCGCCGAGGTGTCCCTTGCCAGCTGCAGGGCGGACCACAATACGCCAGCCTCCCCGGGCGTCGGCAAATTCGTTTTAGAATAATCATGTAACTCTCGACGATCGTTACGAAGTGGGGTCTGTCCCGCCCGTACACGCATATACACCGTGGAATGGGCGTGGGCGAGGGAAAGGGTTGGGCCGGGTGGGCTTGGAGTGGTCAAGGGGCATGACTAAGGGGCTAAGGGACAGGGCGGCATTATGGTCACCAGCTTTGAGGCGAGGGAGAGGGGGGAGGGTGATGAGGAGGCCCTGGCATACGCGGCTGGGCGAGGGGAGGGTCTTGAATAGCCATACACTGCAGAAAGTATGACCAGCAAATTGGCCTGCTTGGGGTCGAAGGAACCACGTGGTACGCAGGAGAAAAATCACTTATGCAACACGGAGCTAGAGAATATCCAATCGCTTATGAAATAC
>NW_020869549.1:63354-65854 GCF_003789085.1 Penaeus vannamei | reverse complement strand
GTATATAAGAAGGAAAAAAAAGGTTATTACAATAATTATTATCACTATCAAAATGTTATTAATATTGTGACCATGTCTATTTTACTGACATTATAGCTATCATTATTATCGTTTTCTTTTTTTCCGTGTAACCTTTGTTGTCGAATACCTTTTGTTTCCAGGTGATGCAATTTTAAAACTACTATTCACACAGGAATTCTAATCTTTTTCAGTATTAAAAGTGCGCTTTAGCTATTCATAAACACACGCACACAGACCATCAACATCATTGCGATGTCCGACATGCAGCTGTCGCATGACTATAGATATTCTTTTCACGTTTCTTGATCTCCCATTCACTCACTCCATTCTACCACATGCTTGAATTATGGACAGGTGATAAAATTCAATATAATGGGTCGACGTCAGTGTCTTTTTATCTTCTCATACATCTCTCGTGTGCGTTGTAAATTTCGTATTCATCTTCTGTCCCTTCCGCTTCCAAGTCAGAGTTGCCAATGTGTCGTTATCGTCACTGTTTCGACTCGGATCCGAAACACGGGGCTCTTGGATTCGAAACACGAGGCTCTTGGATTCGAAACACACGATAGTAAGAGTTCGAAGCAAATGTTTCGGATCCGAGAGTCGGTACTCAAGGTTGACTCACTGTTGCAGCTTGAGAGGTGGGCTTGGGAATGGACTGTGGTAATTCGATTCGTCTGAGGTCGATGCATTTATCACTGTGATCAAAATTGGCTTCCTGATCAGGCTGCAAGGACAAAATATATGGATCTTATATGCAGATGATACTTACATCATTTTGTTTTGATGTCATATGGAAACGGATGACGGATGAATGCAAAGCGTATGCCTTCCGTATCTCTTACCTCTATCTGTTTTTTTTTTTTCTCCTCTCCTGTCCTCTCCATCTCTCTCTCTCTCTCTCTCTCCCTCCCTTCCTCCCTCCCCCCCCATTTCTCTCTATCTCTCTCTCACTTTCTCTCTCTCTCTCTCTCTCTCTCTCTCTCTCTCTCTCTCTCTCTCTCTCTCTCTCTCTCTCTCTCTCTCCTCTCCTCTCCTCTCCCTCTCTCTCTCCCCCTCCCTCCCTCCCCTCCCCTCTCTCTCTTCCTTCCCATTCTATCCATCTACATATATCTTCCTCCCCTCTCATGCACTCATGTATTTACATTATATTATCAATATTTCCCATTACTCTTCCGGGAAATAACATGCAAATCGGGATCCTTCTCCCCAAGGAACGAATAAAGCCCTTCCGATGCGTTCTTTTATCTCAACGGAAATCCTCACAGGAAGGCAACAGTTTTCAGAGGATGTGAAGGACTCTGCTCGACTCCGACTGAAAATGGCGTTTTGTGTAGCTCGCAATCTCTCGCGAAAGCTCGTGTTGTACGGGGCATAAACCAGACGGCCCTTCGTAATAAAAGCGTTTGATCGAGGTTTCGAGACTAAGTCCTCCCTGGCTCTAATGCTTCGGAAGCTCTCAGGCTGCGGCAGGAGCGACTCGCCCTCTGAGCTCAAAGACGCAATATGCCAAGGGCCCCTTCAGACCCTCCTTAAGAAAATCGTTTCTCTTCAAAAGAAACTTCTTCCAAACTCGAGGCAGGGAGACGCGGCGGGATCTCCGGCCCGTGAGCGAGGACCCCGCCGTGACCTTCCTCAAGCGAGCTGCGAGAAAGCCGGAGAAAAGGATTTTAAATTCGAGAAAAGCCGCGTCTTGCTCTTAAACGAGTGGAGGAGGAATGTCTGCGGTCCTCAAGCGCGGCGACGTCATGCGGTGCGGATTAAGGGTTTTCAGGCCAATAAATCAATCGCGGAGGCCCTGTTATGAGAGCGGAGCACCTGCTTCCCAGGTGTCGCAGCGGTGCACTCGCGTCCTGCCTTGTCGTTAGGGGAGTTACCTGGTCCTCACCTCGTCTTCATCTATTCTCACCTTCACCTGCCTTTCCTGACACCCATCTCTCACCTTCCTCTCCACCGCCTTTCACAAGCCCCCATTAACTGACACCCATTATTTCCCCTTCGTGGCCTCCTTTATGCCCCTTTCCCCGGCCTCTTTCACGCAGGCCCTCGCCCCTCGCGTCATGTTAACTGGCATCCATATCCTTTCCGAATAAACACACCCACATCCACACATGCACCGAGCTCTTTTTCATCGCTTAGAAACTCGGTACACACACATACACAGCAGTGCATTCAGCGCCCACCTACGCAGACACACACACACACACACGCACACACACACACAGCTACTCACGTAAACACACCAGAATTGCTCAGCACTTCCATGCGAAGGAGAGGAAACATTGCGGGGTTAATTAAACTCAAACACTAAGGTCACAAGCCGAGATTGACAGTGAGTGACTGTTACAGAATGCATCGGCTGCCGGATCCTCGCGCACTTTTATGAAACGCGGCCAATGGGCTCTGAAACTTCCCCGGCGCCCACGTCACGCCCCGCGCGATCGATGCGCGTCTGGGCGTGGATGCCGGGAACCGCTAC
>NW_020869549.1:55854-58354 GCF_003789085.1 Penaeus vannamei | reverse complement strand
AAATTTCTATGATGAATTGCACTGGCATTGAATCCTTTAATTGGATCCCAGATCTGTATGCAAATCTGCTTCACCACACAAGTCTAATCAACTGGTTCTTGGGCTATGACCAATCCACCCATAAATTTTCATTACAGTTCGTCTGTGACTTTTCGTGCAATCCTGCTAACCAGCCAATAAACCAACAACCACATGCAAAAACAATGACTTAAGAGACTATGCATAAGGATTAGAATCAGTGTTATTCGCAGTAGTGGGAGTTACGTTACCAGTTACTAGGAGTCATAATAGTAAATGTAGTAATAGTTGTTATAGTAATAGTGACAAGTAATTACATTAGTATCAATAGTAGCAACTGCATAAGCAACGGGGAAATAAAACAACAATGATCATAATAACAACTAGAAAGACATATAACGAAAATAATGTCTTTGAAGACGGGAATAATGATAATGTTAACCGTATATTGGCAGGGAAGGACACGATAATGAGAATAATAGCTATGAATGTCATCGAATGATCCTAATAACAGTCATGCTAGAAAATAATCTTCGTGCTTAGTGACAATTCCTTTGTGTATCCATTCCACTAACAACTATGGTAATAATGACGATGGTGGTATTAATATAGATGATATTGTGATATTGCTAATGATTTGACGACAAAGATAGAAATGATAATGATGATGATGATGTTGATGACGATGGTAATAGTAATGATATGATGATAGTGACAATTATATTAAAAAATGCTCCTTTCCACCCAAATGGAATTTGAAAGAGCTTAAAGACAATTTGATCCTCTCTTGGGAATATTTGCTTGCTTGAATTTCTTAGATTAATATAGATGTTAAGTCCTATTTCTCCTTGATATCTGGATAAAAAAATTCACCATATACATAATGTGGAGGTCAAATACTCGGTAAAATACCCGATACCCAATGTTTGTGTTCTCTCCCTCCCCAATAATGAACAAATTGGAACAGTTTTTTTCTTATTTATATATAAATATGTACTTCATGTGCACCCTTCCAAATTTACGCCAATTTTCAACACACCGAGACAGTTATTTTTCATGAAATCCTAAAAAAAAAAAGTCAGGGTATTAAGAGGCCAAGAACTGGAATAAAAAGTGAACGGGAGCCTCTCTCAATAGACGCTTTGAAGGCGTTGCAAGAAGGGGAAAAGGTAGAGGAGAAGGAGGAAGAAAAAGGGGAAGGGGAAAATGAGGAGAGAGAGGATGATGAAGAGGAATATAAACCATTATCATTATCACTGTTATTACTGATTATCATTATTATTATTATCATGTGTTACTGTCAGTATTGACATTATCATTATTTTTATTGTTAATAATAGTAATGGTTATTATAATTATAATAATACCAATAATAATAATAATAATAATAATAATAATAATAATAATAAATAAATAAATAAAATAATAATAATAATAATAATAATAATGATAATAATAATAATTATGATAATAATGATAATAACCATAATAATAACAATAGCAACTATTACTACTACTACAGCTACTAATAGTAATAATGATGATGCCAACAATGATTATGGCATAAGTAACAGCAGTAATAATGATGATGATGATAACGATATCGATAACGAAAAATGACGATAATATCAGTAATAATAATAACAATAATAACACATAAAAATAACAATGATGAGGATATCAATGATAATAATAACAATAATACTAGAAACAGCAATGATAGTAATAATAGTGATAATAAAAACATAATAATGATAAAGATACTGATAATATTAGTAATGAAAATAGTAATGACGATAATAATAATATGAATAGTAATAATGATGATGAGGAGGACAATGACAACCATAATAATAACGATAATGATAATGATAATAAATATAATAATAATAATATTCATGATAATAACAATCACTATGATAATAATAGCAATGATAATAGCATCATTATTACTATTATTATCATTATTATTAGTAGTAGTAGTAGTCATTGTTGTAATAATAATAATGATAATAATGATATAATAATAATCATGATAACATGATAATGATAATAATGATAAAAAATATAATGATAACAGCAGTTATTAATGATAACGATAACCATAAGAAAAAGAAAAAGAACAACAGTAATAATAATGAGATCATGGTAATGATGAGGAGGGTGATGATATAATAATAATGTAATAATGATAATAATATAAATGATAATGATAATAATATAATAATAATAATAATAATAATAATAATAATAATAATAATAAATAATAGCATAATAATAATGATAACAATAATAATAATAATAGTAGCAATAACAATTGGTAAAAATAATTATGATAAAAATAATAGTAATGAAAATACTAACTGACTTCTAACAGCAATGATAATTATAAAATGATAATAAATAATGAATGATCACAACAATAATCATGATATATAAAATAAAAATAATTGTAGTAAAATAAAATAATGAAACAGATAAT
>NW_020869549.1:40158-47658 GCF_003789085.1 Penaeus vannamei | reverse complement strand
CCAACTCCGCCTCTCCTCCCTCCACCCCCACTCCCACTCCCACTCCTTCTCACTCTCTCCTCTCCCTCCCCTCTCCACCCTCCACTCCGTTCCCACTCCCTCCCCTCTCCTCTTCCCCCCCCCAGCCCACTCCCCCCTCACTCTCTCCTCCCCTCCCAGCCCCCTCTCCACTCCACTCCCTCTCCCCTCCCAGTCCCCGCTCCCTCTCCCACTCCCTCTCACTACCAGCCCCCACTCCACCCACCTCTCCCCACTCACTCCCCTCTCACTCCCGTCCCGTCACCGCCGTAGCCCAGGAGCCGCCTTACTCAATCACTCTCACTCATTCACTCTTCGCTTCCTCTGTTCGCGCCGCGTGTTGGCTCTCTCTTTCTCTTTCTCTCTTTATTCTCTTCGTTCTCTTTCTCTCGCATTCTAGTTTTGTGTTTGTTGCTTTTGTCTCGTCTTCTCTTCATTTGTCTTGGTCTGTTTTTTTGTTGGTTCTGGTTCTTATTCTCTTTCGCTGTCTGTCTCTCGCTCGCTCGCTCGCTTATTCTTTCTTTGTTCTCCCTCGTATTCTTTCTTTCTCTTATTCTTTCCCTCTCTTATTTTTTTTTCTTCTTTTTTCTTTCTTATTCTCTCTCTCCCTCCCGCCTCTCTTAGTTGATTTTTTTCCAATTTTTATTTTTATTTTTTTTTTTTTATACTTGTTATTCAATTGCCTTCTGTATTCTACATTCTCACTATTCTTTAGTTTATTCACTTTCTTTTCTCTTCGTGTTTTCTCTACTTTTCTCCTCTTAGTTTGGAGAGAAGTTGCAGTTGCGGAATGTATTAATTTGTTTTTTTTTTTCTTCTTCTCTTCTTTCTTTTTTCTTTTTTTTTCTTTTTGTGGGAGGGGGCGGCGGCGGGTGGGGGGAGGGGGGTAATTAAGAACGTAGTTTGTTTTTTTTTTTTTTCTTTCTTTTTTTTCGTCCGAAGACCTTTTATTTCGTATTTTTTCTATATATGTTTCGTAATTTGGATACCAGAACGCTCTTGATAATAGTCGCGCCGGCAGAATAAAAAGATAAGTGAGAGAAGATGATTAAAGGAATAATTATTAATAATGGATTGCAAGGGATTCTGCAAGAGAGAGAGAGAGAGAGAGAGAGAGAGAGAGAGAGAGAGAGAGAGAGAGGAGAGAGAGAGAGAGAGAGAGAGAGAGAGAGAGAGAGAGAGAGAGAGAGAGAGAAATAAAAAGATAAGTGAGAAGAGATGATTAAAGGAATAATTATTAATATGGATTGCAAGGGAGAGAGAGAGAGAGAGAGAGAGAGAGAGAGAGAGAGAGAGAGAGAGAGAGAGAGAGAGAGAGAGAGATGAGAGAGAGAGAGAGAGAGATAAAAAGACAAGTGAGAGAGATGATTAAAGGAATAATTATTAATAATGGATTGCAAGGGATTCTGCTTCTGCTAGAGAGAGAGAGAGAGAAAACAGAGAAGAGAGAAAGAGAGAGACAGACAGAGACAGAGATAGAGAGGCGCAGGTGTATGGATGTTCGTTAGTGCAGGTGTAGATTGCACGATGCGGCTCTTGCAATAGCACAACCAGCCGCTTGCATTGCTGTTTATGCTGCAGACATGAAGGGGGTGGCTGGCAGGTGCAGATGTTGGGGAGAGAGAGAGAGAGAGAGAAGGAGGGGAGGGAGGGAGGGAGAGAGGGATGGGGGAGAGAGAGAGGGAGGGATGGGGAAGAGGGAGGGAGGGATGGGGGAGAGAGGCGAGGGAGGGAGGGATGGAAGGAAAGGAGGGGAGGGAGATGGGTGGAGATGGAGAGGGAGAAGGAGGGTGATGGAGGTGTAAATTGGGAACGGACGGAGGGAGATGGAAATGGAGGAGGAGGGAGTGAGGGAGGGGGAGGGGGAGAGAGAGAAGGAGGGAGGGAGGGGGAGAGAGAGAGGAAGGAGGGAGGGAGGGGAAGAGGGAGGGATGGGGGAGAGAGGGAGGAGGAGGGGAGGGAGATGGGGTAGAGAGGGAGGGAGGGAGGGAGGGGGGAGGGGGGAGAGGGGAGGGGGGGGGGAGGAGAGAGAGATGGATAGGGAGAGGGAGGGTGATGGAGGTGTAAATTGGGATGGAGAGATGGAAAAGGAGGTGAGGTGGAAGATGGAAAAGGAGATAGAATGGAGATGGAAATGGAGGAGGAGGAGAGAGAGAGAGAGAGAGAAAGAGAAGAGAGAGAGAGAGAGAGAGAGAGAGAGAGAGAGAGAGAGAGAGCGAGCGACTAGGCCATACAGACCAACAGACAGAGCGAGCGAGAGAGACAGCAAATCGCTCGGCCATGTGGCAAGAGGAGCGTATGCAGGCTGTATGTTGATCATCGAGAGTGCGTAGCGTAGTATGTTGGCTATTGATCGAAGCATCGGGGTCGTTTTTATATGTTGTGAGTGTGTTGTATGTTGTGTGAGGCGGGAGTATGGTGCATGTTGGCTGCATGTTGTGTGGTTCCTGTCGGGTCGTTTTTTATATGTTGTGAGTGTGTTGTATGTTGTCTGAAGCGTGAGTATGGTGTATGTTGGCTGCATGTTGTGTGGTTCCTGTCGGGGTCGATTTTTTATATGTTGAGTTATTTTTATATTATTTTTATATATCTTTTTATTATTTTTATATGTTGAGTGTTTTTTATTTTATTTTTTTTTATTTTATTTTTTTATCTATTTTTATTTATTATTATTTTTATATGTTGAGTTGTTGTATGTTGTCTGAAGCGGGGTATGGTGTATGTTGGCTGCATGTTGTGTGGTTCTTCGGTCGTTTTTTATATGTTGTGAGTGGTGTGTATGTTGTTTGAAGCGTGGGGTATGGTGTTGTTGTGTGTTCCTCTCGGGTCGTTTTTATATGCTGTAGTGTGTTGTATGTTGTGTGAGGGTAGGTTATGGTGTAAGTTTGGCTTCATGTTGGTGTTGCTTGCTGTGTGGTTCTTGGCTGCTGTCATGTCTGCGATCGGAGGACGGTAGTAAGCTGATGTACAGTTCGGTTTCCCCGATTTATTATTTTTATTTTTATTTTTTTTATTTTTTTTTATTTTTTTTTTTTTAATATTAATTATTATTATTATTATTATTTTTTTTTTACTGATGTTTGATTTGATGTGTCAATCTTTATCGATTTATTATTTTTGATTAATGATTTATTCGTCTTTGATTACTGATTTCTTTTTTTTATACAATTGACTCTATTACTATTATAGAATACAGGTGAGGGTTAATTAGACCCCCCCTGTGTTGCATTGCACGTTCCAGAGTAGATATTACGTTACGCAGGTGTGTGTATGTGGATGAGAGAGAGAGAGAGAGGAGAGAGAGAGAGAGAGAGAGAGAGAGAAGAGTAAGAAAGAGAGAGAGAGAGAGAGAGAGAGAGAGAGAGAGAGAGAGAGAGAGAGAGAGAGAGAGGAAGAAGAGAGAGAGAGAGAGAGAGAGAGAGAGAGAAGAAAGAGAGAGAGAGAGAGAGAGAGAGAGAATAAGAAGAGAGAGAGAGAGAATAAGAAGAGAGAGAGAGAGAATAAGGAAAGAGAGAGAGAGAGAGAGAAGAGAGAGAAGAGAGAGAGAAATAAGAAAGAGAGAGAGAGAAGAGAGAATAGAAAGAGAAAGAGAGAGAGAGAATAAGAAAGAGAGAGAGAGAGAGGAATAAAGAAAGAGAGAGAGAGAGAATAAGAAGAGAGAGAAAAAGAAAGAAGAGAGAAAAAAGAATAGAGAGAAGAGAATAAGAAAGAGAGAGAAAAGAATAAGAGAGAGAGAAGAGAGAGAGGAGAGAATAAGTAAGAAAGAAGAATAAGAAAGAGAAAAAGAATAGAGAGAGAGATAAAATAAGAAGAAAGATAAGAGAGAGAGAGAATAAGAAAGAAAGAGAGAAGATAATAGAGAGAGAGAGAGAGAGAGTGAAGGGTGGTGGGTTGAAAGAGGGGGGGGGAGGGATTCCGATTTTTAGCGGGTTTAGGGGCTCCTGCACACGTGTGGAAGCCCCCTTGTGGTTGTGGGTGGGGGGGGGGGCGGGGGGAGGGGGGGGAGAGAGGGAGCGGTGAGGGTAGTCCTGCAGCAGGTCGATGCAGCTCAAGGTCGTTGAGGTGGTGGTGGTGGTGAAGGTGTGGTGGTTTGTGTTGGGGAAAATGGTGGTGATGTGAGGTGGGTAAAAGTAGGGGGTGGTGGTGGTGGTAGTGGTTGTGTTAGGGGAAGCGGTGGTGAAAGTGGTGGTGAGGGTGTGTAAGTAGGTGATGATGGTGGTGGTGAGGGTGGTTAAGTGGAGATGATGGTGGTGGTGAGGGTGGTGTAAGTAGGTGATGATGGTGGTGGTGAGGGTAGTGTAGGTAGGTGATGATGATGGTGGTGTAATAGGTGATGATGGTGGTGGTGAGGGTGGTGTAGTAGGTGCGGTGGTGGTGGGTGAGGGTGGTTTAAGTAGGTGATGGAATGGGTGGTGGTGAGGGTAGTGTAAAGTAGGAGATGATGGTGGTGGTGAGGTGGTGTAAGTAGGTGATGATGGGTGGTGGTGAGGGTGGTTTAAGTAGGTGATGATGGTGGTGGTGGGGTAGTGGTGTGTGATGGATGTGTGTAGTAGTGATGATGGTGATGGTGTAGTGGTGGTGATGGTGGTGAGGTGGTTTAAGTAGGTGATGATGGTGGTGGTGAGGGTAGTGTAAGTAGGTGATGATGATGGTGGTGTAAGTGGTGATGATGGTGGTGGTGAGGGTGGTGTAAGTAGGTGAATGGTGGTGGTGAGGGTGGTTTAAGTAGGTGATGATGGTGGTGGTGAGGGTAGTGTATAGGTGATGATGATGGTGGTGTTAAGTAGGTGATGATGGTGGTGGTGGGGTGGTGTAAGTGGATGATGGTGGTGGTGAGGGTGGTGTAAGTAGGTGATGATGGTGGTGGTGAGGTGTTTAAGTAGGTGATGAATGGTGTGGTGAGGGTGGTAGGAGTGATGGTGGTGTGAGGGTGGTTAGTAGATGGGTGGTGGTGAGGGTGGTGTAGGTGATGATGAGGGTAGTGTAAGTAGGTGGGTGGTGGTGGGGTGGTGTAAGTAGGTGAATATGGGTGGTGGTGAGGGTGGTTTAAGTAGGTGATGATGGTGGTGGTGAGGGTGGTGTAAGTAGGAGATGATGGGTGTGGTGAGGGTGGTGTAAGTAGGTGATGATGGTGGTGGTGAGGGTGGTTTAAAGTAGGATGATGGTGTGGTGAGGGTGGTGTAGTAGGGATGATGGTGGTGGTGAGGGTGGTGTAAGTAGGTGATGATGGTGGTGGTGAGGGTGGTTAGTAGGACATGATGGTGGTGGTGAGGGTGGGTAGTAGGTGATGATGGTGGTGAAGGTGGTGGTGGTAGTAGGTAATGATGGTGGTGGTGAAGGGTGGTGTAAGTAGGTTGGCGGTGGTGGTGGTTGTGTCTGGAAAGCGGGGGTGAGGTGTTTGGTGATGGTGGGATTGTGGAGGAAGTGTTTGTGGTTACATTGGTATACGTGACCCTTCCCCATCGTCCAGGGGGATAGGGAGAGGGAGGGAGGCGGGGGGGGGAGAGTCGTTTGTCGAAGAAAAATACGCAATTTTGAAGCGTGCCAATAGAAGGAAATTGAGGAGGAGGAGGAAGGAAGGAAGGAAAGGAGGGAAGTAGGTATTAAGGAATGGAGGAAAGGAGGTAGGAATTATGGAAGAAACGATTGAGGAATTAAGGAGGAAACGATTGAGGAATTAAGGAGGAAACGGATTAGGAATTAAGGAGGAAGATTGGAATTAAAATTGAGGAGGAAAACGATTGAGGATTAAGAAAGAAAGGATTAAGGAATGAAGGAAATAAGAAAGGATAAGAAAGATTAAGGAAGAAGGAAATAAGAAAGGAATTATGGAAGAAACGATTAAGGAATGAAGGAAATAAGAAAGGAAGAGAAGTTGGACTTTCACGTAATACCCCTGACCCCCCCCATCCTACCGTGTGTTCACCCTCTAGCAGGAGCAGAAGTAAAAGGAGGAGGAGGAGAGGCGAGAAGAAGCGGAAACAGAAGGAAGAAGCGAGAAAAGCAGAAGTAAAATGAGGAGCGGGGAAAACAGAAGCAGGAGGAGACGAGGAAGAGGCGAGAAAAGAAGCGGAAACAGAAGGAAGAACGAGGAGAAGGCAGAAGCGGAAACAAAGGAGAGCAGAAGCAGGAGGAAGCGAGAGTAGAAAGCGGAGGAAGGAGGCCGGAAGAAAGCCGGAGCAGAAGCAGGAGGAGGCGGGGAAGAGGCGAGAGAAGAAGAAGAAGAACAGAAGGAAGAAGCGGAGAAAGAAGCGAAGAAGGAGGCCGGAAGGACCGAGAGCAGGAGCAGAAGCAGAAGGAGGCGGCGGCGAGGAGGAGGAAGCAGGCGCTGACGCAGTGGTCGGCGCCCGCGGGAGAAGAATGTGGATTAGGTTTCGCAGTGCGGATCCCACGCGCTTCTTCTCCTCCTCTGTCTCCTCTTCGTTTCCTTTCGTTCTTTCTCTCGGCGCTCGTTCTTCTCCTTTCGATCTTCTACTCTCGCTCTTCTTTCGTTCTCGGGCTCGTTCTCCTCCTCTTCGTTCTTTTTTTTCTTCTCTTCGGGCTCTCCTCTCATCTTCTCTCGTTCTCCTTTGTCTTCTTCCTCTCGCGCTCGTTTCTTCTCCATCTCTTCTTTCTCTTCGCTTTCTCTCTCTTCTTCTTACTCTTCTTTCTTTTCTTTCTTTTTCTCGTCTGCTCTCTCTGTTCTTCTCTCCTTCTCGCTTTCTCTTCTCGTTCTTCTTTCTTCTTCTCTCGGCGCTCGCTCTCCTCTTTTTCTTCTTCTTCTTTCTCGGCTCTCGCTCTTCTCCCGCTCTTCTCTTCTCTTTTTCTTCCTTCTCCTATTCTCGGCGTTTGTTCTCCTCTTCTCGTTTTTCTCATTTCTTCTCTCGTCGCTCGCTCTCCTTCTTTCTTCTTCGTCTTCTTCCTTCCTTTCCCTTTCCTTTCTCTCTCATTCTTTCATTTTTTTTATTCCCTCTTCTCTTTCCATTATCGTCCTTCGTTCTTATTTACGTTCCTTGTCTTTTATTCTTTTTTCTTTCCTTTCTTTTGTTCTTTTCTTTTTCCTTTTATTCTTTTGCCTTTTCCATTCCTCTTTTCTTTCTCTCTTTTCGATCCTTCCTTTCTCGCTTTTTTCCTGCTTTTAAGTGCTTTCCTCCCTATCTTTTTATCCTTTTGTTCCATGTTTCTTCTCTTCCTCTTTCTCTCTTCTTTTCTTTTCTTTTCATTTGCTTTGTGTTTTGGTTATCCCTTCTTTTGCCTTTGGCTTTGCATTTTTGGGTTTATTTTTCTTTCCTTTTTCTTTTTTTTCTTTCTTTGATGCATTTCCGTCTTTGTTCTTATTTTTTTCTTTCGTTCTCTTATCGTCTTTCTTTTTGGTTCTTACCTGCGTGGCTGTCTCTTTTTATCTGTCTCTTTCCCTCCTTTCTTCCTCCTCCTTCGTTTTTATTTTCTATTCCAATCCTCTTTTCACTCTCTCTCTCTTTTCGCTCCTCCCTCCCTCCATCT
>NW_020869548.1:468284-470784 GCF_003789085.1 Penaeus vannamei | reverse complement strand
GTGTGTGTGTGTGTGGTGTGTGTGTGTGTGTGTGTGGTGTGTGTGTGTGATTATCATGTATATATATACATAGTACATATGTATATATACTAATATATAATATTATATATATATTATATATATATATATATATTATATATATATATATATTATATAACTTATATATATATATATACTATATATAGATATATATATATAATATATTACATATATATATGGTAGAAAAACCCACAATGCACAAACTAGATTTATTGAGAAAGTGAGACAGCAGTTTCGGAATCGTCCTTGATTCCATCTTCAGGTAAATATATATATGCATATGTGTTGTGTGGTGTGTGTGCGTGTGTGTGTGGTGTGTGGTGTGTGTGTGTGTGGTGGTGTGTGTGTTGTGTTGTGCTGTGTTGTGTGTGTGTGTGTGTGTGTGTGTGTGTGTGTTGGTGTGTGTGTGTGTCGTTGTGTGTGTTGTGTGTGCCGTGCGTGCGTCTGTATGTTGTTGTGTTTGCGTTACTTGAATAATGTTTCTGGCTGATGCATCAGAGTAGCCACTGAAGTATTCCTATAATATTCATCAAGTAATGATATATTGACTGACACTCGGATATCATAGGCAATAAAGATCTATTTATGAATAACCTTTAAGTCTAAGGGCTATGGCATGACAGATTTGATGTTCATAGCCTTTCAAGTAGTAAAATTAAGGTAGTAATATTCGCACGCAAATGTTACGTAAACATGCCTAATCGAATATAATTTGATCACGTATATTCTATATCATATTTATGTCCAGGATACAAATAGATAGGTAAGTATATATAGATAAGTACATAGATGAATAGATAGAGGCATAGATATAGTTGATAGACACACATAGATATAGACGATAGATAGCGACATAGATATAGATGATAGATAGACATAGACATAGGCGATAGATAGCGACATAGATATAGATGATATAAGCAGACATCATAATATACGGGAAACATAGACTCAAGAGGACATAGATATAGATGTATTACGAAGGACAACATAAACTATAAATGAATAGAGCCATTAGACTCATATTGTGGAGCATGATCATTAGTAACTGTTTTCTCAACGTGCTCTCTTCGATGTAGTATACAAAAAACAAATTCTTGGACCCGATAACAAGCTCCGATTCTGACGCCAAGAGATTGGGAAGAATCGCATTAGGATCTGTAATGGTGCTTCTTACCCGGCGCACATATCTCACATAAAAACGGCTTTAATATATCAGAAGGCACCAAACGCCATACGTTTGGCGGTCATTCTGGCTTATTTTTCTTGAGAAGACAAGCATATCGACCGTTGGTTGGTGCCCCGCTTATCGTCGTTATTGTCCTTTTCGTTTCACTCTGGTATAAGCACAACGATAGTTTGAATGTCTCTCGACTGAATCGTGCATATGTTATCGCGCTTGGCTTTCTGGATCCTCTGTCTGCTCTCTCCCGTCTCTCCTCTCACTCTTCTCTCTCTCTCTCTTTTCTCTACTCTTTCATACACAGCACCACCACAACACACCACGCTACATACACTACACAACACACACCACACACACACACACGACACACAACCACACACCACACTACACACACACCAACACAAACACACACACACACACACCACAGCACCACACACACACACATCACACACACACACACACACACCACACACTCTTCAATGTCTGTTCTTTCTCACTCACTCTCTTTGTTCCTGTTGTGCTCTATTCTATTTCTCTTGCCTTCCTACCTCTTCTCTCTCTCACTCACTCACACTTTCAATGTCTCTCTCTCTCCTACTCACTAACTCTCGTTATTCTATTCTGTTCTATTATATTCTCTTCTTTCCTTCCTCCTCTCTCTCTCACTCTCACCCCCACTCTTACTCTCACTCACACACACTCAGTCTCTCTCTCTCTCTTTTGGTTTTCTTCTTTTCTCTTCCTTCCTCTTCTCTCTCTCTCACCCCAATTTGTACGTCTACTCATATTCTCTTAAGATTTAAACTCAAGTCATAAGAAGCGAGATAACGATTAGAATCATAAAGTTGAGTGCTTCGAGGCATAACATCAGTACGCTGGAAATACATTACTAACTTGGACCCAGAGACAACACAGGAACATTCTGCATACCCATCGGTATATTATTCAAGAAGTCTTCTGTGAGGAATGCAGCATATCCATAACAAAGGAAAGTAGTATATTAACACGTGTATCTTGATCTTCATGCCAGATGGAAATCAAATTGCTACATTTGCCTGAAGAAAAGGTACCCGTAAGTCGTAAGAAATTAACATCAAAATAATATACCAGTTTATATGAATTGATGTAAAAAGACATGTACCATAAAACTTGGCAAATAAATCCCCTTTAGTTGCTGCCACCAGTAAGAAATTTACATTATATGCAAAAGTATCCCAGCTGTTCGTCGTGCAATTTAGTAAAACGCAATACTCTGTGTACGTGTTTTTCCTCGTTGGT
>NW_020869548.1:450784-455784 GCF_003789085.1 Penaeus vannamei | reverse complement strand
CAAAAAAAGTTAAACTATGAAAGCAGTAATGGGTGATTTATATTGATTAGATACAATGATCAAGGTCTTGTACTTACCAGTACCACGGAGAACATTTGAGAAGGCACCCTTGAAGAACGCAGCACTACCTTCATTCTGGCAATCTTCTTCCAGCAATCAATGGTGTTCTTGTACATGATATCAGCACCCTTGCGACCGGACTGCATCATCATGCGCCTACGCACAGTGTCGAAGGGATAAGAGATGATGCCGGAAATGGTGGTCACGGTCTGTGCAATAGCCCATGAGAGGATGATGCCAGCACTTCTTAGGATCAGGCAACATGCCCTTAGCTGTGTCGTAGAAACCGAAGAAGGCGGCACGGTAGATAATGATACCCTGCACAGACACTCCGAAGCCACGGTACAAACCCATGATGCCATCAGCCTTGAAGATCTTAACAAGACAGTCTCCCAAACCATTGAATTCACGCTGACAGCCCCTTGCCAATATCAGCAGCTAACCTGCCAGTCAAGAAATTTAGTCATTAAAATACAGAAATAGTGGTAAAACCATACTTCCTCTCATACTTCTGCTAAAAAGTTTGTCAAAAAAAATGCAACTACTTTCATTCAATAGACTTGGAAAGGACTGATAAAATGCGGTTACAATAGAAACTAAATGAATTACAAATATATAATTTAAGACAAGAATGCACATTAAGACTTTCCATAAACATTGCATACTGTACAGGGAGAAATTATGACCAATGGGATCTAAATAAAGGCTTTACTTAGCAACACCATTTTCCTTTCACATGAATTCAAGCTATTACACCTACATGGAACACTTCATAATGCTGCCCCTCTAAAAAAGACCCACAACCTAAAACTCACCTGGTTCGAGCGAAATCAAGGGGGTAGACGAAGCAAAGGGAAGTTGCACCAGCAGCACCACCAGAAGCCAAGTTACCAACGAAGAACCTCCAGAACTGTGTCTTCTTGTCTACGCCACCGAGGAAGATCTACAAGAGGATAATTCATAAAATTGTATAATCAATGAATTTTAAGATTACATGGTATGTATTACTACAGAGAAAACCATCTTAAGGAGAGGCATCAACATTCAATATTGAACAGAAATTTTGCATTAAGAATTAGTTGATACACTGGGTTTCAAATTGGTCTAATTCTTGCCTCGAACTGTTATTCCGAAGTTCATTTGGATTCAGATTATATTACCTTAAGGAATGGAATATGCCTTTCAAGATTAACATAACACCTCGCCAAAAAAGTAGTTGGGGAATCAGGGATACCATCAATTCCCTAGTATTAACTATTTAAAAAAACACTGACTGCCATTACATTTAGCATGATTTTCTCATTATATTTTTCGACGCAACAGTATAATCTATTGAACATACAACTTCATTATGGCACAGTTCAACTGGCCTTGTGTACATGCAGGTCTTTTCGTAAGCATAGTTATCTGGGCCAAATTGTATCAATTTGGTGCCAAACCTGGAGCCTGAAAGGATCCCATGACAAAATGACCTAGTGCGTTCTTATTCCTCTGTTATTTCCTGGCTTTCCGGATTGCCAGAAACTATTGGTTAATTTGCTCAAAATCTTTAAGTATCTAAATAAACTAAAAAAAATTATATTCTATATAAATCATTTATAGTAGTTATTGTTTCTCTTAAAAAGGGCTAATCTTGAAAGTTGACGTCCTGTCAGACTAGTGTTGACAATTTTGTATCAATCGGTTTGGCCTTTCTAAAATATGCCATGAAATATTTTCTGATTTTGTTTCACAAGTCCTTGTGCTCCATGTTCCTCAAAAGATGTACTACAAGTAGGGTCATTCAATCAAGAGGCATACAAGGTCTAGTAAGCTATACTTTTCGCAGTTGGAACTACGCCTGGCTGGGTATTCTTGACAAGTCATGTCCTAGACAAGAAAGGCCAGTTGAACCATGCCTTTATACAAGCTATCTAATCAAGCAGTATTAACAGCATTTTATACAGGTTATCTAATCAACAGCATTATTACTGGTATTTCATATCAACACTTCCAGACATTAAACCTGATAATGAATACACTTAAGAATGAATGCTTAAAAATGAATAGCTCATGTATAAACACTTCCAACAGCAAATTCAGAGGTAACCCAAATAGCAAGTTATCCATAAGATACTGTCCAAAAGGAAATGTCAAATTAGCTTTTCCAATTGAAGTTCTTTAAGCAGAACAGATTAACAAAACTTACCTGCTTGTACTTGTCCTTGAAGGCGAAGTTGAGAGCCTGGGTGGGGAAATATCGGATAACGTTGGCAAGGTTACCACGCAGTATGCAAGAACACCCTGTTCCTTTGGGATGCGGACAAAGCAATCAACCATGCCTGTGGAAATTAAATTAATATTAGAGAAACTTTTAAATTCAAAAGGCATAGCCTACATTACAAATGTGTTAAATGTTCATCTTAGCTCCTGATGTTAAACCACATGAAAAGCTTAACATCTGACTTGCTGATAAACTGCTCTTCACCCAATAAATCTTCGCCGCAAAAAAAGTTACTACGAACACAGAAAATGGGCGATAGCCTGCATAACTGTAGTTTTACAAAAAAATAATGACTATTTTGGCATAGTTGGTTTCACAGGTATAACCTTTGCTGGTATCTGTTACCGAGACCAAGGCATCCTCCAGAAACAGTCCAAAACCAGGGCACCAGGTGAACCCAAAAATAAAAATCTAACCCTTTTTTATTAATTACCTAGACAGAGGGGCAAGCAACCCTGTAGCACACTACATTAACACTTTGCCAACTCAGAAAATTTTTTAAGATCTTCGGGTCTGTGAGGAGGATGTGGATTCTAGCTCTGAGCAGCAATGAGCAGATCTCTATTCACAGATAAATATGATGCTGCTGCAGCTATGTCTGTTTATGACTTGCCTGCAATGAATAGTACAAAATCTTTTGAAAGTTGGAAAGTTCTGCAACCCTTGCATTTACAGAAAAGTCTAATGAGGCTATAATAAAGGTAAGAGCTCAATGATACATTAAATCTTTAAGAAAATAACACCAGTAACAAAGATATTGGGTAGCAATAAATGTCTTGCAGTTAGCAAGTCCCTGTTGATTGGGCAAGGGTGAGGGGTTAAGCATGGTTTAGGGGTTCAAATGATTGAAGTATTAGGAATAATCTCAGATTCGATCAGTTACCAATATTTTTTTAATCTGCGATGGAATACAAGATTCACGCATAATACAGTGTGAATAACAATCCATAATAATTACAAAGTTAGATGGCTGAAACTAATTAAAATTCTGGCAACATCCAGAAAATGTGTGTTGCATTTATAGGCCTAGACAGCAATTTATGCAAAGACTATGATGGTACTGGAATATGTGCACTTACATTTACAGTTTCACATAGCAACAATTTTAAATATCCATTTGTGGTATTCACATAGCAACAATTTTAAATATCCATTTGTGGTAAACTAATAGGATGTGTGTAAACTGATGCAAGGGGCTACTTCATTCAGACTATGCCTGTCAACATGACCACCAAATGTAATGCAACATCTTATCAGCAGATAAATATGAGTAACGTTCCACGCAAGGGAAGTATTCTACAGAGGAAAAATAAAATTTCAATCTGAACAGTGACCTAGAAGATCTCTGGCCTTCACCCACCCTCCTGTGCCAAAAATAGCCCCACTTTGGGCCAAAACCTTTGCCCGTCCCCTGCTACACACAGTGCCAATGCAGTGGACAATTATATTATCCAATTCCATTTCTCAGAAGGCAATAGATACCGCATTTGAAAGCTACAAAATAAAAAAATGCTGGTTATAAAGTTGTTACACGCATCTTGCCAAAGTGCAAACATGCAGATACAC
Source organism: Penaeus vannamei (assembly GCF_003789085.1). Taxonomy (NCBI): domain Eukaryota; kingdom Metazoa; phylum Arthropoda; class Malacostraca; order Decapoda; family Penaeidae; genus Penaeus; species Penaeus vannamei. Next base: position 451,895 of record NW_020869548.1, on the reverse strand, counting down.
ATGAGAATGTAATCCTGTTAAGAGGAGTATTAGTGAATTTCCTCTTCAGTAATACTAATAACAGGTTAAAGAGAACATATGCCAATTTACTTTAAGCTACACGTTCGTTTAACCAACTTCACCGCAAATACACGGGTTAATTTCATTAGTCCTAATCTATATCAAATACGAAATAATTTTGAAACTGCTCATTTTACCCTTTTCCGACTAAATATTGTGGGGAAACTACGCATTTTGACGTAATATTCCGTTCCTTTTACAAACTTGTCCATTCATTTGAGTACAATTGAATCAATATAAAATCAACGAAGCCTGTAATCTATTCCCAATACCCACTCATCCACACAATCATCCATTAGGATCAGTGAATTCGCAGAGAATCACTTTTTCCCCGGCCTAGATTCGCACCCAAGATGGCCGGTCGAGTCAGCTGATCCAGCCGGCTTCGCCCTCAAGCCTCGTTTCTCACCCGATTTAGACTCAAACTTCAATTTATTCTTCCTCCAACCTCGTAATCTGTCCCCCTTCCCTCCGATGTGCCCTTATTCGCCCTCGCCAACCCCTGCAGACGGCCCTGGGCGCCGGCAGGAGGGATCGATCGGGCATTGCGTAAGCAAGATGGCGACTCACCCTTGTACGCCTTGTCGGCCGTGATCTGCTTGGAGGCGGCCTGGACCTGCAGCAGGAGCTTCACCCTCTCGATGGGCGCCACGGCCGTCTTGGAAATCGCGGCGGCGATGCCACCGGCGATAAAATCCTTGGCGAAGCTCATAGGATCGAAGCCCTTCGACATGGTGGTGGAGTGTGTATAGCAGCGTCCTTGTCTAACAAAATCCCGAAGGTGAAAGAGGCCGAAGCACAGATACAGCAGAAGGACTATACTAATAGTCTATCTCTCGACCAATCAGGATGCAGGATTTGAACGACGTCATCGAGGACACGGCTGATAGCAAGGATTTTGACCAATCACAATGCAGGATGTTTCCGACGTCATCGATACGTAATGTGACGTTATTTCCGCTGCGGCTGGAAAATGTTTGAAAGATGCAACCCCTGAGTTAGCAGACGATAATTTGTGCCACGTGTTGTACCGGTTTTCATGGAATACTTG
>NW_020869548.1:440784-443284 GCF_003789085.1 Penaeus vannamei | reverse complement strand
TAGCGAAAAAGAAGAAAAAAAAGTAAAATAATCAATATTCAACCATATAAAGCAGGGGCTCCCAACCTGGGGACCACGGATTACTTTCTGGGGGTCCAGAATTAAACGTGAATTAAACTAATTCTATCTTACCTCCAATACCTACATATAAGTATCTTTCACATATCAATAAATTGGAATCTTCCTTGTAGTGTTTTGTCCTGTAACTAATGACACTATTGCATCATTCATAACTAGTAACAATGAATCTGAAAAGGTGACAGCCACTGTGAACAGGGCCATGGGGTTTTACATATTGGTCGGGAGATGAAAAAGAATGAAAAAAGCTTCGAACCATGGTTATAAATCATGGACATTATATGAAAAGAATCTTTATACATTAACCTCATTTAAATATTGAAAGATTTCCCTCCCATAGTGAGAGTCTACCTTCAACATCAAACCTCTATTTCATAAAATGCAACAGGATACAGTAAAAATCAGCCTTGTAGATTTAAAAAAAAAAAAAAAAAAAAAATCATACAAAACTTTCCATCATCACTTTCTTCCTAATCTCCCTCTGATGCCGAATATCAACGAGATAAGAGACACTTTATTTCCCGAAGTTATCCTAGAGCCAGCAGTAGTCCATTTCAAGTGAAGTATTGCCTCTCGAGTCTAAACTTAGCACGCATTCTGGGGTCTCCTTCTCAGTCCTTATGGTCTGCTGTGTTGATAGGGGCAACGGTGGTCTGCTTTGTTGATAGGGGCAACAGTGATTGCTGTGTTGATAGGGCAACAGTGGTCTGCTGTGTTGATAGGGCAACAGTGGTCTGCTGTATTGATAGGGGCAACAGTGGTCTGCTGTGTTGATAGGGGTAACAGTGGTCCGCTGTGTTGATAGGGGCAACAGTGGTCTGCTGTGTTGATAGGGGCCACCGTGGTCTGCTGTATTGATAGGGGCAACGTGGTCTGCTTTTGTTAATAGGGGCAACAGTGGTCTGCTGTATAATAGGGGCAACGGTGGTCTGCTGTATTGATAGGGGCAACAGTGGTCTGCTGTGTTGATAGGGGCAACAGTGGTCTGCTGTATTGATAGGGGCAACAGTGGTCTGCTGTATTGATAGGGGCAACGTGTCTGCTGTGTTGATAGGGCAACAGTGGTCTGCCTTGTTAATAGGGGCAACAGTGGTCTGCTGTATTGATAGGGGCAACAGTGATCTGCTGTGTTGATAGGGGCAACAGTGATCTGCTGTGTTGATAGGGGGGACAGTGGTCTCCTGTGTTGATAGGGGGGACAGTGGTCTGCTGTGTTGATAGGGGCACGTGGTCTGCTGTATTGATGGGGGAACAGTGGTCTGCTGTGTTGATAGGGGCAACAGTGGTCTGCTGTATTGATAGGGGCCACCGTGGTCTGCTGTATTGATAGGGGCAACAGTGGTCTGCTGTGTTGATAGGGGCAACAGTGGTCTCCTATGTTGATAGGGGCAACAGTGGTCTCTTGTGTTGATAGGGGACAGTGTCTGGTGTATTGATAGGGGCAACAGTGGTCTGCTGTGTTGATAGGGGAAACAGTGGTCTGCTGTAATGATAGGGGCAACCGTGGTCTGCTGTGTTGATAGGGGCAACAGTGGTCTGCTGTGTTGATAGGGGGCAGTGGTCTGCTGTAATGATAGGCAATAGTGGTCTGCTGTGTTGATAGGGCAACGGTGGTCTGCTGTGTGATAGGGTCAACAGTGGTCTGCTGTGTTGATAGGGGAAACAGTGGTCTGCTGTGTTGATAGGGAAAACAGTGGTCTGCTGTGTTGATAGGGGCAACAGTGATCTGCTGTGTTGATAGGGGCCACCGTGGTCTGCTGTATTGATAGGGGCAACGGTGGTCTGCTTTGTAATGAGGGGCAACAGTGGTCTGCTTTGTTAATAGGGGCAACGGTGGTCTGCTGTATTGATAGGGCAGTGTGTCTGCTGTATTGATAGGGGCCACCGTGGTCTGCTGTGTTGATAGGGGCAACAGTGGTCTGCTGTGTTGATAGGGGCAACAGTGGTCTCTGTGTTTGATAGGGGACAGTGGTCTGCTGTAATGATAGGGGCAACAGTGGTCTGCTGTGTTGATAGGGGCAACGGTGGTCTGCTGTAATGATAGGGTCAACAGTGGTCTGCTGTGTTGATAGGGACAGTGGTCTGCTGTGTTGATAGGGCAACGGTGGTCTGCTGTAATGATAGGGTCAACAGTGGTCTGCTGTGTTGATAGGGGAAACAGTGGTCTGCTGTAATGATAGAGGCCACCGTGGTCTGCTGTGTTGATAGGGGCAACAGTGGTCTGCTGTGTTGATAGGGGCAACAGTGGTCTGCTGTATTGATAGCGGAAACAGTGGTCTGCGTGTTGATAGGGCAACGTGGTCTGCTGTAATGATAGGGTCAACAGTGGTCTGCTGTGTTGATAGGGGAAACAGTGGTCTGCTGTGTGATAGGGCAACGTGGTTGCTGTATGATAGGGTCAACAGTGGTCTGCTGTGTTGAT
>NW_020869548.1:423221-433221 GCF_003789085.1 Penaeus vannamei | reverse complement strand
AGTGTGTGTGTTGAGTGAAGAGATAGAGAGTGTGTGTGTGAGTGAGAGATAGAGAGTGTGTGTGTGAGTGAGAGATAGAGAGAGTGTGTGTGTGAGTGAGAGATAGAGAGTGTGTGTGTGAGTGAAGAGATAGAGAGTGTGTGTGTGAGTGAGAGATAGAGAGTGTGTGGTGTGAGTGAGAGATAGAGAGGTGTGTGTGTGAGTGAGAGATAGAGAGATGAGTGAGAGATAAGAGTGTGTGTGTGAGTGAGAGATAGAGAGTGTGTGTGTGAGTGAGAGATAGAGAGTGTGTGATGTGAGTGAGAGATAGAGAGTGTTGTGTGAGTGAGAGAATAGAGAGTGTGTGTGGTGAGTGAGAGATAGAGAGTGTGTGTGTGAGTGTGAGAGATAGAGAGTGTGGTGTGGGTGAGAGATAGAGAGTGTGTGTGTGGGTGAGAGATAGAGAGTGTGTGTGTGGGTGAGAGATAGAGAGTGTGTGTGTGGGTGAGAATAGAGAGTGTGTGTGTGGGTGAGAGATAGAGAGAGAGATGTGTGTGTGTGAGTGAGAGATAGAGAGTGTGTGTGTGAGTGAGAGAGAGAGAGTGTGAGAGTGTGAGAGTGAGAGAGTGTGAGAGAGTGAGAGAGTGAGAGAGTGAGAGAGTGAGAGAGTGAGAGAGTGAGAGAGTGAGAGAGTGAGAGTGAGAGAGAGAGTGAGTGAGAGTGAGAGAGTGAGAGAGTGAGAGAGAGAGTGAGAGAGTGAGAGAGTGAGAGAGTGAGAGAGAGAGAGTGAGAGAGTGAGAGAGAGTGAGAGAGTGAGAGAGGAGAGAGGAGAGAGAGAGAGAGAGAGAGAGAGAGAGAGAGAGAGAGAGAGAGAGAGAGAGAGAGAGAGAGAGAGAGAGAGAGAGAGAGAGAGAGAGAGGAGAGAGAGAGAGAGAGAGAGTGAGTGAGAGTGAGAGTGAGAGTGAGAGTGAGAGTGAGAGTGAGAGGAGAGTGAGAGTGAGAGTGAGAGTGAGAGTGAGAGTGAGAGAGTGAGAGTGAGAGTGAGAGTGAGAGAGTGAGAGTGAGAGTGAGAGTGAGAGTGAGAGGAGAGAGAGAGAGAGAGAGAGAGAGAGAGAGAGAGAGAGAGAGAGAGAGAGAGAGAGAGAGTGTGAGAGAGTGAGAGTGTGTGTGTGTGTGTTTATCCATTGGGCTATACAACATGAATGTATTATGCAACGAAAAGAAGCTTTTGCTACCACCAGTATTTAGTTACAAGCAAGCGTAGACAAAAAAAGACAGCATGTCACGGCAAAGAATATCCAATATAAATGAAATTTAGCTAAATTATTATTATAATTATCAATGATCTTATTTATCACTTCTGTTAATAACATTCGCAGCAATTAAGCTACTAAGAGTTCAATGCTTTTATAGGTATCTAGCCCAGAATTTTCTTTCTTCGGAAAATCGATTTTCTTTTCAGTAATTTCTCTTAGCCTTCTTAAAATGTTTTGTCCTCAGGGAATGTATTATGATTCCTCGTTTAACCTTTCAAAAAGTCAATTAGGTGTACACTAGAAAAGCTATAAGGGAATAATTCAAATACCTAAGCCACTTATTCCCATCGTAAGTTGTTTCATTTATCGGAAGATTAGTACAGAAAAAAAATTGTATTGAGAAGCATGGGTTCTATTTCAGTATTGAAATATATTTTGGACTCCAGCCATACAAATGGAGGGAGTTCATGTTAATTCAGCTTGTTCGAGATCTCATTTTAACCAGGCACTTGCAGATGTTGAATTAATTTCCTCGTTGAGGTAAATTAATGTACACTTTTTGCTATATATACATATATGTCGAGAGTACTCTCCACGAAAGCATTAAATAGCTTGTCAAAATATAAATAGAAAAAAATGTCCAATAAATACCACTGCAGTTCTCGGTAACCATAACCTAACAAGTTGCCAACAAGTTTTTATTCCATCAAGTATGGATCAGTTTTCCGAGGTTGGCAGACCATTTTGTGTGAGTGTCCGCCGGATTTGCCCGCTCACCGCAGGGCTCGTGCCGTTGCCGCGCACACGGGGGTACCGGTGTCTGGCAGAGTCGATTTTCTACATCTGGCTAATAACTGTTAGACTATCAGGCAGATGACTTTTTCGCTCGGTCACCGGCACTCCCTCACTTTACAAGACCATTTTTCTCAAACAAAGGGCATTCAGCCAGTACCACATCTCGACCCAAAATTTAAGGTTCCCTGCAATAAAAGATTCCTTTTCCTTCTATTTGCGCTAGGTTTTGAAGCAATTTTTTTCCAAACTGTTCATGGAGATTGTCATACATGACCGAAAGGCGACTATATACATTGTCAGCTTTAAATAGTAGCTTACCATTTCAACATTTTCTACAAGAACTGTAGATAGAGCAAATTTGTATACATAGCAGCACCTATAGACCATCTTCCTACTATATATTAAATTCGACCACCTTACCTTCCTAATGACAATTTACTACATTGTTGCATTCAATATGGATCTGTACAAAGCGTGTCCATAATCTTTGTTTTATCATTTTACAATTAGAAAAGGGTTTAGCCGTATTCGTCTCCTGCCTGTAAGTACACTAGTAACGATGGTAATTTTTTTTTTCTGGAGGACACCTACACTGTGGTTACACGATAGTTAAATAATTCTTCATTGGTTGTGTTGAAAACTCTGCATTTATCTGATGCTTGCTGGATTATCTCTACACAGCTGGAGTCGTTTTTTAGTCTTTTTTAAGTTTGATTTTAGCACTTTTAAGAGTAAATACTTGTGGGCACGTGTTAACCAACCATTGTGTTTATACTTCAAAGACACCTTAATATTAATTAGTTTTCAATAAATAGGTTAAATTACACAGAAATTTCAGTGTTTCCATTTTTTTATTTTTTACTTATGATAATTTATTACAGGAATGGTTTTGCCATTGAAAATTGGTGACATTTGTGGCTTTCTGAATTTGATATTCTGTACAAACTATGTTCTAGAATCCCCACTTTATAATTAATATAAAACATGAACATGGGCATCAATCTGTAGATCTACATGCTGGACAGAGGCGAGTACAGTTCATGGAACTATTTTACTATACACATGGCAGAAGACAAGCCTTTGGGCTGAAATTTTTGCTTATGCATACCCAACAGCAGTCCTCTTTCACCCCACCATTTTCTGTCATCCCCATCCAGTATCTCGAGCAGATCGACGAACATAAGGTTGTAATGTATCAAGGTTTATTCGCCACTCTTCGCTGCAGAGCCGAACAGGAGGATCTGGATCTCGTCATACAATACCAGGACAAGGGCACCACCTGTGAGGAAGTTAAAAGTTAGAATTACTGGACAACAGATTGGTACTGACAATCAGCTAGTGCTTTCAAATTCAAGCCCCAGGCATTAAACTACCTAGTTTTGAGACTTCCAAGGTTGAGTGATCTTAACTCAAGTGAGGCTAATTACCCATTATAAAAGAATGGATGTGTAGTTAATTCTATCCGATATGCTTGTGATACCAAATGAATAATCTCGTCAAGAAAGCTCAAAAGAAAACCAATACAGGACAATCCAAACAAGAGCACTATTTTTTGTATATCTTAGCTCCTGATGCTAACCTATAGAAAATGCTTAGCATCTGACTTGCTGATAAATTGCTCTTCACCCAATTGATCTGTTCGTAGCAAAAAAAGTTAAACTATGAAAGCAGTAATGGGTGATTTATATTGATTAGATACAATGGTCAAGGTCTTGTACTTACCAGTACCACGGAGAACATTTGAGAAGGCACCCTTGAAGAACGCAGCACTACCTTCATTCTTGGCAATCTTCTTCCAGCAATCAATGGTGTTCTTGTACATGATATCAGCACCCTTGCGACCGGACTGCATCATCATGCGCCTACGCACAGTGTCGAAGGGATAAGAGATGATGCCGGAAATGGTGGTCACGGTCTGTGCAATAGCCCATGAGAGGATGATGCCAGCACTCTTAGGATCAGGCAACATGCCCTTAGCTGTGTCGTAGAAACCGAAGAAGGCGGCACGGTAGATAATGATACCCTGCACAGACACTCCGAAGCCACGGTACAAACCCATGATGCCATCAGCCTTGAAGATCTTAACAAGACAGTCTCCCAAACCATTGAATTCACGCTGACCAGCGCCCTTGCCAATATCAGCAGCTAACCTGCCAGTCAAGAAATTTAGTCATTAAAATACAGAAATAGTGGTAAAACCATACTTCCTCTCATACTTCTGCTAAAAAGTTTGTCAAAAATGCAACTACTTTCATTCAATAGACTTGGAAAGGACTGATAAAATGCGGTTACAATAGAAACTAAATGAATTACAAATATATAATTTAAGACAAGAATGCACATTAAGACTTCCATAAACATTGCATACTGTACAGGGAGAAATTATGACCAATGGGATCTAAATAAAGGCTTTACTTAGCAACACCATTTTCCTTTCACATGAATTCAAGCTATTACACCTACATGGAACACTTCATAATGCTGCCCCTCTAAAAAAGACCCACAACCTAAAACTCACCTGGTTCGAGCGAAATCAAGGGGGTAGACGAAGCAAAGGGAAGTTGCACCAGCAGCACCACCAGAAGCCAAGTTACCAACGAAGAACCTCCAGAACTGTGTCTTCTTGTCTACGCCACCGAGGAAGATCTACAAGAGGATAATTCATAAAATTGTATAATCAATGAATTTTAAGATTACATGGTATGTATTACTACAGAGAAAACCATCTTAAGGAGAGGCATCAACATTCAATATTGAACAGAAATTTTGCATTAAGAATTAGTTGATACACTGGGTTTCAAATTGGTCTAATTCTTGCCTCGAACTGTTATTCCGAAGTTCATTTGGATTCAGATTATATTACCTTAAGGAATGGAATATGCCTTTCAAGATTAACATAACACCTCGCCAAAAAGTAGTTGGGGGAATCAGGGATACCATCAATTCCCTAGTATTAACTATTTAAAAAAACACTGACTGCCATTACATTAAGCATGATTCTCATTATATTTTTTGACACAACAGTATAATCTATTGAACATACAACTTCATTATGGCATAGTTCAACTGGCCTTGTGTACATGCAGGTCTTTTCGTAAGCATAGTTATCTGGGCCAAATTGTATCAATTTGGTGCCAAACCTGGAGCCTGAAAGGATCCCATGACAAAATGACCTAGTGCGTTCTTATTCCTCTGTTATTTCCTGGCTTTCCGGATTGCCAGAAACTATTGGTTAATTTGCTCAAAATCTTTAAGTATCTAAATAAACAAAAAAAAATTATATTCTATATAAATCATTTATAGTAGTTATTGTTTCTCTTAAAAAAGGCTAACCTTGAAAGTTGACGTCCTGTCAGACTAGTGTTGACAATTTTGTATCATTCGGTTTGGCCTTGCTAAAATATGCCATGAAATATTTTCTGATTTTGTTTCACAAGTCCTTGTGCTCCATGTTCCTCAAAAGATGTACTACGAGTAGGGTCATTCAATCAAGAGGCATACAAGGTCTAGTAAAGCTATACTTTTCGCAGTTGGAACTATGCCTGGCTGGGTATTCTTGACAAGTCATGTCCTAGACAAGAAAGGCCAGTTGAACCATGCCTTTATACAAGCTATCTAATCAACAGCAGTATTAACAGCATTTTATACAGGTTATCTAATCAACAGCATTATTACTGGTATTTCATATCAACACTTCCAGACATTAAACCTGATAATGAATACACTTAAGAATGAATGCTTAAAAATGAATAGCTCATGTATAAACACTTCCAACAGCAAATTCAGAGGTAACCCAAATAGCAAGTTATCCATAAGATACTGTCCAAAAGGAAATGTCAAATTAGCTTTTCCAATTGAAGTTCTTTAAGCAGAAAAGATTAACAAAACTTACCTGCTTGTACTTGTCCTTGAAGGCGAAGTTGAGAGCCTGGGTGGGGAAATATCGGATAACGTTGGCAAGGTTACCACGCCAGTATGCAAGAACACCCTGTTCCTTTGGGATGCGGACAAAGCAATCAACCATGCCTGTGGAAATTAAATTAATATTAGAGAAACTTTTTAATTCAAAAGGCATAGCCTACATTACAAATGTGTTAAATGTTCATCTTAGCTCCTGATGTTAAACCACATGAAAAGCTTAACATCTGACTTGCTGATAAACTGCTCTTCACCCAATAAATCTTCGCCGCAAAAAAAGTTACTACGAACACAGAAAATGGGTGATAGCCTGCATAACTGTAGTTTTACAAAAAAAATAATGACTATTTTGGCATAGTTAGTTTCACAGGTATAACCTTTGCTGGTATCTGTTACCGAGACCAAGGCATCCTCCAGAAACAGTCCAAAACCAGGGCACCAGGTGAACCCAAAAATAAAAATCTAACCCTTTCTTTTTATTAATTACCTAGACAGAGGGGCAAGCAACCCTGTAGCACACTTCATTAACACTTTGCCAACTCAGAAAATTTTTTAAGATCTTCGGGTCTGTGAGGAGGATGTGGATTCTAGCTCTGAGCAGCAATGAGCAGATCTCTATTCACAGATAAATATGATGCTGCTGCAGCTATGTCTGTTTATGACTTGCCTGCAATGAATAGTACAAAATCTTTTGAAAGTTGGAAAGTTCTGCAACCCTTGCATTTACAGAAAAGTCTAATGAGGCTATAATAAAGGTAAGAGCTCAATGATACATTAAATCTTTAAGAAAATAACACCAGTAACAAAGATATTGGGTAGCAATAAATGTCTTGCAGTTAGCAAGTCCCTGTTGATTGGGCAAGGGTGAGGGGCTAAGCATGGTTTAGGGGTTCAAATGATTGAAGTATTAGGAATAATCTCAGATTCGATCAGTTACCAATATTTTTTAAATCTGCGATGGAATACAAGATTCACGCATAATACAGTGTGAATAACAATTCATAATTACAAAGATGGCTGAAACTAATTAAAATTCTGGCAACATCCAGAAAATGTGTGTTGCATTTATAGGCCTAGACAGCAATTTATGCAAAGACTATGATGGTACTGGAATATGTGCACTTACATTTACAGTTTCACATGGCAACAATTTTAAATATCCATTTGTGGTATTCACATAGCAACAATTTTAAATATCCATTTGTGGTAAACTAATAGGATGTGTGTAAACTGATGCAAGGGGCTACTTCATTCAGACTACGCCTGTCAACATGACCACCAAATGTAATGCAACATCTTATCAGCAGATAAATATGAGTAACGTTCCACGCAAGGGAAGTATTCTACAGAGGAAAAATAAAATTTCAATCTGAACAGTGACCTAGAAGATCTCTGGCCTTCACCCACCCTCCTCGTGCCAAAAATAGCCCCACTTTGGGCCAAAACCTTTGCCCGTCCCCTGCTACACACAGTGCCAATGCAGTGGACAATTATATTATCCCATTCCATTTCTCAGAAGGCAATAGATACCGCATTTGAAAGCTACAAAATAAAAAAATGCTGGTTATAAAGTTGTTACACGCATCTTGCCAAAGTGCAAACATGCAGATACACATGAGAATGTAATCCTGTTAAGAGGAGTATTAGTGAATTTCCTCTTCAGTAATACTAATAACAGGTTAAAGAGAACATATGCCAATTTACTTTAAGCTACACGTTCGTTTAACCAACTTCACCGCAAATACACGGGTTAATTTCATTAGTCTGACCTAATCTATATCAAATACGAAATAATTTTGAAACTGCTCATTTTACCCTTTTCCGACTAAATATTGTGAGGAAACTACGCATTTTGACGTAATATTCCGTTCCTTTTACAAACTTGTCCATTCATTTGAGTACAATTGAATCAATATAAAATCAACGAAGCCTGTAATCTATTCCCAATACCCACTCATCCACACAATCATCCATTAGGATCAGTGAATTCGCAGAGAATCACTTTTTCCCCGGCCTAGATTCGCACCCAAGATGGCCGGTCGAGTCAGCTGATCCAGCCGGCTTCGCCCTCAAGCCTCGTTTCTCACCCGATTTAGACTCAAACTTCAATTTATTCTTCCTCCAACCTCGTAATCTGTCCCCCTTTCCCTCCGATGTGCCCTTATTCGCCCTCGCCAACCCCTGCAGACGGCCCTGGGCGCCGGCAGGAGGGATCGATCGGGCATTGCGTAAGCAAGATGGCGACTCACCCTTGTACGCCTTGTCGGCCGTGATCTGCTTGGAGGCGGCCTGGACCTGCAGCAGGAGCTTCACCCTCTCGATGGGCGCCACGGCCGTCTTGGAAATCGCGGCGGCGATGCCACCGGCGATAAAATCCTTGGCGAAGCTCATAGGATCGAAGCCCTTCGACATGGTGGTGGAGTGTGTATAGCAGCGTCCTTGTCTAACAAAATCCCGAAGGTGAAAGAGGCCGAAGCACAGATACAGCAGAAGGACTATACTAATAGTCTATCTCTCGACCAATCAGGATGCAGGATTTGAACGACGTCATCGAGGACACGGCTGATAGCAAGGATTTTGACCAATCACAATGCAGGATGTTTCCGACGTCATCGATACGTAATGTGACGTTATTTCCGCTGCGGCTGGAAAATGTTTGAAAGATGCAACCCCTGAGTTAGCAGACGATAATTTGTGCCACGTGTTGTACCCGGTTTTCATGGAATACTTGGAAAGTGGTCAATAATAAAAGGTAAAAGTTGGACTTTTGTTGAGCTAACTTAGGGGGAAATAGGTTCTCTAAGGTACTATATCACTTCAAGATCAAACAGCCAGTAATTATTGTTCAAAAACCGGCAAATTCGATGGTTATACACTTTGCTCTTTTCACCAGTATCTAAGCACCAACAGCTTATTTAAAATCTTCTCTTTGAAAGACTTGTTTGAAAGAACATATATATTTGTAAATTAGACAAACGATAAAATCATCACAGAATGGATATTTGGCACATCAGCATCTACCGTGGGACTGTACATCTTTTGAAATTGGGGGATCGCGAGTCTATTTGCGCATTTCTTTGGCACTTTATTTGAAATTGGTCGCATGAATTTGTGACGCGGGTCATTATAGGGCGTGGTTCGTCGAGGTTACAGAAGCAGGTCCTAAGAAGTCGAGTGGTGAATTCATCATAGTGTAGCCAAAGAGTCAAGATTTGAATGAAAGTTAAGAGTGAGAACGGAAGTGTAGTGCAGCTCATTGTACATTTCGACGTGTAAATTACTATCAACAATTAGCATTGGCAGTGACAAGCATCAAGACGATTTGAGTTAACTATACCCATATAACGAGTACTTATCCAAGTGAGGATTGGGCTGACTAGTGCTCTACAGAACGAGCTAAATGCATCGTTTCATCCTGGAAATATTATGCCGTATATATCACAAAATACTTTCAAAATGTTATCATAATAACATATATAAAAATAGATTTTTCCATAAAGGTTAAAGTGTCATATACATCTGTTGTTCTGCCATTCAATTATAATTGTGAAAAATCCTTATGCATGGTTTTGCAGGCAAGTCCAATATATTTTTCATTAAAACAAAAACAAAAAAATATATCAGCTACGTATTAAGAACATTTTCAAGTAATAAGATTTGATTTACTGAAATTGATTAGAATAAACGTTGATATTACTCTGTAAACAAGATGATTGATACAACAAACGACACTATACGGATAGTTTAGAACATGAAGGAAAGTTATGCATTTTCACCGAAAGCTGGTTTTCAAATGGAAGAAATTAAACTCTATTTTCACCGAATATCACAGAAGCGTTTCATAATTGCGGAACGAAGAGACAAACACAAACACGCAAGCACAAACGCACGCATACGCACACCCAGACTCTCTCTCTCTCTCTCTCTCTCTCTCTCTCTCTCTCTCTCTCTCTCTCTCTCTCTCTCTCTCTCTCTCTCTCTCTCTCTCTCTCTCTCTCTCTCTCTCTCTCTCTCACACACACACACACACACACACCACACACACACACACA
>NW_020869548.1:415721-418221 GCF_003789085.1 Penaeus vannamei | reverse complement strand
GAGCTACCACCCTCAGTTGGCATTTTGGCACAGTGCCACGCTATGCCATCGTCCGGGCTGCTTTTGCCAGCGATGCCCGTACTCCGAGTGAGAATAACGTAATTACTTTTTTGTTTCTATTCACAAACTACCAAAATCCCCTATTAATAAATAGCTGTATATGTTACTCTTCCGTCACACTTTTCTAAGATATCTAAATCTTCAGACTGAACAAGAGAATATCTCAGAAAAAAATCGATAGATAAATTTTTTAAAAATATATAATAATCCTATCGCAATAAAAGAAAAGAAAGATGTTCACGTACCTCATCAGGGCGGAAGCCAGCCCTGCCACGGGGCCAGGAACTCCTTCCAGACAAGGATTCCATCTCGACGCCTCCTTCCAGACAGCGGGCACTCCATGGCACTCTCGGCGAAGACGTCGAGCTCCCCACGCCGACGCCCGGTTCCTCGCCCCGTCGTCTGCTGGGACTGCGCGGCTCGACCTCGTCCTAGCGAGGGGCAGTACCCGTCTGTGCGAGGCCTATGCGTACTGTCAGGCGGGAGGGGAGAGGGACAGAGGGGAGGGAGGACAGGGTGGTAAGGGAGGGGAGAGGGGGGACAGGGTGGTAAGGGAGGGGAGAGGGAGAGGGAAGGGAGGTCTGGGAAGGGGCTGCGAGAAAGGAAGGGCGGTAAGGGAGGAGATAGGGGGAGGGGCTGTGAGAAAGGAAGGGAGATAGGGGGATGGAAGGGAGGTCTGGGGAGGGGCTGTGAGAAGGGAAGGGAGGTCGAGGGTGAAAGGGAGATTGGAGGAGGGGCTATGGGAAATGAAGGGAGGTGGGGGGTAAGAGGGATGAGGGGGGAGCTCTGGGAAGGGCGTTGAGGGAAAGGGGAGGGAGTCAAGGAAAGGGTATGGGGTCTGAGAAAAAGAGTAAGTGATGGGGTGAGAAAAGAGGAGGAGGAGTATAGGGGAGGAGGACATGGGCACAGGGGGGAAGGGGGGGGGGGAAGAAGGAGGAGGTAACCCATGTCAAATATAGATTCTTTCAAGCTCAGCGGAAGCCGGTGGGGGCGCGTGTCAGGAGCCGGTACCTCGAGCTTGGATAAGAATGTAGGTGAAGTCTTTTCACGTGATGGACATCCTAGAAAGTCAGGGGCGTGGGGGTCATCTGCCGAACCAGATCACAGACACGACAGTGGGATCGAATACATAAAAAAACGTTACATCATATGGTAGTTTAGCTATTGTCCATAAATATCTGCTTGTTACAATGACAGTCTTCCTTATACAATGAAAAGCTATCTTTAACAATACACATGTTATACTTAAACCAAGAAAATCCATTTCTAGCGAAAAAAGAAGAAAAAAAAGTAAAATAATCAATATTCAACCATATAAAGCAGGGGCTCCCAACCTGGGGACCACGGATTACTTTCTGGGGGTCCAGAATTAAACGTGAATTAAACTAAATTCTATCTTACCTCCAATACCTACATATAAGTATCTTTCACATATCAATAAATTGGAATCTTTCCTTGTAGTGTTCTTGTCCTGTAACTAATGACACTATTGCATCATTCATAACTAGTAACAACTGAATCTGAAAAGGTGACAGCCACTGTGAACAGGGCCATGGGGTTTTACATATTGGTCGGGAGATGAAAAAGAATGAAAAAAGCTTCGAACCATGGTTATAAATCATGGACATTATATGAAAAGAATCTTTATACATTAACCTCATTTAAATATTGAAAGATTTCCCTCCCATAGTGAGAGTCTACCTTCAACATCAAACCTCTATTTCATAAAATGCAACAGGATACAGTAAAAATCAGCCTTGTAGATTTAAAAAAAAAAAAAAAAAAAAAATCATACAAAACTTTCCATCATCACTTTCTTCCTAATCTCCCTCTGATGCCGAATATCAACGAGATAAGAGACACTTTATTTCCCAAAGTTATCCTAGAGCCAGCAGTAGTCCATTTCAAGTGAAGTATTGCCTCTCGAGTCTAAACTTAGCACGCATTCTGGGGTCTCCTTCTCAGTCCTTATGGTCTGCTGTGTTGATAGGGGCAACGGTGGTCTGCTTTGTTGATAGGGGCAACAGTGATCTGCTGTGTTGATAGGGGCAACAGTGGTCTGCTGTGTTGATAGGGGCAACAGTGGTCTGCTGTATTGATAGGGGCAACAGTGGTCTGCTGTGTTGATAGGGGCAACAGTGGTCTGCTGTGTTGATAGGGGCAACAGTGGTCTGCTGTGTTGATAGGGGCCACCGTGGTCTGCTGTATTGATAGGGGCAACGGTGGTCTGCTTTGTTAATAGGGGCAACAGTGGTCTGCTTTGTTAATAGGGGCAACGCGTGCGTCTGCTGTATTGATAGGGCAACAGTGGGTCTGGCTGTAGTGATAGGGCAACATGGTCTGCGTTAATTGATAGGGCCACCGCTGGTCTGCTGTTATTGATAGGGGCAACAGTCCGGTCCCTGTAATATCGCTTCCCACATTTTGCGATAAGGAAAAT
>NW_020869548.1:406725-409225 GCF_003789085.1 Penaeus vannamei | reverse complement strand
AACCATAACATCAAAAAACAACTTCAATAACAAAAACTACAACCATAACATCAAAAGCACAACTTCAGTAACAAAAACGACAACCAAAACAAACAGCAACAACAAATCTTCCAAACGATGGACACGAGAAAATGTCTTAACGATGCAACTACCAACTCGACCCCATTGGAACCGCCTTGCATTCGACGCAAGCCCGTGCACAGTTGCCAACCACACGGGAAAGCTTTCTTTTTACCTTCTCAACGGTTGCCAGTGGCTCTTGGTACTTTTTTCTGGCAACAGTGTCCTTGGTGCCGCTGTGGCTGCCTTACTGACCTCCTTGCAGTTACTGCGCCGATTGTAAACATAGTATTATTATTGTTATTCTGATCGTTATGATAATGATTATCTTTATTGTAGCCATTATTGTTATTATTATCAGTATTATCATTATTGTTATTATCATTATTGTTATTAACGTTATTATTATTAACGTTATTATTATTATTAACATTATTATTATTATCAAATTATCATTATCATTATCTTATACTCTTTCTGTATTCTCTTTTCGTAATGATAGAGAGAAAGGCGAAAGGGAAGTAAGAAAGAGTGAGAGAAAGAGAGAGTGAGAGTGAGAATGAGAGTGAGAGTGAGAGTGAGAGTGAGAGTGAGTGAGTGAGTGAGTGAGTGAGTGTGAGTGAGTGAGTGAGAGAGAGAGAGAGAGAGAGAGAGAGAGAGAGAGAGAGAGAGAGAGAGAGAGAGTAATAGTAAGAGTAAGAGTGAGAGTAAGAGAGAGAGAGAGAGAAAGAGCGAGAGAGACGGAGAGACAGAGAGAGAGGTAGGGAGAGAGAGAAAGAGAATGACAGCCAGGTAATCTGTAAACACACAGATGACGCGGGGAGAGAAGAGGAGAGAGAGGACAGAATTTGCACTCGTTTGCTTACACGAAAAATGGCGATTTTGGCGCGCCGTCAAGAAGCGTTACGCAAGTCCACAAGACTACCCGCAGGAGACGCTGCCAACATGCGATGCAGCTTCGTGTTGTGCTGATAATGTGAGGTGGGTATGGGTGGCGGTGGTCTATGTGGCGTTGCTGGTATCCATGTGGAAGAAGCGGTGTGGGTGACCATGAGGGGGTCATCCTCACCCTATCCTGTTATTTCGTCGATGATGTCGATTTGATGTCCGTGTGGTATGAGGTGGTGTAGGTAGTGATGTGAGATTTGTGTGGTTGTGGTACTTGAGGCATTCGATGGTGTATATGTGGTATCATTTGCGGTATGGCTAGCAGGACCGGTTGTATTACGTGGTTATGTCTGATACCACGCAACATAAGGTATGATTTGGTAAATCCATATATATATATATTTTTTTTTTCGTGGCATTTCGGTGTATATCGTCTATGCTTTTCTGCAGTATGTTGGCGTGCTTGGTGCCTTGAGCGTGTGGTTCCATTTGCCCAAATGTGGGCGGTTCAAACTTTCACTCCGTCTGTGCTACATGATTCATGCAAAAGTTGGAAACAAGTGACTAAAGAAACATTACTCACTCGAACTCAGATATACTCATCCATGACTCACTGCCTCATTCATGCTCTCTTCAAAATCGTACACACTCATTCAGGAATCAAGACGCAAGAAAACAACTGATTACTGTTACTCTGGTGGTAGGCTCACACACAAGCCCAAGAAAACAACGAGTCTAAATGTACCTTTGGCCGTGTCCTGTTTTACATCTACCCTGTGTGCGTGTTCGTGTATGTGTGTGTGTTCTTGTATGAGTGTGTGTGTGTGTGTGTGAGTGTGTGCGTGTGTGTGTGCGTGTGTGTGTGTGTGTGTGTGTGTGTGGTGTGTGTGTGTGTGTGTGTGTGTGTGTGTGTGTGTGTGTGTGTGTGTGTGTGTGTAATGTAATAAAATTCAACCTAAAGAAATAAAAATACCAAAAACATCCTTATTCACGCTCGCATAAGGGCGTTTTCACCCTTACTCGCACAGCGAATCGAACTCTTAAACTCCTACTACTATGATACACCTTCACACCATATTCCTACCCCTCCCCTTCTCTCCACATGCCCCCCCCCCTCACCCATTCTACTGCTGTCTCCTGGACTGATGTCGTAACATGATAAGCAAAGATATTTCCCTTTGATACGGCGATAACACAGGGTCGAGTATGTTGTACCGTTGTCCTCAGACAAAGAATTCTGACAAGGATATTCGACGTTACTATCGCTACTTTTATACCTTGTTCATTTTTGCGAAAAAAACAAGTGACAACTCACCGAGAACCATGAAGCACTCCGATTCGCTAATACTCTTTGGTAATATGATAATAATTATGGAAAATGGGTCTTATGGAATTAAGATATTGCACATGAATTTTCAAGAAATATCAAATATTTATAAGCATCACCTGATTAGAATTTAAATAAAGAGAGAGAAAAGCTGAATCAAAGTTACCCAGAGGCGAGGGTGAGTTGCCATACTGTGGCGTGCTGGCAGGGAGGGCAGGGGGAGCA
>NW_020869548.1:381725-384225 GCF_003789085.1 Penaeus vannamei | reverse complement strand
ACGTTATTCGTTCACGGAACTATATGTGTATATAAATATTTTTATATATTATATTCGTCACTAGCCGCCCTTCCAATACCCGCGGCCGCATTGACGCCGGCGCAGGCCCTGGCGATCTGCAGCCTGTCAGCCTAGTATCTGTTCCTTTGTATAATATTTCTGCTGCGATGGTGCCCAGGGGATCTGTTCCCTGACATTCGAGCGCGAGGGCTGGTGCTCATTCACGCCTTTATCCTTTTTCTTTTTTTCGTAAAGGAGGGGTCGTGGATTCGGATAAATTTGATTTGTAAACTATTTCGCTTTTTTCAGGGGACTGCATCCTACCAGTTCAGTTCTGCTGTATATATCTGCTGCGAAAGTGTCCAGGGGACCTGTTCCCTGATATTAGAGCGTGAGGGCTGGTGGAGGGGTTGTGGCTTCGGCAGGGATTCATTCTGCCGTGTTTTCGTTTTTTCTTCGGGATCGCTACTCAGCTTTTCCCTCTCCCTCAACAGACACTCGATCAGCGCCTGCAGACCCTGACGCTCCTCGGCCAACTTGCTCTGGCTCTTGAAGAACCATTTCCTAAGAGCCAAAGGCATCTTCGGTCCCTCGAAGAGTTGGCATATAATTTGGTCTACACTGTAAACGTCCGATTTGCTGCTGCATTAACCGGCAGCGCCATGGTCGTCCCGTTCACCAGAGCCTTTCCAAAATCTATTATGGTGACAACGGGTTCGGCGGACGTCATTGAGACGTACACATTGTTTTCTTTGATATCATTATGAGAAAAACCCGCTGCGTGGACGCCATCGCAGGACCTGGCGATCTGAATGCCGATGCAGACCTTTTGTTTGAGCGACAGGTCACTGCGTTGGTCGAAGGTGGGACCACCATAATGCGTCACCAGGGCAAGCTCGTCTGGACACAGTTCTACGATGCGTTAGATGCCATCAGTCCCTTGAAGCAACTACATAAACTTCGCTTCGAAAATGGAGTTCCGAAACGAGTCCTTAGAGGACTTAATGACTAGCTTCTTCTGGGGGTTGAGCTTTGCTTGGCCATAAGCGCCCTCACCCAGCACCTTTAGGTTGCAGTCTTGGACGGCCTTCAAGTCATTTCACGAAAGAAATGGCAGCCTGCACTATTCACACACCTTCCTAAGAATCACGACTTCCGACTGGGTCGGCAGCCTGTGCAATCTGCTGATGTGGGCTTCGACTGTGGTCTGGCAGTCCAGGAACTCTTCCGCTTTCGAAGCTTACTGCGAGGGCGTCCATGGGACCTGCTTCTTGATATTCGGGTCAGTGAGGCGGTCGCCCTTTTTATCTTTTTTTTTTTTTGGGGGGGGGATGGAAGGGTTGTGGTTTCAGCTGTCTTGTTTATGACAATCGCTTTGTCGTTTTCTTTCCTTCTCCCTCCCTCCCCATCTCTTTTCCTATGTCCCTTCCTCCCTTCCTCGATCTGCAATTTCCTGAAGCACTCGGATGAACGATCCCTCTCCGGATTATGCTCGTTCTCTCCTCCTTGAGCGGATCCGCGCTGGTAGGGGTTGTGGTTTCGGCTGTATCTTGTTTATAACAATCTCTGTCGTTTTCCAAGGGAAGGGGTTCTGCCTTTGGCTGGGTCTCATCAACGCACTTCTCCACTTTCGGATTTTGGAAGAGGCGCGGCAGGTTCGTGGCAAAAACATTTACATGAACATCTTGCCTATTCTGTGAAATAACTTCGACGATGCTGTCCTGGTACTCCGTAATCACCACCTTCTCCGTGATGGTGAGGCGCTCAGTGCCAAGGCGCTGCATGCCGAGGACAACCTCGTCCACCTCGTCGTCCGATTAAATGTTGATAGCCCTCTTTCTCCAAACAGTTATATGCCTAATGACCGTTGTCTCTAGGTGGATACGCTCCTTAATGACGTTAAGCAAAGAGAGTCACGCGTCTCCACAGGTACGAGAAAAAGATCCCTACCCTTGCGGCATACTCTTCCAAAAACCCACTGACCTTCTATTACACGAACTACGTTACATCTACGTTTTCCAAATTTTGATTCATCAATTTCGACAATTTTCCCTGACCCACCAACTTTATTGGATTCTCAAAACACCAATAAATTAGAACTTCCTGGCAGAAGCTCGCCCAATTGCAAATAGTCTTGTTTGGGAAGTTAAAATCGTTCCGTGCAGATTCGTAAGAAAACCTCTCTCTCAGATACAAATTCACAAATTTTAAATTTCAAAATCGAGCTTACTATGATCCATCCAGGTGTTCTTAAAAAGTGATTTCTTGAAATTGCATATAACTTTTCGATTATCATTTTCTTTTTCTTTTTTGATGGGGGGGGTGTCGCACTGAATATATATATTTTGGTCTAGCCGGCATTCACTTTCACATTTGGGGCATTTTTGTGACCCCAGGAGGAGGCCATGTGACCGGCAAAAATCGAGCAGGAGGGTGGCCTCCGTAATTTTGCCAGAGCTGCCCGTACCTACCATGAGATGTTGCCGCCCGAGGTAACTGC
>NW_020869548.1:366725-369225 GCF_003789085.1 Penaeus vannamei | reverse complement strand
CCATCTTGTACTTACATCTGTCCCTCCTTTCTCCATCTTCCCCCAGCTGGACAAAATGAAAGAGGCAGCAGATGCAGCAGCGACAGTGTTAGTGGCACAGCCAGAACATGAAGTCATGCAGAGTAACTTGCGGTTTTACATTAGCGAAGGAGGAGTGGACATTGCAAATGTTGTCAATAGAGAACTCCAGGTGAGAATATACAGATGTAAATGATTAAGGTAGGAGGAAGTTGGCAAGATTAATTGTAATTAAAATTAGATTGTAATTCCACTAAGCGCATGATCATGTTATTTTGCCTAATGACATCATTATGTCACTATCTTATTACTGTAATGACTACCCCTTGCTTTTTACTCATGGATCTAGCCTTTTGTGAGGTAATCTATCAAGTGATTACTCAACGGTTCAAGATTGCCTTTGGGTTGCACTTTTTATTGTTTATGCAAGCCTGCAAATTTATGTTATGTATGATTTTTGCACATCAAGGTGCAATTGCATAAACAACTCTAGCATTTTGATGTATTTTAGATTTGCAGAATGATTTAGAATGCAAAGATGAATTTCTTAAAAAAGAAAAAAAGAAAAAGAAAAAAGAAGCATGATTGTGTGGCAATTTTCAAATACAATTAAACTAAGAAAAAAAGTAGCATATTAGGGAAGGATTTAGATTAGAAAAAAATTGCTATTGTTTTCTGTCTTTCTTTTTAGTATCATGTGTATTTTATTTGAACAAATTTAATTATTATTAGTATGAACAATGTCTTGAAATTATTATGAACATGAAACATTTTGCAATTGTCATGATAATGAAACACTAAAATTATTTCAATATTTAATAATTGCATTATGATGAATTTCCATAGACTGAGTCTGTTACATGATATAATGCTTATGTTCAGGAATATGGTAGTGAATACCTCAAAGGAACAGAAGCCTACAACAATGAGGACTATGCTAAGACAATAGAGCACATGGAGAAGAGCTTAGAGCTTTACTACAAGACTGACCAAGAATGCCGCAGACTCTGTGAGAATTCGATCGAGCAGAAAATACTTGAGGACTTTGTAATGACAGTTGCAAGTAAGTATGAGGTATTATGGTAAATGAAGGTATAGATATTACAGACAGTTAATAATGGTATTAATTGCTTTTTAAAGATTGCACATAACATTTTAAAGTACTTCCATTTTGTGTACTAAACATGAAATATTCTTCTCATTTCAACAGATCAGTACACCTATACCATACGTTGCAAGAGAAGGTGCAACAGAGCCCACGGAAACTTACTGGGGGAAACTATTCAAAACTTCCTTGCATCATATTTCAATTATCTGCAGTTTGCTTATTATCAAGGTATGTTAAGGTGAAAATTATTAGGATGATAATTAAAACATTTTAGATTAGTTAAGGTTATCATTTTATAGGTTTTTCCTCATAAAGTTTTTCCATGATTATTAGATTTTCTTCTACCTTTGATGTAGATTGCTTCTAAGAATAGAATTTAAGTTAAAAGTAACTATAGATTCACAAATTTACTTTTGAAATAGAAATGTGTCAGTAATAGAGACATCAACTTATTTTCAATTACAGAAAACAATATCGAAAAGGCGTGTGAAGCTGTGGCCTCTTCTTTATTGTTGGATCCTGAGGACCCTATTCAGCAACGGAACAAGCAATACTATTTAAGCAATGAAGAAGTGACTGAAGATATGTTTATTCCACGAGAGGTGTGTTATTCTCTCTCTCTCTCTCTCTCTCTCTCTCTCTCTCTCTCTCTCTCTCTCTCTCTCTCTCTCTTCTCTCTCTCTCTCTCTCTCTCTCTCTCTCTCTCTCTCCTCTATCTCTCTCTCTCTCTCTTTTTCTCTTTTCTCTCTCTC
This sequence comes from Penaeus vannamei, assembly GCF_003789085.1. NCBI lineage: Eukaryota > Metazoa > Arthropoda > Malacostraca > Decapoda > Penaeidae > Penaeus > Penaeus vannamei. Next base: position 367,347 of record NW_020869548.1, on the reverse strand, counting down.
TTCTCTCTCTCTTTCTCTCTTTCTCTTTTCTCTTTCTCTCTTTCTCTCTTCTCTTTCTCTCTCTATTTCTCTATTTCTATTTCTTTCTATTTCTATTTCTATTTCTATTTCTATTTCTATTTCTATTTCTATTTCTCTCTCTCTCTCTCTCTCTCTCTCTCTCTCTCTCTCTCTCTCTCTCTCTCTCTCTCTCTCTCTCTCTCTCCTCTCTCTCTCTCTCTCTCTCTCTCTCTCTCTCTCTCTCTCTCTCTCTCTCTCTCTCTCTCTCTCTCTCTCTCTCTCTCTCTCTCTATTTATGATGTGCTGAATAGACTATTACTTTCTGTATGATTTAAGGATTTGATATCTATTATCTTCATCATCATCAATCACAGTTATTTCATTTATTTACTGTTATACAAACCCCCATACCCTTTTTCTCCTCAGTCTGCGGTGGCATACAAGCAGCGCATGGACTATGAAAGAGACTTAATCGAGTTCATTGAGCTGAACTTCGTTTTCATTGATGATGACGTCTTAGAAGACATTGAATTGGAAGATGATGTGACGGTATGTTCCCTGCCCTTATTTAACACATTGCTGGGTCTGTTTGTGGCCACTATAGTCTCTAAGGGTTTGTTTG
>NW_020869548.1:334225-339225 GCF_003789085.1 Penaeus vannamei | reverse complement strand
ACGCCACTCCTGCAAGAGACTGGGATTATTGTATGGCATTTATTGTGTTCATCCTGCATAAAAGTAAAGTCCTGAAAGGAATGCCACTGATAAATCTATATATACGGATGCACGACCGGACAGGAAGAAGGGCAGCGAAGGATGAAAGCGTAGGAGGCAAAGGACAACGACCCAGCAAGCAATCACACCCAGGCTGAAAGATTAGGAAAGTGACAGAATAAACCGAAAAAAATGAAATAAAATTAATGGGCCCAAAATATAAAATAAAAACATAAGATAATGAAACTTAAAATCAAACTTAAAAATAAATACAAAACTTATAAGAAATACAAAAGGAACTTAAGAACAAACTTAAAATTAAGCTTACAATTAATGGACTTTAAAAAATACAACTTAAACATAAAAACTTAAAAGTAAACTTAAAAGCTACAAACTTAAGCATTATACAGAACTAAATTACATAATAATCAAGCACAAATTTAAGAAGCAAATATACAAACTTAAGATTAAACAAATAAAAAGATCTCAAAGAAGAAGACCAACCACATGTTGGAGAGGTGTACATACATTACCATGAATACACTGTCATGAAATACAGAACTTATCATCTCAACTTGGGCTGGAAGAATACAATTCAGATTAATACTCGCACATACAATGTTACTGCATATTTTATGTCATTCAACACTGCTGATACATTAATTTTCACGCATTTATCTATTTTCAGAGCATTTTGTATTACGACACTGAACACGTAACACAACACAAAACCTCTCACTGGCACAAGTCTCCAAGCAAAAGCAAAGAGGGAGACCAATCTTGGCTAACCATGGTCAGGAGGTCGGTAAAAGGAAGCCAAGAGAGCAACTGCAGGATCATCCTCCGGTAGCCCATCTAAAGGAGGAACGTCCACGTCCCCATCCTCAGCTAGCTCATTCTCATTTGGCAGGTGTTCATCATTCGTCCTGTAAGGCCTCAGCTGTAAATTGCGGTGGTAAATCTTCTCCTTGTAAGGAGAGAGAACTCTAACCAACCGTGTTACAGGACCGGTCTTCTTGCAAATACGAGCCGGGCCAAACCACCGGGGTCCAAGAGCTCCACGCCGTCCTGCTCCAGCCATACGAGGACTAGATCACCAACCTCAGCAGCAAAGGTGGACTTTTGGGTTCGCCGATTATAATCCCGGGCCCAGCCTTCTCTGGCCTGCACTGACGTCTCCATGGCAATCTCTCTAGCTCTCCTCAACGTAGCAGCAAAAGACTGTGCTGACTCATGATCAGTCTCCTCATAATTGCTATTGCCAACAGGATGGGTGCCAATATGTCCAATCAACAAGTAGAGAGGTTGATCACCCACTGAGCGGTGTACTGCACTGTTCAAGGCCAAACGAATGTATGGCAAAAGTTCATCCCATTCTAAGGGAGAAGCCTTCAGAAGTGTTGCCAAAGCATTTTTCACCACTCGATTGGTGCGTTCAATCATCCCGTTAGCTTAGGGATGGAAAGCAGTAGTGAAAATAGTTTGTACGCTGGTTAACTCACACACCCTCTTAAATAAATTGTTTTTAAATTCTCGGCCATTGTCTGTTTGCAATAAACGAGGTGGCCCAAACACAGTCACGAACTGATTAATAAAAGCATCAGCCACAGTCTCTGCATCCTTGGATGGCAGAGGTATCAACTGAACATATCGGGTGAGTTGGTCTATGAAAGCCAATACATATCTATTACCTTGGGATGTCACCTTCAGTTCCAATTGGTCTGCAGATACCCTTTCCAGTGGGTAACTGGCCTGTGGTGCAACAGCAAGAGGAGCACGATAAGCCATACCCTTACGTTTCTGGCAAGATCGACAGGTAGCAACATATTTTTTGACAGCGGCCAACATATTTGGGAAGTAAAAGTAATCCCTGAGCTTACAATATGTCCTATAAACCCCAGGGTGACCTGCTGTTGTACTTGAATGAGCTAAATGCATGGCAGAACCCCTAAGTGTCTTTGGCACTACTAACTGATGGAGTACTAGATCTGGCAGGTGACGAATATGGTATAAAACTCCATCTCGAAGCTCAAACTCTTCAAGAGTTAGGGGAAGGCGACGACGTGGCAAATTCCGTTCCTCTAAATATTCAATCACCTCTTTCCAAAGAGGATCCTCAAGTTGGTGACGACGCAGATCGTCTGGATCACGATTGTGCAATTCTGTTGCAGCCACTGCACGACTCAACTGGTCTGGGACACGATGTTCAGTCCCTTGTTTGCATCTTAATACATAGTTATAAAAACTAAGTTCGTGTGACCACCGAGTCATACGTAAACTCTTGGTTTTCCTACTGAACACATAGGTTAAAGGCCTATGGTCTGTGGAGATGTAGAAGTGTTGCCCATACACATAGCAGTCGAAGGCTCTTACCCCTTCCACTACTGCAAGTACTTCACAATCAATTGCAGGGTACCGAGTCTCGGCATCCCTGAGTTTGCAGCTGAAATATGCGACAGGCTGCAAGCGACCCTCATCATCACTCTGCATTAAGCATGCGCCAATTGCAACACCGACGCATCAGTGTGAATCTCAAAAGTCCTGTCAAAATCTGGTTTACTAAGAACTGGAGCCGAGATAAGTACGGTCTTCAAGTTCTGGAAAGCAATTTCCTCCTGCTGACCCCAGACAAACTTGGCATCCCTACGTGTCAAGCTCGTCAGTGGAGCTGCAATATTTGAATATTGTTTAATACGGTTCCTAAAGAACCGAGAAAGCGGCGCACTTCCTTTTGGTTCCTAGGCTGCGGCATCTTTTGTATGGCAGCCACCTTATCAGGGTCAGGTTCCACACCCTTAGGCGAGATCTTAAACCCAGGAATTTAAATGTGTCTGTTGCAAAAACACATTTCTTCCTGTTGAGTCTGAATCCTGCTTTTAAAAGGAGCGACAGAGTCTTATCTAAGTGTCTCAGATGGTCATCAAAATTGCTGCTGTGCACCACCACATCATTTAAATAGGCAATGGTGTGCCTGCCTAAAACAGATGAAAGCACACAGTTAACAGCCTGTTGAAATGTTGAAGGGGCAGTTGCCAACCCAAATGGCAACTTTTTGAACTGAAAAAGTCTATGCCCATTTGAGAATGCAGTCTTTGGCCTATCATCTGGACTGACATCCACTGTCCAGTAGGCACTGCGAGCATCAAGAGCAGTAAACCACATGGTTCCATGGAGCTGATCATTGAGCTCATCAATGCGTGGCATTGGATAAGCATCTTGCTCTGTAATGCTGTTGAGACCTCTGTAGTCAATGCAGAAACGGGTGGATCCATCCTTCTTTCTGACAAGAACAATTGGGGAATGCCAAGGAGAGGTGGAATGCTCGATAACCCTTTGTGCAAGCATATTGTGCATTCCTCTCGAATGAACTTTTTAGAGGCTTCTGGGAGACGCCATTGTCGCACACATAGCGGACCTTCACCCTCTTTTGTTTTTATAGTATGAGATATACCAGGTACTGTACCTAATTTACCTTGTGCATCAAATAATGTCACATACTTTACAAGTACCTGCCTGAGCTACTGTTGTTGCTCAAGGGTGAGGTGGCCCAGATCAATCTCACTTAAAAGGTCACCGAGTCCAGCATCGCTAAGATGAACTTCATCTCCAGGGCAATCAGGGCTTGTGCCTGGCTGCACAACTCCAACTAGTGTTTGTGTCACCACACTGCAAGGTGGGAGATCCGCATCTGGCAAAATGATATAATCACTGCACTCCCAAAATCTCCAACAGCATTAAAGCTGTCAAAGTCATCATCAATAAAAGCTCAGTCCCTAAAGCTTGCTCCTCTGCAGCATACTGGAAAGAAGTTCCAAGATTGTCAGCTTTTCTCATCTTGGCACTCTTACTATTAATCATTTTGGTTTTATTTGGCATTGCACTATGTGAAGCAACACCCTTGGCACTCACAATAGCACTTTCACTATTAATACCACTAACACTGGCACTTTTCACGGTATCACAAACACTAACATCACTTTCATTTTGCTTATCAACACCTACATCTGTGCTTCCAGCCTCAAGTGAGAAAACTTGTACAATGTTTTCAACTACAGCTAACCCATGTCCATTTCTTAATTTTACAGGACGTGCAGTCTCATTTACTGCCCAGACTTTAATTCGGCCATCTTCCACCTCTTGTAGAGACCTAGGTACCACCAAGGGACACTCAGTACCAGAAACCATAAGTTCCTTGGCGGTTTGCATACCCCTAGGAATGCTACATTTGACAAAACGCCCACTACGAGGCGGTACAAAAGCAGGTACTGCAACATGTGCAACCTGTGAGGCAGGAAGCGCCCTTGATTGCTTGCAATATACCTCAACAAAAACAAACTGTAATGACTTCTGAAAACTTCTGACCTTGCAAGACCAAAACATCCACCTTACTCTGGTCAGAAAAACACTCAAGCCTGATGTTAAAACGTCTGAGGAGATCCGTACCCAAAAGAACATCTCCCGGAAAGGAAATACCATCCAAGATACATACTTTATGTTTTACGCAAATCCGATCATTCACATGAAAACACCAAACTTTCACCCAAAACTGGAATAGTCTTGCCAGAAACTGCTTTCACTCTTTTAAAAGATTCATTCTCACATCATATTCCCATCTTTCCTGCAGCTATCCCTCAGACCCCGTGTCAACAAAACACTGCGCTTTGAAGCCAATGACCATCAAAGAAACCGTAGGTGTACCTGCAGGTTTCTGAAGAACCTCGTTCTCGCAATCAGTGGTTGGCAGCACCTCTTTGCTCGCCAGTGACGGTGTCGCTGCGACGCCCGACCTGGCGCGATACAAAGGGACACTGCCGTGCAAAGTGACCTTGCTCATCACATGCAAAACACGTCCTCCTTTCACTGAGCACACGACACTCCAAAATTTCATGCTCATGGTTCTTGTGGTAGCGACAATACTTCATAGGAGGATCTACCTCGGCTGCTGCAGGAGGTTCTTGTGG
>NW_020869548.1:328395-334066 GCF_003789085.1 Penaeus vannamei | reverse complement strand
TGCAAGGCTGAACAAGACACCTAAAACACCCTCATTAAGTCTACAAGAGCACTGTGCTACCGAATTACTCACAAGAACATACACAAGATATTCACATGCCTACAAGGGCAATCACACGGTCTCAAAACAAATTCACAAGCAAACATCAGATGCACGCTAATCTCCCTCGTAAAACACTGACACAAACGCAGGCATAAACCAGCCAAGCGCACATCTATAAAAACACTCACTTAAAATCTCACTAAGACACACAGAATTCTCATCGACGAACTTAAAACACTTGCGCATAAGAACTAAAAACCACAATCAGAAACATTCGCTTACAAAGATCCCTAAAACAAGCATAAAACACTTGCGCATAAAAGCTCATCAAGAAAAACATCTAAAACATCCATGCACAATCATAGAAAAGATCCGCTTAAAAGATCTCTTATAACAGATAAAACACTTGCACGTAAGAGTTCACCAAAAACAAACATCCGCTTAAGAAAACACAGACATAAAACACTTAAACAGTTAAATAAAACACTCGCTTAAAGATTCACTAAAACAGGCATAAAACACAAAAAACACTCAAAAACTCACTAAAATAAAAAACATCCATAAACATTCAGAGACTTACTGAAATATACACGTCAAAATCTTGCAAACTTTCATTCAAAACCCATATATTAAAAAAATGAAAACACGTAAACTCGCGTGACCACGTACGAGTACCTCACAAATACTTAAACATTCACTCCCGCGCAAAAGACAACCAGCGAATTCCTTAACAATCATGAAATCACACACAGGTCATTCAGTCTACCCGCCAGAAAGTCAAAGCTCGCACCAAAATACCGAAGATAAAACACCAGAAAAAACACAAAAACAAGACCATTTAACGCCGAAACAAACAGCCGTAAAACACCGATACATAAAACTAGAGAAAACCACTAAGCCAAATCAAGTAAAAAAAAAAGAGGTAAAATAAATCAAAGATAAAACAGAACTAAAACAAAACAAAAACATTCTATAAAAGAAACCACAGAAACATAAAATGAATAAAAATACCATGGGTGGACAGACCGACTACGTGACTACGGGTCAAGAACTGCGCGAAGACGTAGGAGCGTCTTGGCCATAACAAGCAGTTACACCGTCTTGGAGTCATTGAATGAATAAACAAAACGCCATTGCCCGCCGCTAGCCACCAAAATATATGTTACGCTGTAGTGGATATTTGTAAACTCCGTAGAGTTAAAGATGGTTTGGTAGCGTGTATTCCAACTACAGGTAATCTCCATGTGGTCTGGCGTTAAGAAACAATGACTCTAGGTGAGCTAAAGAGTGATTCCGTAGTCACGAAAAAAACAATAAGACCACTGGCTGACAAAAAAGGCAACATAAAAAGGAGCATCCATATTATACATTTATTTCGCACAAAACTTTCCAAAAGAACAAATACACAGGACAACACACCATACACTTACTTGAAAAACAGAGGCCATAGCCCGAGAAGCACCAGTCAGCCAGCTAAAACCAACGGTCTGTCACCACACACGAACAAAAGCCTCTCCCTCTAGACCGATCTGGCTTAACCTTATATACAGTGGCTCCCGTGCTTACTGGATTTTACCCATAATGCAATTAATTTAGTTGAAATAGTGTATGGTGTGTTTAAAATAAAAAAAAATACATAAATAAAAAGAACGATAAAACTATACAAAAATGGGCACATAAAATGAACAAAAGATAGGAAAGTACGAAAAAGTGAAAGAAGGGATCCGTGAGAGAAAGCGGAGAAACACGAAGGGAAAAACGAAAGAAAAACAAAGCTAAGGTGAATTAGTCGAAGACGAAAAGGCAAGAATAAAACAAGGTAAGTATAGAAATAAGGTAAGTATTGTATAAGTAGTGTTGTGTATAGTAGGAGTAATGTAGATGTAGAGGTAGATCACGGACCAGTGGGAAAGGTAAGTCAAAGGAATATAAAAACACAGGCTTATTCTTATTTTAAAAAAGGCGCAGACACACAGGAAACAGCAAAGCCACGTCATCTTGCAGGGCGGAGGAGTCCGTAGATTATCTAGAGCGATCCGTAACGTCAGGGGAACAGGCCCCGAAAGCCTACGGGATGACCCGCCTACTGCCAGGGAAATTCACTACATATATATATATATATATATATATATATATATGTGTGTGTGTGTGTGTGTGTGTGTGTGTGTGTGTGTGTGTTGTGTGTGGTGTGTGTGTGTATATATGTGGTGTGTGTGTATATATATATATATATATATATATAATATATATATATATATATATTTATATAAATATATATACATATGTATATAATACATACACACACACACACACACACACACACACACACACACACACACACATATATATATATATATATATATATATATATATATATAATATATATGTAGTATATATATATATGTATATATATACATATATTTTGTGCATATCAGGTCAAATTTGTCGATTTTCAGATTTCTCTATAAAATGCTTCATAAATACTTTATCTACCGTCTCCAAGTGAAAATACAATAAAATTCTATTCCAAAAGATGTTTTTGACGGCCTTTTTTGAAGCATGGTAGGAAGACCTTGACCAGTTTAGATCAATGCCCAACTCCCCCCAGGATTTAAATAGTTTGATACTGAAAAATATTTCTCTAATATCACATACACTGAAAATGTGAATGGTTTGCAGAAAATATCTTGCTATCTAGGCTACTCATGCTAAGCGCCCCCACCTCCCACTCCCTCACCAAGACTCTACCTGAAAATTTTGAATGAAGATTTTGGTGATGAGTGAGTCCAGGGTAACTTTTTGATATCATTCAGTAATAGTTATATGTTCAAAGATTGAAAGAATACAACAGTTTGTCTTTATTGTCAATCCACTGTTTCTTCTGATTTTCAGCTTTTTAATCAAAGTTAATTGGATTTAAATTCAGTAAAAGAATACCTCCATCAAGTTGAAATTTCAAATCAGTGCTATATTTTGTATTAAGACACTGTATACTTCCTTTGGTATCAAAATCATTCTTAAAATAAATGGTTGCTGAGGGAATTGTAATCCTGTGGTCATTAAACTTTAACAACGATTTTCTCAAAACTTTTTGTCGTCAAATGACCATATCTTCGCTACCGCATAAAATATGAAGATGATTTAGGCATCAAAATGAAGTTTATGAAGAAAGGAATCTGAATATATGCAAAACTCCAAACCTTTTGATGCATATATATATATATATATATATATATATATATATATATATATATATATATATATATATATATATATATACATATTATATATAGGTGTATGATTTTTAAAATTCTCCGCCTTGGATTCGTCTTCTTAACCGGTATTTGCTATTTGCACTATTACCTCAAATTTCATCTCCAGCTCGGATGTGGTTTGGTGCGCCTGTTCTGGCAAGGCTTTTCATTTGCCAAACCTTTAATCCGATTTGCCACGTTGCAACTGGGAGTATGCAAAGTTGGTGCGTGATCTTTGTCTGCATGTGCGTGTATCTACGATGTCTGCGAAATCTGTTGTTTTTTTTTTTTTTTTTTTTTTTTGCGTGCATGTGTGTGTAATAGCATCGTTTATTATGCTTTGTATCCTTTTAGTACTGGTATCAGTGGTGTTATGGCGTATGTGAGGTTGATAAGGATGTTATCATTATGACTGATATCGCTCTTGCAATATTGATGACAATTATATTATTACTATTAACATCATTAGTATTATTATATCATTACTATTTTCAGTATTATCATTATCACTGCTATCATTATCAATATTAACTTGTCATTATTATTAAAATTAATAACATTAATATTATTTGTGCTGTTATTATCAATCGTTAATATCATTATCATAGTTATCATTATTGCTATTATTTTCATTCTTATGGCAATTATTGTTATCAGTATCATTACTATTATTATTATTATAATGTTATAGTAAGTATTATTATTATTATCATTATCATTATTATCATTGTTGTTGTTGTTGTGTTTTTTATCATTACCTTCATCATCATCATTATTATTACTATTATTATCATTATTACTATGACCATCATCATTACTGCAATTGTTACCATTATCGTTATTATCATTATTACTTTATAGTAACTATTATAGTTACTATTATTATTGTTTGTGATATTTTATCATTATTTTTATCATTGCCATTATTATTACTATTATTTTGTTATTATCACGATCATAATCATTGCTGCTTTTGCTACCATTAATATCACCATCATTATATTACGAACTTTGTCATTATTATCACTTATCTTTTTATCATCGTTGTTTTTTCATTTTATTCCTATGGTCACTATGATTATCATAATATTATTGTTTTTGTTATTGTCATCATTATGACCAATAATATCTTCATCATCATCATTATCATTGTTATCATTATGGTTGTTATTATCATTCGCATTACTAGCAATTTTCATTTCCATTATAATCGTCATTAGCATCACTATCATATCATTTTCATTATCCTAGTTATCATTATCACTATTAATATTTTTATCATTCCTATTGTTATTGTTATCAATTGCTACTATTGCTATAATCACTGCTATTGCTATCGCTGTTACCATTATCATTATCATCATTGTTATTATTATTATCGTTATTATTAGTATAATTTAAATTACGATCCCTATTATCATTATCATCATTACCATTTTTCATAATATTATTTGTTAGGGGTATTACCATTATCATTATCATCATTATTATCATTATTATTACTATTATTGTTATTATTATTATCATTATTATCAGAATATTTTTTTTTCTTTTTTTTTGTTACTATCATCACTATTGTTTCTATTATTATCGGTATTATTATCATCATCATTATAATTATCACTATTATCGTTATTATTATTACCATGATCATCATTATTATTGTCATTATTATCATAATCATTATTATTATTATATCATTGTTACAATATTTTTTATCATTTCTTTTGTTATCATAATCAGTATCATCAGTTTTATTACCATTGTGGTTGTTGTTGTTATTGTCATCATTATTGATTATTATTGATATTATTACTATTACTATTATTAAATTTCAATATTACTTTTATCACTGATATTATTATTATCATTACTACTGGTATTTTTGTTGTTGTTATAAACATCCTTATTCTTACTATTTTACTATCATTTATTACCTATAGTTATCATTATTATATTTTTTTTATTATCATCATTATTATCATTACTATCATTATTATAAATATTATTATTCTGAATATTAATATTATCATTATCATCATTGTCATTATTTTCATCATTATTGTTACTATTGTTATTAACATTATTATTATTATTATTATTATTATTATTATTATTATTATCATTATTTTTATTATTACTGTTATCACCATTATCATTATTGTTGTCACCATTATCATTATTGTGATCATTATGATCATTATTACAATCATTATTACTGTTATTATTTCTATTATTATTTTATTATTATTATTATTATTATTATTATTATTATTATTATTATTATTATTATTATTATTATTATTATTATTATTATTATTATTATTATTATTATTATTATTATTATTATGTTACTATCATTGTTATCAGTGTTA
>NW_020869548.1:318395-320895 GCF_003789085.1 Penaeus vannamei | reverse complement strand
AGGCAGATGTAAATTTAGCTTTCAAACTTCTAGGAGCATTTATCATTTAGATAATGAATCATTTTTTCTTAAAGGCAGCACAGTTGTTGAATAATGTAAGCCATATATCAGTTGTGGGTCATGTATGCTGTGGAAGGAGGTAAGTGAGATGATGTGACCTTCCCTCATAATTGCCGACGTATCGTAAACAATATTTGGTAAGGCTGTAATAACAGACTGTAATAATTGAGCTTCCTTTCAATACTTTATTATCAGCAACACGTTTTACTTTAATGATTATGGTTGTTTTCAATATTCTGTCATCAGCAGCATTTTTTGTGCCAAGCGAACTTACCCAGTATGCTCGCCCGGTCACTGCCCTGCGGCGCTCGGTCTCCCGTCCGGAGCGACCGCAATAGACGCAGGGCGACTTTCATCAAATTTGAAATTTAATTATTGCTCCGAAAATTTGTTTTTTATATTTCTATATATGAAAAATATACATAAAAATACATATATACGCAAGTATAAAAACAGGCTGTGTGTGTGTGTGTGTGTGTTTATATATATATATATAATATATATATATATATATATATATATATATATATATATATATATATATATATATATGTATATATATATATACATATACATATTTTATTTATATATATATAAAATGTGTCTGTGTACATATAAATTTATATATATATATATGTACAAGTTATATATACATGTATATACATACATACATATATATATATATATATATATATATATATATATATATATATATATATATATATATATATATATATATATATATATATATATATATATATATATATATATATATATATATATATATATATATATATATATATGTATATATATGTATATATATATATCTATATATATATAATATATATATATATATATATATATATATAATATATATATAGATATATATTATATATATATAGTATATATAATGTATGTATGTATATGTAATGTATATATATATATATATATATATATATATATGTATATATATATATATATAATATATATATATAAGTAATATATATCACAAAGATATAAATTTATTATAGAACCACACATATACTTATAAATATATATTATGTATATATATATAATATATAAATATGTATGTATATATATATATGTATATATAGTATGTATATATAATATATATATTATATATGTATATATATATTATATATATATATATATATATAATATATGTGAGTATATATATGTTGATATGTGTAATGTATACATATATTTATATGTATATATATTATTATAGTACATATATATATATAATATATATCCATACATCACACACACAACAGACCCACACACACATCACACAGAAACACACCACCACACACACACACACACACACATATGCGCACTATGACACACACATATTTTAATGTTGTATTTGTATATTTATATGAATACATATATATTGTGTTTTTGGTGTGTTTGTGTATGTGTAAGTGGTACGCGTTATTGCGCACGTGTCGTGTATATAGATGTATATATTATGTATGTATATATATATATATATATATATATATATATATATATATAGTATATATATAGAGTATGAGTGTGTGTGTGTGTGTGTATGAGTAGATAATTTGTATGTATGATCTAGTATATTTACATATATTTAGAAATATAGAGTATTACAGAGCATATATATATACATATATAATTATATATATATATATATATATATATATATATATATATACTATATTATATATATATATGCACATATGAAAGAGAGAGAGAGAAGAGAGAGAGATAGATAGTACATTATATATATATATATATATATATATATATATTATATATATATATATATATATATATATATATATATAATATATATATATATATATATTATATATATATATATTTATATATATATATATATATATATATATATATATATATATATATATATATATATATATATATATATATATATGTATGTATGTATGTATGTATGTATATTTATATGTATATGTACACACACACACAGATATATATAGGAGACAAGAGAATACAAAGCCTTATAAAATCTGAAGTGTTGCGAGGCGATGCGAGCGATGCAATGCCGCACATTACTTCTTGAGAATCTCCGTTTCCTCCAGTCCCCCAAGTGTCACGCTCATGATATGGACATGCCACACAGCCCGTGTCCATGTCAACAGAGAGGCAAAGGTCGTGGCGGATTCGGTGGAATTATTGGAACAATCGCGAAAGGCCTATGGCAGTGTGTTGCACTTGGTATACTAGTGACAATTCCTTCTTCACTTATTGTTGTAATTGGTAGTTTATGTGGCCATACCATATCGGTCATCCGTTTGGGTAGTATTATTTATCCAAAAAAATGATAACTTCAGAACACTTTGCCATCTTGGGGCAACCGAGGCAGATGAGGCACGTTTTCGCTTTGTAGAATACCATTTTCCTGACATGA
>NW_020869548.1:305895-308395 GCF_003789085.1 Penaeus vannamei | reverse complement strand
TCGCAGCGTGCAATATTTGCAGTTCGATGGCACGATTTCTCAACCTTTCGTGATCAAAGGAACGTTGTACTGTGTATGATGTCTCCTTCAGGCCTCGCGATGCTTGGCTTTTGCAATTGCCAGAGCTAGTTGCAAGGTATTGCGATTGGCAGTTGAGACACGTTGCACATTTTCATTTTTACGGAGGTCGATGCGTTTTGGAGCGAAATGGATGTGTCCGTCATTCTGAAAACTGCGGAGGAATATGGGACGTTATCAAATGCCTCTAAAAATGTTTGATGTCAGGAGTTTCTACGTCTGTCTACTTCCCTCTCGACGACTGTACGTGTGTGTGTGTGTGTGTGTGTGTGTGTGTGTGTGTGTGTGTGTGTGTGTGTGTGTGTGTGTGTGTGTGTGTGTGTGTGTGTGTGTGTGTGTGTGTGTGGAGATTGACAGATAGATTGACAGATACACACTTACGTGTACATATATTATACATAATATTATATATATACATATATATATATATATATATATATATATATATATATATATATATATATATATATATATATATATACATCTACTCATATCCTTCCACAGACAGACGCTTAGCCATAGCAATAGCCCAGAGACAACGCCGCCGAGCGAGACGGCGAGAGCGCGTGAGGCGAGGGAGCGCGCGGCCATCCGACGGCCAGTGCAGGGAGATGAGGTAAAACGCGGCTGCATTTGGCCACCGGAGACGAAGGGGTCCTCGGGGTATGCGCTGCGGCCCCCTTCGTGAAGTAAGACGGGGCGACGCTCAAGAGGGGGAGATAAGAGAGATGATGGAACGAAGGAGGAAAGACGGACGACAAGAAAAATTGAGGGAATTAAAAGAAGGAAGTGGGAAGAGGAGGAGAAAGGAGTTGGAGGCGAAGGGAAACATTTAGGAAGATAAATGAGGATGATAAGGAATGAAGGAGGACGGGGAGAAGAGAATGGAAGGTTAAGTGAAAACGAAGGGCTTAGGAAAGGGTTGTAAAGGGGATAAGAAATATATTTCGTAAGGAATGACAGAAGGGAAGCTCGAGAAAAAGAAATATTGGAAGAAAGAAAGAAAATGGATAATGGGTATAGATTCTTTTAGACAAAGATAATGATGATAAAGATATGGGATAACGATAGCCACTAACTATAAGACCACCAACAAAAACAATGAAAAAAGTGATGACTTAATATACATAAAGATTACTACTAGGTAGAAAAAATGTATTTATGATGATGATAATGATGTGAAAGATGATTTGTAAAAGTTATGGTTGCTAATTGTCAAAAATTATGAGAAAACTAATTACAAAAAATACTAATAGTATTGATAGCGTAAAAGGATCTCAAATTAAAGAGAATATTGGACAAAACTCCGAAAAAAGGAAAAAATGTAGATAATGAAATAGATAAGAAGCGAAAGATAGAGAAAGAAAGAGAGAAAAAGTGAGTGAGACATACAGAGAGACAGATAGAGGAATGAATGGAAATAGAAAACAAAACAAAAATAAAAAAAGAGAATGAAGCAATATACAGAACAAGGAAGATAAGAGAAAAGTAGTGAATTGAAAATCGGGAGCAAAGAGAATGCATTGGAAAAAGGAAAACTAGAAATGAAACAGTAAACAGGAAATAGCATATAAAGACTGATAACAACAGAGAAACGAAGAGAGAGAGGGGGAGAGGGAGGGACAGAAAATGAGAGGAGGGAGAGAGAGAAAAAAAGTGAGAGAGAGGGGCGGCAGGGAGGGAGAGAGAGAGAGAGGAGGGGGGACGGAGGGAGAGAGAGAGGAAGAGAAAGAAAGAGAGAAAAAAAAGTGAGAGAGAGAGAGAGAGAGGAGAGGAGAAATATTGAGAGGAAAAAAAGTGAGAGAGAGAGGGGGAGGAATGGAGAGAGAGAGAGAAAGAGAGACAGACAGAAAACAGACAAGGAAAAGTAAAAGAAAGGGAAAATCACAGACTAAAAGAAAACAGAACAAAATGAAGAGAAGAAAAAGCAAGAAAGAAAACAAACTCACCCCCCTTCCGCCACATAAGCTCTCTCCGCCGCTGATACCAACCCCCCCCCCACCTCCCTCTATTCACCCCCTCCCTACCTCACCCTCAACCCCCCTCCCCCCGTGCTTCCTCAATACCCCCAACACCTCCCCTTATTTTCTCCGCTCTTCGACCCCCTCCTCGAGATTCCCCACCTCCCCTACACTCTTTTCCGTCCTTTTATTTCGTCTTTAGCCCCCATTCCTTCTTTCCCCCCTATTCCCCCGACATTCCTTCCCCTATCTTTCTCATCCCCTTCCCCATTTTTCCCCTCTTCCTTCCCACCTTCCCGATTCCAACCCCCTCCTTCCTTCCCTACATTTCCACTCCCTCCCCATCCTTCCCCACTTCCCATTCCCTTCCCTCATCCCTCTCTCATTCTTCCCCTACCACATCCCACCTCTTTCCCTCCGCCTTCCCCCCCTCTTCCCCTACCACTTCCCCACCTCTTCCC
>NW_020869548.1:280895-293395 GCF_003789085.1 Penaeus vannamei | reverse complement strand
CTCTCTCTCTCTCTCTCTCTCTCTATCTATCTATCTATCTATCTATCTATCTATCATCTCTCCATTTTTTCTCTCTGCGCCCCCCTCCTCCTCTCTCTCTCTCTGTCAGCACATTGTGTATGTATACCTCATTTTATCAACTCCCCCTCCTCCTCTTCTTTCTATCCTCTTCATTTCTATCCATCAGTCCTTCTCATGAAAGCATCCCATAACCTCCCCTCCCCTCCCCCCCCCCCTTGCACAACCACCTGTATCACCGCATCCCCCTTCTCCCCACCCCCGTCCCCCTACCCCCCCCCCTCCCCAACGCCACCCCCGCTTCATTCCTTCCAGCTCGTTGCCAAGACTAGACGCCGCGCTGATATAGGACGCCATCTTGCAAGCCCAAGGAAAGCCAATACCAAAATCAAATATTTGTAACGACAAAGCGAGCGGGAGTGTGAGGGGGGGAGGGGGTGCGGAGGGAGGGAGGTGAGAGTGGAAGGGGAGGAGGTGGAGGGAGGAGGGGAGGAGACGAAAGGAGAAGGAGGAGGAGGAGGGGAAGGGACGAAAGAAGAAGGAGGAGGAGTAGGAGGAAATACAAAGAAGGGAGAGTGGAAGGGGATGGTGGAGGGAGGAGGAGGAGGAGAGGAGGAAAATGCAGAGGGAGAGTGGAGGGGGGGACAATGCGGAGAGGGAGGGGGGGAAGACACAGATAGCGCATGTAAGATGGCGAAGGGGAGGGGAGGTGATGGGTGGAGGGAAGGAAGAGGATGGGGGAGCGGGGGGGGGGTGGAGGCCAGGGTTCGAGACATGGAAATTTCCTCTTCTTTGTGATAATACAAGACTTTCCCCGCCATGTTCGGACGTAAGATACTTGGAGAGCCTTTCGAAGACGGGAGGGAGGGAAAGTAACGGTTTGTTGATTCACTCGAAACGCACGTTCGTAAATGAATAAATATTGGATGCAATTTCCTGTTTCGCTTTCTTTTTTTCTTCTTCTTCTCTTCTTCTTTTCTTTTTTTTCTATCTTTATATCGTCACGATCTGTGAATGCGTTTCGGGATTCTTGTGCTGATGTGTATACGGTATGTGTCTTTCCTTTGTTACGGCCGAGAATGAATGTTTGATAATAATGATAACAAAAATTAATAAATGAATAAAGATAAAAAGTTGAGATAAAGGCAATAAAACAAATTTAGGAAAATGAAAATCATTACTTTAACGCTGACATTCATGTAAATAATGTCCGTTCATACGATAAAAGCCTTGATATAATAATGAAAAAAAAAACTGTTAAACATAAAAAGCTACATTTAAACAATGAGTGGAAATTTCTTTTACAAATCATCCCGAAAATTATAAAGCTATAATCACTACCATTATTATTACATCATCATCATTATCATCATTATCATCATCAATAAATCATCATCATCATCATCGTCGTCGTCGTTGTCGTCATCGCCATCGTTATCATCTTCGTTACTATCTTTAGTACTATTTCTACTATTTCTACTACTATTACCGTCATTATCATTATCATTACATACCACTGTCATTCTTACAATTGTTATCATTATCGTCGTTATCATGATCATTTTGGTTATCATTATTATCATTATTATCATCACTGTTATTATATTTATCATTAATATCATCAATATCGTTACTATTGTTATATTTATCATTATTATCATTATCATTGTTATCAGTTTATTATGCTCATCACTATTACTAATATAATTATTATCACGCTGATAATGATGATGATTATCCTTATCAGTATTATTACTTTTGTTATCATTATAACCATTGATTATTGATATCTTTATTGTTGTTTTAAAAATAATTATTATTATTGTTATCAGTATTATTGTTAGCATTATCATCATTACTATTATTATTTATATAATTTATCATCATCATTATTTGTCATCATCACCATCGTCATCATTATCCTTTCATTATCATAATCATCTTATCATCATTACCATTACTTTCTTCATCATAATCCGTTTTATCATTACCATCATCATTAACCATTATCATTGCTTTTAGTAGCAGTATCTTTATTTTAGTCATTAATATTGTTGATTATATAATGGCCGTAACGTCTACCGCTTTATTCAGTATATCATTAACAAAATCGTTATTATCAGTAGCGAAAGCATCTTCATCATAGTCGCTGTACCCTTATAATACCAGTAACAAATTCATGATGATCAATATCTTCTCAGCTTTTTCTCATTCTTATATGGGGTCGCCGTTATGGATGAGCCGCCTCCACTGATTTCCATGATGGTGATCAACATAACATTAGTTATCAAGATACCAATGACGTCGAGATAACGCAGTATCAAGAGAGAGGAAGAACATAAGAACAGATGGTATAATACGTGAACAGAGGTCCCTGCGCACGGAGACAAGCGAGACAAATCGTGTATAAGGATTAAGGACAACTTTCTAAGCCCAGGGACTCTCTTAGGACAAGGGAGACAAGGGGGAGGGTAAGGGTGTGGGCTGGGGTTAGGGGGGGGATGCCTAGCGACACATACAAAGGAGATTTGGGAGTGGGTGGGGGTAGGGGTGGAGGTGGCAGGAGGAGGGGCAGGGGTGGAGGGGTTAAGGAGGGGTAAGCGTAGGGGGATAGAGGGGGTAGTGGCAGAAGGGGAAGGGGTAGGGGCAGGGATAGGGGGTTACATCGGGGAGGAGGGGAGCCTTGGGGATAAGGGATTGAGATAGGAGGGACAGGGAAGGGGAAGAAGAAAGTTGTGCAGGGTGACGAAGAAGGGAAAAGGGGAAGAAGATAGTTAAGAGATGACTCATACGAGGGAGATATAGAGTGGAAGAAAGGGGAGAAGGGAAGAAGAAGAGATGCAAAAAGAAATTACACAAGGGAAAGAAATAGCGGACAGGCAGACAGTGGCGACGAGGGGGGGACAAGAGGGAAGGAAGGGGAAGGGGAAGCACGAGTAGAGAGTGTCTCGGAAGAAGAGTAAGCGAAACTGATAATAAGGAGGGAGAGAAAGAGAAAAGAGGGAGATGGAGAGGGGGGTTAGAAAGAGTGAGACAGACAGATTAAAAGATAGAGAGAGACACAGAGTGAGTGAGTTGAAAGAGAGAGAGAGAGAGAGAGGGAGAGAGAGAGAGAGAGAGAGAGAGAGAGAGAGAGAGAGAAGAGAGAGAGAGAGAGAGAGAGAGAGAGAGAGAGAGAGAGAGAAGCAGAGAGAGAAGGGAGAGAGAGGAGAAGAGAGAGAAGAGAAAGAGAGAGAGAGAGAGAGAGAGAGGAGAGAGAGAGAGAGAGAGAGAGAGAGAGAGAGACGAGAGAGAGAGAGAGGAGAGAGAGAGAGAGAAGAGAGAGAGAGAGAGAGAGAAGAGAGAAGAGAGAGAGAGAGAGAGAGAGAGAGAGAGAGAGAGAGAGAGAGAGAGAGAGAGAGAGAGAGAGAAGAGAGAGAAGAGAGAGAGAGAGAGAGAGAGAGAGAGAGAGAGAGAGAGAGAGAGAGAGAGAGAGAAGGGAAGAGAGAGAGAGAGAGAGAGATGGGAGAGGAGGGGGTGGAGCTAGAAGAGGAGTTTGGAGAGCGAGAGAGAAAGAAAGAATGAGAGAGAGAGAGAGAGAGAGAGAAAGAGAGAGGGAGGGGGGAGACCGAAGCAGGAGAATGGGAGCAAAAAAAAAAAAAAAAAAAAAAAAACGAAAATCTATCTCAGGAAAAGAGAGAGGCAGAAAAAAACAAATGGAATGGCAGGCACTGTAACGAGCGGAGGAGAAAAAAAAAAAAAAAAAAAAAAAAAAGGAAAACTATATCAGGAAAGGGGGAAAAAGTGGCAAGACAGACCACGAGAGAGAGGAAGGGGAGATGGGGAGAGTAAGAGAGGGGATTTTTTCCCCTCTCAGCTCAAGAGGCAGTGAGTACACCAAGACGGCGTCACATTAAGGCAGTCAGATGTACGGCGCACTGAGGGGAATACCAAACATGAATGCAGATGGGGAAAAGAAGGGAGAATTTTTAAGCGTGTCCTGCGCATATAAATCGTTTGCCCTCTTTAACTTAATTTGACTAGAGCTAGACGCGAGGGTCTTGCCACGCCTCTAAGGCAGGATGTTGGGCTGCGAAAACAGGAACGCCCACAGACCGACAGCCAGAGGGGAAAGTGCGGTTGCTCAGAGCCGCGTATGACGGGATAGATAGATACATGTATACGTATGTCTATCTGCCTATCTCTTTCTCATCTCTGTATCCCCCCCGTCTCTCTCTCTCTCTCTCTCTCTCTCTTCTCTCTCTCTCTCTCTCTCTCTCTCTCTCTCTCTCTCTCTCTCTCTCTCTCTCTCTCCTCTCTCTCTCCACACACACACACACACCCACCCACACACAACACAGAACAACACACACATAACTTTAACATAACTTTCGGAGGCAACTAAATGCCTGACTAAGATGGCTCCCTATCCCAGCCAATCAAAATACCGTCAATAAGATCACTTTTTTGTGTAAATGGTAAAAAAAAGTTAACCATAATATCAATCTTAACCTATAGACTCTATAATAGTCAATAGAATTACTTTTTTATGAAAATGAAAGTTTTTTATGATTTTTTTTTTTTATAAAAATGATAAAAAAGTTAACAATAATATCAATCTTAACCTATAGACTCTAGGATTTCCTCTAAATTAAGTCCCATTTCCTTAAAGGTATCTTAAATCATGTCTGATCACGCAAATCTATCTTTCACTGCGTATTTGAAATAACTGAATATATATTTCTATTCTCCAATGACTTAAATGCTCGTTTGGTTAATACAAAACATTTTAAGAATGCATTTATGATTGCAGTGAAACGAATGAAAAATTCGTAATTGGAAAAAAAAAGAGAAAACTATTTCATCCTAGACTTATCTGCATGACAATACGTACTAATGAAAACATGCAAGGTGCAAATACACACTCACACAGAGGGAGGTAGAGACTTAGGGAGGGAAAGACAAACACACAGATGAACATATAGAGAGAGATAAGCAGCAGACAATAGAGAGAGAGAGACAGTGAGACTAGAAACAAAGGTTCAGGGATCGCGTGAGGCAAGTAAACAGAGACAGTGTGAGATAAACAGACAGCGAGTGCGCAAGTCCAACAACTAGATAGTGTGAAGCAGAGAGGCAGGTAGTGTGTGGCAGACAGGGAGGAAAAGAGCGAGAAAGGGAAAGTCTGAGGCCTATAAAAGAGCGTGGGTGTCCAGTGAACAGAGAGAGTGTGAGGCAGACAAATAGAGACATAGAAACCTAGTGTAAGACAGTCAGGCAAACAGACAAACAGGGGAAGTATGAGACCAACAGACCGAGTACGTGAGACAGAGATAGCTTGGCATGGGCAGGCGTAGATAATGTAAAACAGACAAACAGGCAGGCAGACACACAAACAGACAGGCAGGCAGACGCTAAAACAGACAGACAGGCAGGCAGACACACAAACAGACAGGCAGGCAGACACACAAACAGACAGACAGGCAGGCAGACACAACAAACAAAGGACAGGCAGGCAAGACACAACAACAGGCAGACGACAGGCGGACACAAACAGAAAGGCAGGCAAGGCAGAACAACACAACCAGACGACAGGCAAAGCAGACATTAACACATCAAACAGACAGGGCAGGCAGAACAACCAAGACACAGCAGACAGGCAGACAGCAGCAGGCAGACACACAAACAGACAAGACAGGCAGACACAGACACACAACAGACAGCAGGACAAACAGATTAGACAGCAGGACAGAACACACAAAGACAGACATGGCAGGCAGACAGGCAGACAGGCAGCCAACAACATCAGAAACAGACAGACAGCAGGGCAGACATAGACACAGACAGGCAGGCAGACAGGCAGGCGCCACACACAGAACAGACAGGCAGGCAGACACACAAACAGACAGCCCAAGACACAGGCAGGCAGACACACAAACAACACAGACAACAGACAGACAGGCAGAACACACAAAACAGACAGCAGGCAGGCAGACAAGACAAACAGACAGACAGCCAGCAGACACACAAGCAGACACACAAGACACACAGAACAGACAGACCACACAAACCATCACAGCAAACAGACAGGCAGGCAGACACACAGACAGCAGGCAGGCAGACCAAACAGAGCCAAACACAGGACAAACAGACAGGCAGACACACAAACAGACCAGGCAGACACAGGCAAACGAACACACAGACAGCAGACAGGCAAGACAGACACTCCAAGCAACAGACAGAAGGCCAGGCAACAAAACAGCAGATACAGATAGACAGGCAAAGGCCAGACACACAAACAGACAGACAGCAGGCAGACAAGCAGACAGCGGAGACACACAACAGACAGACAGACAGGCAGACACACAAGCAGAACAGACAAGACAGGCAGACAACAAGCAGACGACAAAGACAGGCAGACACACAAAAGACAGACAGCAGACAAGACAGAACAGCAGACACAACAGAAGACAGACAGAGCAGGCAGACAGGCAGACACAGCAGACAGACAGACAGGGGCAGACACACACAACAGACAGCACACACAAACAAGCAGCAGCAGACACACAAACAGGACAGCACAGACAGCAGCAGAGAAAAAGCGACAGACAGACAGGCAGAACACAAACAGCCAGGCCAAACCAACAGACAGAACAGGCAGACAACAAACAGACAGGCAGAGGCCAGAACACAAACAGACAGACAGACAGGCAGACACACAAACAGACAGACAGGCAGGCGACACAAACAACACAGACAGCAAACAGCCAGGCAGACACACAAACAGACGACGACAGCAAGAACACGACAAACAGAACAGACAAGCCGCCAGACACAACAAAACAGAAAGGCAAAGACAACACCAAACGACAAGAACAGGCAGGCCAGACACACAAACGACATAGCCAGGCCAGAAACCACAAGCAGACAAACAAGGCAGACCAACATGACAGAACAGGCAGGCAGACACAGCACAGAAACGAAAGGCAGGAGACACACAGGCCAGAACAGGCAGGACCACAACTAATACAGACAGAAGGGCAGGCCGACAAAACAGAACCGACGGCAGGCAAAGAACACAACAAAACAGACAGACAGGCAGGCAGACACACAAGCAAAGACGGCGACAACACAAACAGACAGATCAAAACAGGCAGACCAGCCAAGGCAAGACAAGA
Organism: Penaeus vannamei; assembly: GCF_003789085.1. NCBI lineage: Eukaryota > Metazoa > Arthropoda > Malacostraca > Decapoda > Penaeidae > Penaeus > Penaeus vannamei. The sequence continues at coordinate 286,220 of NW_020869548.1, read as the reverse complement.
CAGCCAGGCAGACAACAAACAGGACAGGAAGACACACAAACAGACAGACGGAACAGACAGACACACACAGACACAGAACAGACAGGTAGACACAAAACAGACAGACAGGGCAAGACACAACAGACGAACAGGCAGACACAAGACCACAGCAAACAGACAGAACAGGCAAACAGGCAGACACACAGACAGACAGCCAGGCAGACACACAAACAGACAGACAGGCAGGCAGACACACAAACAGACAGACAGGCAGGCAGACACACAAGCAGACAGACAGGCAGTAGACACAAACAGACAGACAGACACACAAACAGACAGAACACGCAAACAGAACAGACCAGGCAGACACACAAACAGACAGGCAGACACACAAACAGAGACAGGCAGACACCAAACAAGACAGACGGACAGGAACCAAGACACACAAACAGAAGACGGAGGCAGAACACAAAGACAGGCAGCAGGCAAGGCGACAACACAGCAGACACAACACACAGACACACAAGGAACCAGAAACACAAACAGACAGAACACAACAAGCAGACACTCAGACAGACAGAGCAGACACAACAAACAGACAAGGCAGAACAACAAAAGACCGACGGCAGGCAGACACACAAAAACAGACAGACAGGCAGACCACAAGCAACAAGGCAGCACACAAACACAGAACATCAGACAGGCAGACACACAAACAGACAGCAGCCGGAGACAACACAAAAACAGACAGACAGGCACAGACAAACACAGACAGACAGGACGACAGGCAGGCAGACACACAAAGCAGACAGACAGACACAGACAGGACAGACACCCAACACAGGCAGACACACAAACAACAGGGACAGGCAGACCACCAACAAACAGAACAGGCTTGGTTTATTTCCAGGCCGTGTCGTAGGGAAACGCGAAAGAAGGCCCGATAGCCCGGCTCCTTCCATCTCCGCCCCGAAGATACTGGGTGAAAAAATAGAAGCATTGTTCGCATACAAAGTTGTCAAAATGAGGTGAGTCTGTGATATAATGTTTGTATTTGGTTACTAATAATTGACATACTTTTTTATCTATAATATATTTTGTTATTATCATTATCATTATTATCATTCCTATTTTTATTATTAATTATATAATTATCATCATTTATATCATTATCATCATCAATCAATCAATCATCATCATCAATCATTAGCATTATCATTATCATTATCATTATCATTATCATCATCATCATCATCATCATCATCATCATCGTCGTCGTCGTCGTCATTATCACCATTATTATCACTGTCGGTGTGATCATCATCATCACCTCACTATTCTTTCTTTGTTATCATTATCTTTATTGTTATCATCATCATTAGTAGCAGTAGTAATAGCATAATTATCATTAATACTATTACTGCTATTATCACCATAATCCTTAGGGTTATTCTTATCATTAGTATCATTGTTGTTGCTGTTGTTATTACCATTCGTGTTATGTTATTGTTATTCTTGTTCTAGTTGTTATTGTTATTGTAACTAATGTTAATATCACCATTATTATCATCATCATCATCAACATCATCATCACCATCATCATCACCAACATTCACATTACTGTCGTTATTGTTCGTTATTCTTTAAACCTTAATTCCATCATGATAAATGTCACTACAGCCACCACCGACTCCTCGTTTCCTCTTGTATTTTTTCTGGTTTATTGCAAAAGCTAATATGTTTTCTATTAAAACAAAGAAAAAAAACTTGTATCATAAAGCTACCAGTAATTAGACATAATTCTAACACTTCACACAAAGAGATTATCCTAATATTTATGATCTCATTATCGCCATTAATGATGTCAATACCCACGTTACCCTTTTACCTTCCGCCTTTGTCCACTTTCATTAAGTTTTCTCTTTCATTCCCTCTTTTTAAACCGCCCTCAAGACCCTCTATTTATTCGACCGCCCACGCACGCCCTCTTTTCCATAATCCTTCCTCTTTCCCTTCCAATTCTCCATTTTCCCTTAACCCTTTTCCTGGCCATTAACCATTCCTCCTTTCCCTTTTCCTTAACTTTTCCCCTTTTCATTAACCCTTCCAGTTGTTATTTTCGATACTGTTATTGTTATCACTTCTGTTGGTACTATTGTCGTTATTAGTGCTGTTATTATTATAGTTGTTGTTGTTATCATTATAAGCAGTATCATTTTTTTATTATTATTATTTTTACCCTTATTATCATTACTATCATTATCATTATCATTATTATTATTATTATTATTATTATTATTATTATCATTATTATCATTATTGTCATGTTATTACTATTATTGTTATTTTTATTAATATCTTATCACTATTATTATTATTTTATTAATTCTTTCCCTTTCCCTTTCCATTAACCTTTTCCCTTCCCTTTTCCTTTTCCCTTTCCCTTAACCTTCTTTAACCCTTCCCTTTTTCCTTTTTCTTAACCTTTCCCTCCCTCTTTCCATTTACCCTTTCCTCCCTTCTTCCCCCACCTCCTCCCCTCCCCTTCCTCCCCCGTCGCCCCTTACTAATTCTCCCCCATCTTACTCCTCTCCCTCCCCCCTCCCTCCCCTCTTACTCAATGAGGCTTCTCTCCTTCTTATCAAAAGTGACAACTCAATTAAAGGGGGAAATAGGACGCACTTATGGCTCCTCTCCCCGATTTCTTTATCTTAAAAGCAAGGTCGGAATTCGCAGGAAGGTTAAAGCGGGTGAGTCAAGGGATAGTTTTGTATCTGTGTTTCAGTAAATGTTTGTAGTTATGGTCGCTACTCCTATCGTTATTATTGGTGTTGTTATTATTATCATTATTTGCGCTTTTGTTATTATTGCTGTTGGTATTAACATCATTATCATCATCATTATCGTTTATTTAATCATTATTATCATTATCACAATTATTCTCATTATTTCATTATCACCATTAATTTATCATTAATCAATTATCATTATCATCATGATAATGATAATTATTATTATTATCAAAAAGTAACCACTATGTACATAAAGGTTGTGTAATTTGAGGTGAATTTATACTTTTAGGTCCCCAAGTTTATTAAGTCGCTTAAAAATCTATTCGGTTATATGTTCTTTTGAAATGTCCGACTCTACACATAAAACGTCGTCTGCTAAAGACAATGCTGAAACAGAACAAGTATATATATATGTATATACATATGCATGTATGTATATATACATATACTTTTCTACATCTATCTATCTTTTATATATATATATATTATATATATATATATATATATATATATATATATATATATATATATATATATTATATATCTACTAGTGTGGTGTGTGTGTGTGTGTGTGTGTGTGTGTGTGTTGTGTGTGTGGTGTGTGTGTGTGTGTGTGTGTGGTGTGTGTATTGTATGTGTAATGTTATGTATATATATATATATATATTATATATATATATATAAAATATATATATATATATATATAATATATAATATATATATATATATATAATATATATATATAGAATTATCGCCACTACTGCTGCACGCCATGACAGATTATTGTTGGTAATGTGCAAAGATCCACTTTGTGACGTCATCGAAGCTAATTTCTAGAGGTGGCGCTGCGGGTCGTTCTTTCAGATCCGAATGTGCAGACGAAACGTGTTTTCTGTGAAAGACCCTTCAGGATGCTTGATTTTGATAAAAGCAGGATTTTGATAAAAAGTTGATTCTCAACATGTCTCATTTGAAAGTAAATAACATGAACGAAGGAAAAATGGAGTTATAAGTAGGCTTGGTGGTTACTCTTTGATAATGATACTATTTTAGTATCTTTAGTACTTTATTTTGTTATTTTATCGTTACATTGTTATTATTTTATCATTATTATAATTATTATTATCATTATTATTGTTATTATTATTATTATCAAAATTATTATTTATTATTATTATTTTTATTATTATTATCATTATTATCATTATTACTATTATTATTATTATTATTATTATTTTATTATCAATTATTATTATTATTATTATTATTATTTTATTATTTAATATATCATCATCATCATTATTAATTTTCATTTAATTGCTATAATCATTATCATTATCATCATTTATTATTTTCATTAATCATTCGTCTTTTTATCGTCCTCATCATCATTGCTGCTATGAGTCTTATTATTATCTTTATTACTATCTTTATTTATATTATCATCATCATCATTATTACTAGTAGTAGTCGCTGTAGTATCATTAAAATTTTCATTATTATCATCATGATTGTTATTGATATTATTATTATCATTATTATTGCTATTATCGTTACTAATAAGTAGTATCATCATCATTATTTTCGTTATCATTTATGATCATTATCATTGCTATTATAATTCCTATTATCATTATCATCATCATCATTATTTTTATTACTACTATTATGATTATTATTGTTATTAGCACTATTGTTATTTGCTTTTAATATTACTTTTATTATTATTATCATCTCTAATAATACTATCACCAACTGTATCGTTATCATTACTATTATTATTATTATTGTTATCCTTATTATTATCATTATTATTATTGTTATTATTATTATTATTGTTGTTGTTGTAGTTATTGTTATAATTATTATTATTATTATCATTAACATTATTCTTACTGTCATCATTAGTATTATCATTATTATTATCATTATCATCAACATTATCTTACTTTATCATTACTATTACTTTTCTGATTATCATTATTATTAATATCATTATTATTATCATTATCATTTTTATTATTATCATTATAATCATTATCATTATCATTATTATTACTATTATCAATTTATAATTTATCATTATTGTTATTAATTATTATTATTGTTATTATCAATTATCATTATTGTCTTTTATTGTTATTGTTATTATCATCATTATTATTATCGTTTTATCACATATATTATTATTATCATTACTATTATCATTATCATTATCATCATTATTTAGCGGAATTTTGCTAAATGTACAATGATTGTACAATCAAACAAAGTTTTTAAATCGTGTAATCACAACCCTGATAATACTAAATAGTTTAAAACAGGTATGAAAAATTAATCTCTTCACGCGTTTTTCAGAAGATAGAAATATGAGTTCTTGACAAAAAAAAAAAAAAAAAAAAAAAAAAAAAAAAAAAAAAACAGAGCTAGGTAAAATTCTGTATATATCTCTTAACATGTAACTAGGTATAGTCATAGCCTTATGAGAAGTGCCTGTAACCATTCAACAGTTTAGGTTTAGCAATTGCATCAGAAATGCGTGTTGCCTTCATTG
>NW_020869548.1:273395-275895 GCF_003789085.1 Penaeus vannamei | reverse complement strand
TTCTGCGACGCCGTTTGTTTATGGCCAGCAGTCAATTCGGCGAATGGAAGTCGTAAAACATAATGATAATAAAAAAGGCTAATATTTTTTCTCTCGCCGTCGATTATATTCGCCCAGCGCAGCGAAGTTATATAAAAAATTATGGGATTTTAGGACAGCGAACGTCTCGTTTTCCCCAAAGCACGAGATTAATAGACAATAGAGAAAGCAGTGTTGGTGGAATCCAGTTCGTTTCAGAGACAGCTGTCCCATGAAGAATCTTTATCTCCATCTTCTTTATCTTTATCGTACTAATGATAGTAAAAGTAAACATTTTATCTATTTTTATCTAATTGTAAAAGTAAACATTTTATCTATTTTTATCTAATTAGATACAGAAAAAAAACATATATGGTTGCTATTGCTATAAATATCATAAATGTTTTGTGAAGAAGGAGCAAGTAGGTTTTGATCATTGCAAAGGGTTCGAAATAAGAAAAGAAAATCGACGTTTAGAATACGCTCGTAATATCCTATTAAAAGGGGATTAAGTACTATAGACCTAGATAAAAAAAGGAAAAAAAATCATAAAAATCAAATTTGATCTTGCTATTAAAGAGTCTATTAAAGTTATCATAAACATAGGTTACAATGTGTCTCCTTTACATTTCATTATCCAAAAAGACAAAATATTCAATATCTCTTTCAGGGTTTAACTCGCACACAAAGAGAGTAAGTGGGTTGGCTATATTTTTAGATCATTGTTATCTGAAGGAACTGATCCACCATCCTATAAATACAACAAAATGAATAATAATCCTGTCTCTAAAATAGCGAAGGGGAAGAATCCATTTTCATAAAATTCGTTATAAGTAAAAGCTACGATTTCTCCCCGACAGCTCGGCCATGTCCGGGATGTCTCTCGCGCACCTTGCAATGTGCAATTATCCTGCAATAAAGGGTTAGACAATAATAGGAAGATTGCACAGGCAAGATGCGCGCGCGAGCTGTTTCCTTCTCTCCCTCTTTCCTCTTTCGTATTTCTTAGATAGGTTGGGTTGGAAATTTACTTCGTTGAATTCTTGGAATTTCAGTTGGTCAGAAATATTTCCTCGATTCCACACGCCGCTGAAGAGAGGAAATAGAAAAGAGGTAAATAAAGAAGAGAGAAGAATGAATCCGAAGATAAAGCGAGAGAGGGGGAGAATGGAGGAGAGGGCGAGAGAGGAAGAATAGAGAAGTGGATGAAAAAAGAAGAACAAGAAAGAAAGAAAGAAAGGAGAAAATCAGAAGGGGAAAGAATAAGAACAGGAAAGAAGAAAATATAAAAACATAAACAAAAGACACAAACCAAAAAAAAAACAAATAAATATAATCAATTAATAAGAACAAGAATAAGACTTTATTCTTCTTTTTTTGCAACTTTCCAATTAAGTTTTTCCCTCAATTGCTGCAAAAGACACAAACCAAAAAATAGATGAATAAATAAATATAATCAATTAAAGAACAAGAATAAGACTTTTTTTCTTCTTCTTTTTTTGCAACTTTCCAATTTAGTTTTCCTCCAATTGCTGCAAAAGACACAAACCAAAAAATAAATGAATAAATAAATATAACCAATTCATAAGAACAAGAATAAGACTTTTTTTTCTTCTTCTTTTTTTGCAACTTTCCAATTAAGTTTTTCCCTCAATTGCTGCAAAAGACACAAACCAAAAAATAAGTGAATAAATAAATATAACCAATTAATAAGAACAAGAATAAGACTTTTTCTTCTTCTTTTTTGCGCAACTTTCCAATTAAGTTTTCCTCCAATTGCTGCAAGAACTATAGACGACACTTTTGTCCTTGTGCATGAATGGGGCGCTCGGAGCTTTGTTTCGGTTCCCGCACCTGATGACTCTGCCCGAGGACCTGGGGGAGCGGGGGGAGAGTGGGGAGAGGGAGGAGGGAAGGGGAAGGTGGAGGTGGGGAGAGGGAGGAAAGGGAGGGGAAGGGAAGTGGAGAGAGGGAGGGGGAGGGTGAGGTGGAGGGAGGGGAGGAAGGGAGGGGAAGGTGGGGGATGGTGGAGGAAAGGGAAGCGGAGGTGGTGGAGAGAGAGGGAAGGAGGGGGAGGGTGGGGAGAGGGAGGAAATGGAGGGAGGGAAAGGTGGGGAGAGGGAGGGAGAGGAAGGGAGAGGGAAAGAGGGAGGGAGGAGGTGGGAGAGAGAGGGAGGGGGGAAAGGAAGAGCTGGGGGAGAGGAGGGGAGAGTGAGAGAAAGGTTGGGAGAAAGGAGGAGGAGTGACGGAAAGGAGGGAGAGGAAGGGAGGGGAAAGAGGGAAGGAGGAGGTGGGAGAGAGAGGGAGGGGGGGGGAGGAAGAGCTGGGGGAGAGGAGGGGAGAATGAGAGAAAGGTTGGGAGAAAGGGAGGAGGGGGTGAAGGAAAGGAGGGAGAGGTAGGGGAAAGGAAAGAGTTGGAAGGTGACGGAGAATGATTAGGGGGGTAAGGGAGAGGGGAGGATGGGGAGAGGGAAGAGGAGGG
>NW_020869548.1:251596-260524 GCF_003789085.1 Penaeus vannamei | reverse complement strand
AGTTTTGAAGGGAGAAGACATTCAGAGAGCTTTGAAGGGAGAAGGCATTCAAAGAGCTGTGAAGGGAGAAGGCATTCAGAGGGCTGTGAAGGGAGAAGGCATTCAGAGAGCTTTGAAGGGAGAAGGCATTCAAAGAGCTTTGAAGGGAGAAGGCATTCAAAGAGCTGTGAAGGGAGAAGACATTCAGAGAGCTGTGAAGGGAGAAGACATTCAGAGAGCTGTGAAGGAGGAAGGCATTCAAGAGCTTGAAGGGAGAGGCATTCAGAGAGCTGTGAAGGGAGAAGGCATTCAAAGAGCTGTGAAGGGAGAAGAGCAGGCATTCAAGAGCTGTGAAGGAGAAGGCATTCAAAGAGCTGTGAAGGGAGAAGACATTCAAAGAGCTTTGAAGGGAGAAGGCATTCAGAGAGCTGTGAAGGGAGAAGGCATTCAAAGAGCTGTGAAGGGAGAAGACATTCAGAGAGCTGTGAAGGGAGAAGGCATTCAAAGAGCTGTGAAGGGAGAAGACATTCAGAGAGCTGAAGAGAGTGTGAAGGGAGAAGGCATTCAAAGAGCTTTGAAGGGAGAAGGCATTCAAAGAGGGAAGAAAGGCATTCAAAGAGCTGTGAAGGGAGAAAGGCATTCAAAGAGCTTTGAAGGGAGAAGCATTCAAGAGCTTTTTTGAAGGGAGAAGACATTCAGAGAGCTGTGAAGGGAGAAGGCATTCAAAGAGCTGTGAAGGGAGAAGGCATTCAAAGAGCTTTGAAGGGAGAAACATTCAGAGAGAAGGAGAAGGCATTCAAAGAGCTGTGAAGGGAGAAGGCTTTCAGAGAGCTGTGAAGAGAGAAGGCATTCAAAGAGCTGTGAAGGGAGAAGGCATTCAAAGAGCTGTGAAGGGAGAAGGCATTCAAAGAGCTGTGAAGGGAGAAGACATTCAGAGAGCTGTGAAGGAGAAGGCATTCAAGAGCTGTGAAGGGAGAAGGCATTCAAAGAGCTGTGAAAGGAGAAGGCATTCAAAGAGCTTTGAAGGGAGAAGGCATTCAGAGAGCTGTGAAGGGAGAAGGCATTCAAAGAGCTGTGAAGGGAGAAGGCATTCAAAGAGCTGTGAAGGGAGAAGGCATTCAAAGAGCTGTGAAGGGAGAAGGATTCAAGAAAGGGAGAGAAAGAAGGCTTTGAAGGGAGAGGCATTCAGAGAGCTGTTCAGAGAGCTGTGAAGGGAGAAGGCATTCAAAGAGCTGTGAAGGGAGAAGGCATTCAAAGAGCTTGTGAAGGGAGAAGGATTCAGAGAGCTTTGAAAGGAGAAGGCATTCAAAGAGCTGTGAAGGGAGAAGGCATTCAAAGAGCTTGAAGGGAGAAGGCATTCAAAGAGCTGTGAAGGGAGAAGGCATTCAGAGAGCTGTGAAGGGAGAAGGCATTCAGAGAGCAGAGAAGGAGAGGTGAAGGGAGAAGGCATTCAAAGAGCTGTGAAGGGAGAAGGCATTCAGAGAGCTGTGAAGGGAGAAGGCATTCAGAGAGCTGTGAAGGGAGAAGGCATTCAAAGAGCTGTGAAGGGAGAAGGCATTCAGAGAGCTGTTGCTTTCAGAAGAAGGAGAAGGCATTCAAAGAGCTGTGAAGGGAGAAGGCAAAGAGCTTTATTGAGAGAAGGAGAAGGCATTCAAAGAGCTTTGAAGGGAGAAGGCATTCAGAGAGCTGTGAAGGGAGAAGGCATTCAAAGAGCTTTGAAGGGAGAAGGCATTAGAGCTGTGAAGGGAGAAGGCATTCAAAGAGCTGTGAAGGGAGAAGGCATTCAAAGAGCTGTGAAGGGAGAAGGCATTCAAAGAGCTGTGAAGGGAGAAGGCATTCAAAGAGCTTTGAAGGGAGAAGGCATTCAGAGAGCTGTGAAGGGAGAAGGCTGAAGGAGAAGGATTTTGAAGGGAGAAGGATTCAGAGAGCTGTGAAGGGAGAAGGCATTCAAAGAGCTTGAAGGGAGAAGGCATTCAGAGAGCTTGAAGGGAGAAGGCATTCAAAGAGCTTTGAAGGGAGAAGGCATTCGCTGTGAAGGGAGAAGGCATTCAAAGAGCTGTGAAGGGAGAAGGCATTCAAAGAGCTTTGAAGGGAGAAGGCATTCAAAGAGCTTTGAAGGGAGAAGGCATTCAAAGAGCTGTGAAGGGAGAAGGAGAGCTGTGAAGGGAAAGGCATTCAAGAGCTGTGAAGGAGAAGACATTCAGAGAGCTTTGGAGAGAAGGGAGAAGGCATTCAAAGAGCTTTAAGGGAGAAGGCATTTGAAGGGAGGCATTCAGAGAGCTGTGAAGGGAGAAGGCATTCAAAGAGCTGTGAAGGGAGAAGGCATTCAAAGAGCTGTGAAGGGAGAAGGCATTCAGAGAGCTGTGAAGAGCTGTGAAGGGAGAAGGCATTCAAGAGCTGTGAAGGGAGAAGGCATTCAGAGAGCTGTTGAGAGCTTTGAAGGGAGAAGGCATTCAGAGAGCTGTGAAGGGAGAAGGCATTCTGTGAAGGGAGAAGGCATTCAAGAGCTGTGAAGGGAGAAGGCATTCAAAGAGCAGGGAGAAGCATTCAAAGAGCTGTGAAGGGAGAAGGCATTCAAAGAGCTTTGAAGGGAGAAGCATTCAAAGAGCTGTGAAGGGAGAAGGCATTGAGCTGGAAGGAGAAGGCATTCAAAGAGCTGTGAAGGGAGAAGGCATTCAGAGGGCTTTGAAGGGAGAAGGCATTCAGAGAGCTGTGAAGGGAGAAGGAGAAGCTGTGAAGAAGGCATTCAAAGAGCTTTGAAGGGAGAAGGCATTCAAAGAGCTTTGAAGGGGAGAAGGCATTCAAAGAGCTTTGAAGGGAGAAGGCATTCAGAGAGCTGTGAAGGGAGAAGGCATTCAGAGAGCTGTGAAGGAGAAGGCATTCAAAGAGCTTTGAAGGGAGAAGGCATTCAAAGAGCTGTGAAGGCATTCAAAAGAGCTGTGAAGGGAGAAGGCATTCAAAGAGCTGTGAAGGGAGAAGCATTCAAGAGCTTTGAAGGGAGAAGGCATTCAAAGAGCTGTGAAGGGAGAAGGCATTCAAAGAGCTGTGAAGGGAGAAGGCATTCAGAGAGCTGTGAAGGGAGAAGGCATTCAAAGAGCTTTGAAGGGAGAAGGCATTCAAAGAGCTGCTGAAAGGGAGAAGGCATTCAAAGAGCTGTGAAGGGAGAAGGCATTCAAAGAGCTTTGAAGGGAGAAGGCATTCAAAGAGCTGTGAAGGGAGAAGGCATTCAAAGAGTGTGAAGGGAGAAGGCATTCAAAGAGCTGTGAAGAGAAGGCATTCAGAGAGCTGTGAAGGAGAAGGCATTCAAAGAGCTTTGAAGGGAGAAGGCATTCAAAGAGCTGTGAAGGGAGAAGGCATTCAAAGAGCTGTGAAGGGAGAAGGCATTCAAAGAGCTGTGAAGGGAGAAGGCATTCAAAGAGCTTTGAAGGGAGAAGGCATTCAAAGAGCTGTGAAGGGAGAAGGCATTCAGAGAGCTTTGAAGGGAGAAGGCATTCAGAGCGGAAAGGCATTCAAGAGCTGTGAAGGGAGAAGGCATTCAGAGAGCTTTGAAGGGAGAAGGCATTCATTCAAAGAGCTTTGAAGGGAGAAGGCATTCAAAAGAGCTTTGAAGGGAAGGCATTCAAAGAGCTTTGAAGAGAAGCATTCAAGAGCTTTGAAGAAGCATTCAGAGAGCTGTGAAGGGAGAGGCTTCAAAGAGCTTTGAAGGGAGAAGGCATTCAAAGAGCTTTGAAGGGAGAAGCATTCAAAGAGCTTGAAGGGAGAAGCATTCAGAGAGCTTGAAGGGAGAAGGCATTTCAAAGAGCTGCATTCAGAGAGCTGTGAAGGGAGAAGGCATTCAAAGAGCTGTGAAGGAGAAGAAGGGGAGAAGGCATTCAAAGAGCTTTGAAGGGAGAAGGCATTCAAGAGCTGTGAAGGGAGAAGGCATTCAGAGAGCTGTGAAGGAGAAGCATTCAAGAGCTTTGAAGGGAGAAGGCATTCAAAGAGCTGTGAAGGAGAAGGCATTCAAAGAGCTTGAAGGGAGAAGACATTCAGAGAGCTTTGAAGGGAGAAGGCATTCAAAGAGCTGTGAAGGGAGAAGGCATTCAAAGAGCTTTGAAGGGAGAAGGCATTCAAAGACTGTGAAGGGAGAAGCATTCAAGAGCTGTGAAGGGAGAAGGCATTTAAGCATTCAGAGAGCTGTGAAGGAGAAGCATTCAAAGAGCTGTGAAGGAGGCATTCAAAAGTGAAGGGAGAGGCATTAGAGCTGAAGGGAGAAGGCATTCAAGAGCTGTGAAGGGAGAAGGCATTCAGAGAGCTTGAAGGAGAGGCATTCAAAGAGCTTTGAAGGGAGAAGGCATTCAAAGAGCAGAAGGAGCTGTGAAGGGAGAAGGCATTCAAAGAGCTTTGAAGGGAGAAGCATTGAAGCTTTGAAGGGAGAAGGCATTCAAAGAGCTGTGAAGGGAGAAGGCATTCAAAGAGCTGTGAAGGGAGAAGCATTCAAGAGCTGAAGGGAGAAGGCATTCAAAGAGCTGTGAAGGAGAAGGCATTCAAAGAGCTTTGCATTCAAGAGAAGGGAGCATTCAGAGAGCTGTGAAGGGAGAAGGCATTCAGAGAGCTTTGAAGGGAGAAGGCATTCAGAGAGCTGTGAAGGGAGAAGGCATTCAGAGAGCTGTGAAGGGAGAAGGCATTCAAAGAGCTTTAGGAAGAGCGAAGGCATTCAAAGAGCTTTGAAGGGAGAAGGCATTCAAAGAGCAGAAGGCATTCAAGAGCTTGAAGGGAGAAGGCATTCAGAGAGCTGTGAAGGGAGAAGGCATTCAAAGAGCTTTGAAGAGCTGTGAAGGAGAAGGCATTCAAAGAGCTGTGAAAGAAGGAAGAGCTTTGAAGGAGAAGCATTCAGAGAGCTTGAAGGAGAAGGCATTCAAAGAGCTGTGAAGGGAGAAGCATTCAAAGAGCTGTGAAGGGAGAAGCATTCAAAGAGCTGTGAAGGGAGAAGGCATTCAAAGAGCTGTGAAGGGAGAAGGCATTCAAAGAGCTTTGAAGGGAGAAGGCATTCAAAGAGCTTTGAAGGGAGAAGGCATTCAAAGAGCTGTGAAGGGAGAAGGCATTCAAAGAGCTTTGAAGGGAGAAGATTCAAAAAGCTTTTGAAGGCATTCAAGAGCTGTGAAGGGAGGAAGATTCAAAGAGCTGTGAGAAGGCATTTATTCAAAGAGCTGAAGGGAGAAGACATTCAGAGAGCTGTGAAGGGAGAAGGCATTCAAAGAGCTGAAGGGAGAAGGAGAGCTGTGAAGGGAGAAGACATTCAGAGAGCTTTGAAGGGAGAAGGCATTCAAAGAGCTTTGAAGGGAGAAGACATTCAGAGAGCTGTGAAGGGAGAAGGCATTCAAAGAGCTGTGAAGGGAGAAGGCATTCAGAGAGCTGTGAAGGGAGAAGGCAAAGAGCTTGAAGGGAGAAGGCATTCAAAGAGCTGTGAAGGGAGAAGGCATTCAAAGATCATTCAAGAGCTTTGAAGGGAGAAAGCATTCAAGAGCTGTGAAGGGAGAAGCATTCAAAGAGCTTTGAAGGGAGAAGGCATTCAAAGAGCTGTGAAGGAGAAGCATTCAGAGAGCTGTGAAGGAGAAGCATTCAAAGAGCTGGAAGGGAGAAGGCATTCAAAGAGCTTTGAAGGGAGAAGGCATTCAAAGAGCTGTGAAGGGAGAAGGCATTCAAAGAGCTGTGAAGGGAGAAGGCATTCAAAGAGCTGTGAAGGGAGAGCATTCAGAGAGCTTGAAGGGAGAGCATTCAAAGAGCTTGAAGGGAGAAGGCATTCAAAGAGCTGTGAAGGGAAGGCATTCAGAGAGAAGGAGAAGGCATTCAAAGAGAGCTGTGAGGGAGAAGGCATTTTTGAAGGGAGAAGGCATTCAAAAGAGCTGTGAAGGGAGAAGGCATTCAAAGAGCTGTGAAGGAGAAAGCATTCAAAGAGCTGAGGGAGAAGACATTCAGAGAGCTGTGAAGGAGAAGGCATTCAAAGAGCAAGGGAGAAGGTTGAAGGGAGAAGGCATTCAAAGAGCTTTGAAGGGAGAAGGCATTCAAGAGAAGGGAGAGCATTCAAAGAGCTTTGAAGGAGAGCTGTGAAGGAGAAGGCATTCAAAGAGCTTTGAAGACATTCAGAGAGAAGAAGAGAGCTTTTCAGAGAAGGGAGAAGCATTCAGAGAGCTGTGAGGGAGAAGGCATTCAGAAGAGCTTTGAAGGAGAAGCATTCAAAGAGCTGTGAAGGGAGAAGGCATTCAAAGAGCTGTGAAGGAGAAGGCATTCAAAGAGCTGTGAAGGAGAAGCATTCAGAGCTGTGAAGGGAGAAGGCATTCAAGCAGAGCTGTGAAGGGAGAAGGCATTTCAAAGAGTGGAAGGGAGAAGGCATTCAAAGAGCTGTGAAGGGAGAAGACATTCAGAGAGCTGTGAAGGGAGAAGGCATTCAAAGAGCTGTGAAGGGAGAAGGCATTCAAAGAGCTGTGAAGGGAGAAGACATTCAGAGAGCTGTGAAGGGAGAAGGCATTCAAAGAGCTGTGAAGGGAGAAGGCATTCAAAGAGCTGTGAAGGGAGAAGGCATTCAAAGAGCTTTGAAGGGAGAAGGCATTCAAAGAGCTGTGAAGGGAGAAGGCATTCAAAGAGCTTTGAAGGGAGAAGGCAAAGAGCTGTGAAGGGAGAAGGAGAGCTGTGAAGGGAGAAGACATTCAGAGAGCTGTGAAGGAGAAGGCATTCAAAGAGCTGTGAAGGAGAAGGCATTCAAAGAGCTGTGAAGGGAGAAGGCCATTCAAGAGCTTGAAGGAGAAGCATTCAAGAGCTGTGAAGGGAGAAAGCATTCAAGAGCTTGAAGGGAGAAGCATTCAGAGAGCTGTGAAGGGAGAAGCATTCAAAGAGCTGAAGGAGAAGGCATTCAAAGAGCTGTGAAGGGAGAAGGCATTCAAAGAGCTGTGAAGGGAGAAGACATTCAGAGAGCTGTGAAGGGAGAAGGCATTCAAAGAGCTGTGAAGGGGAAGACATTCAAGAGCTGTGAAGGGAGAAGGCATTCAAGAGCTGAAGGGAGAAGGCATTCAAAGAGCTGTGAGGGAGAAGGCATTCAGAGAGCTGTGAAGGAGAAGGCATTCAAGAGTGAAGGGAGAAGGCATTCAAAGAGCTGTGAGGAGAAGCATTCAGAGAGCTGTGAAGGAGAAGGCATTCAAAGAGCTGTGAAGGGAGAAGGCATTCAAAGAGCTGTGAAGGCATTCAAGAGCTGTGAAGGAGAAGGCATTCAAAGAGCTTGAAGGGAGAAGACATTCAGAGCAGGAAGGAGAAGGCATTCAAAGAAGGGAGAAGGCATTCAGAGAGCTGTGAAGGGAGAAGGCAAAGAGCAGGGAGAAGCATTCAGAGAGCTGTGAAGGAGAAGCATTCAGAGAGCTGTGAAGGGAGAAGGCATTCAAAGAGCTGTGAAGGGAGAAGGCATTCAAGAGCTGTGAAGGGAGAAAGGCATTCAGAGAGCTGTGAAGGGAGAAGGCATTCAGAGAGCTTGAAGGGAGAGGCATTCAAAGAGCTGAAGGGAGCAGAAGCATTCAAAGAGCTGTGAAGGGAGAAGGCATTCAAAGAGCTTTGAAGGAGAAGACATTCAAGAGCTGTGAAGGGAGAAGGCATTCAGAGAGCTGTGAAGGGAGAAGGCATTCAGGGAGAAGGCATTCAAAGAGCTGTGAAGGGAGAAGACATTCAGAGAGCTGTGAAGGGAGAAGGCATTCAAAGAGCTGTGAAGGGAGAAGGCATTCAAAGAGCTTTGAAGGGAGAAGCATTCAAAGAGCTTTGAAGGGAGAAGGCATTCAAAGAGCTGTGAAGGGAGAAGGCATTCAAAGAGCTTTGAAGGGAGAAAATTCAGAGAGCTGTGAAGGAGAAGCATTCAGAGAGCTGTGAAGGGAGAAGGCATTCAGAGAGCTGTGAAGGGAGAAGGCATTCAAAGAGCTGTGAAGGGAGAAGACATTCAGAGAGCTGTGAAAGGAGAAGGCATTCAAAGAGCTTTGAAGGGAGAAGCATTCAAAGAGCTGTGAAGGGAGAAGGCATTCAAGAGCAGGAGAAGGCATTCAAGATGAAGGGAGAAGCATTCAAGAGCAGCATTCAGCTGTGAAGGGAGAAGGCATTCAAAGAGCTTTGAAGGGAGAAGGCATTCAAAGAGCTGTGAAGGGAGAAGGCATTCAGAGAGCTTTGAAGGGAGAAGGCATTCAGAGAGCTGTGAAGGGAGAAGGCATTCAAGAGCAGGAGAGCAGAGAAGCGGCATTCAGAGAGCTGTGAAGGGAGAAGGCATCATTCAAGAGCTGTTCAGAGAGCTTTTGAAGGAGAAGCATTGAGCTGTGAAGGGAGAAGGCATTCAAAGAAGGGAGAGGCATTTTGAAGGGAGAAGGCATTCAAAGAGCTTTGAAGGGAGAAGGCATTCAAAGAGCTGTGAAGGGAGAAGGCATTCAAAGAGCTTTGAAGGGAGAAGGCATTCAGAGAGCTGTGAAGGGAGAAGGCATTCAGAGAGCTGTGAAGGGAGAAGGCATTCAGAGAGCTGTGAAGGGAGAAGGCATTCAAAGAGCTTTGCATTCAAGAGCTTTGAAGGGAGAAGCATTCAGCTGTGAAGGAGAAGGCAAAGAGCTGTGAAGGGAGAAGGCATTCAGAGAGCTGTGAAGGAGAAGCATTCAGAGAGCATTCAGAGAGCTGTGAAGGGAGAAGGCAGGCATTCAGAGAGCTGTGAAGGAGAAGGAGAGAAGCATTCAAAGAGCGCATTCAGAGAGCTGTGAAGGAGAAGCATTCAAAGAGCTGTGAAGGAGAGATTCAAAGAGCTGTGAAGGGAGAAGGCATTCAAAGAGCTGTGAAGGGAGAAGGCATTCAGAGAGCTTTGAAGGGAGGAGGTATTCAGAGACCTCCCTTTACCGCGAGCTGTGAAGGGAGGAGGCAGGACCGTGCATGATCCCTGGTGATAATGTGGGCTGTTATTCA
>NW_020869548.1:206596-211596 GCF_003789085.1 Penaeus vannamei | reverse complement strand
TCGTTATTCCTTAAAGTACTATTTTTAGCTTTTATCGTTAATCTTATCCAGACCATGCGTGAAGTGGTGAGGAGTGAAGGAGGGGTGAAGAGAGAGAGAGAGGAGGAGGAGGGGGGGGATGAGGGTGGGGAGGAGGAAAGGAGAGAGGAGAGAGAGGAGGAGAGTGAGGAGGAGAGAAGGAGCGAGAGGGGCGAGAGGGGTGAGATGAATGAGGAGAAGAGAGAGAGAGGAAGAAGAGAGTGAGAGAGGAAAGAATGAGAGAAAGAGAGAGAGGAAAAGGGAAGATGCACGAAGAGGAAAGAGGAAGGAAGGAAGGAGAAAAAGAAGAAGGAGAAGAGAAGAAACAGAGCAGAAAAAGGAGGAAGAAGGAGAGAGAGGAGAGGAGAGAGGAGGAAGAAAGGACAGGGAAAAAGGGAGGAGAAGAAATAAATAGAAGGGAAGAGGAGGGAGAGGCAGAGCAGGGAAGGAAGGAAGATGGAAAGAGGAGGAAAAAGAAAAGGAGGGTAAATAACAGAAGGAAAAAAGAGAAGGAGGAGGAAGAGGAAGAAGAGAGAAGGAGGAGGAGGGAAATTAAAGGGAGGAAAAAGAGGAGGAGGAGGAAGGGGGAAAGGAGAGAAAGAGGAGGTGGGAAAATAAAGGGAAGAAAAAGAGGAGGAGGAGGAGGAGGAGGAAGGGGAAAAAGAGAGAAGGGGGAGCTGAGAAAATAAAGTGAGGAAAAAGAAGAAGGGAGGGGGAAGAGGAGGTTGAAAAGGAGGGAGGAGGTGAATCAGGGAACAGAAGAGGAGGAGAAGAAAAGACAGAAAAACAGTATGAGACAAGAAAAAGTATCAGAGGCAAGAAAAGAATGACAAAAGAAGAAGAAACTAGATGAAGCGAAGAAAAAAAAAGAGGAAATGAAAGCAGAAGAATAAAAAGAAGGCAAAGAAGAGGAGGAAAGAAGAAATACGAAAGAAAAATGACAAGAGGAAAGAAGTCAAGAAAACAGATCCAACACATTTCGAGCGAGAAGAAGCGACCGCCCACCTATTAAGAACACGTCGCTTTTCTTCAAGCCTTCTTTCATGAGACGTCATTGGCCGCGGATTTTGCAATCCCCCCTCCCCTCCTCCCTCCCCGTCCCCCCCTCCTGTTAATCATCTCTTTCCCTCTTTCCTCCCCTCCCCTTCTCTCCCCTCCCCCTCCCCTCCCCTTTTCTCCACTTCCTCCTCTTCCTTTTCCCCTTCCCTCTCCCTCCCTCCCCTTTCCTCGCTTTCCCCTCCCCTTCCCGACCCTCCTCTCAATCACCGCCAGCCCCCCACCCCCTCCCCACCACTGGCCTCTACCCTTTTTTTGCGAAATGTTTGAAGCAAAGGAAGGTAAGCCGCGGATTTTCTGGAAACACTTAGTAAGGTTACTAACAAGAAAGGAGAGATGGCCGACTGTGCGTGTGTGTGTGTGTGGGTGGGTGGCTGGCTGGGAGGAGGTGGATGTGTTTCTATGGGGGTTGGAGGAGGTGGAGGTGGATGTGTTTCTATGGGTGGTTTGGGAGGAGGTGGAGGTGGATGTGTTTCTATGGGTTGGTTGGGAGGAAGGTGGAGGTGGATGTGTTTCTATGGGTGGGTGGGAGGAGGTGGATGTGTTTCTATGGGTGGTTGGGAGGAGGTGGAGGTGGATGTGTTTCTATGGGTGGTTGGGTTGGGATGGTGGAGGTGGAGGTGTGGTTCTATGGTGTGGTGGGAGGAGGTGGAGGTGGATGTGTTTCTATGGGTGGTTGGGAGGAGGTGGAGGT
Source organism: Penaeus vannamei (assembly GCF_003789085.1). NCBI lineage: Eukaryota > Metazoa > Arthropoda > Malacostraca > Decapoda > Penaeidae > Penaeus > Penaeus vannamei. The sequence continues at coordinate 209,828 of NW_020869548.1, read as the reverse complement.
GGATGTGTTTCTATGGGTGGTGTGGAGTTTCTATGGTGTGGGTGGAGGAGTGGAGGTTGGATGTGTTTCTATGGGTGGTGGGGAGAGGTGGATGTGTTCTATGGTGGGTGGGAGGAGGTGGAATGTGTTTTCTATGTGGTGGTTGGGAGGAGGTGGAGGTGGATGTGTTTCTATGGGGGTTGGGAGGAGGTGGAGGTGGATGTGTTTTCTATGGTGGTTTGGAGGAGGTGGAGGTGGATGTGTTTCTATGGGTGGTTGGGGAGGTGGGGTGGATGTGTTTCTATGGTGGTTGGGAGGAGGTGGAGGTGGGATGTTGTTCTCTATGGTGGTTGGGGGAGGTGGAGGTGGAATGTGTTTCTATGGTGGTTGGAGGAGGTGGAGGTGGATGTTGTTCTATGGGTGGTTGGGAGGTGGAGGTGGATGTGTTTTCTATGGGTGGTTGGGAGGAGGTGGAGGTTGGATGTGTTTCTATGGTGGTTGGGATGGAGGTTGGAGGTGGATCTATGGGTGGGTGGGAGGAGGTGGATGGTGTTTTTCTATGGTGGGGTGGGAGGAGGTGGAGGTGGATGTGTTTCTATGGGTGGTTGGGAGGAGGTGGAGGTGGATGTGTTTCTATGGGTGGTTGGGAGAGGTGGAGGTGGATGTGTTTCTATGGGTGGTTGGGAGGAGGTGGAGGTGGATGTGTTTCTATGGGTGGTTTGGTGGAGGAGGTTGGAGGTGGATGTGTTTTCTATGGGTGGTTGGGAGGAGGTGGAGGTGGATGTGTTTCTATGGGTGGTTGGAGGAGGTGGAGGTGGATGTGTTTCTATGGGTTGGTTGGGAGGAGGTGGAGGTGGATGTGTTTCTATGGGTGGGTGGGAGGAGGTGGAGGTGGATGTGTTTCTATGGTGGTGGGAGGAGGTGGAGGTGGATGTGTTTCTATGGGTGGTTGGGAGAGGGGAGGTGGATGTGTTTCTATGGGTGGGTGGGAGGAGGTGGAGGTGGATGTGTTTCTATGGGTGGTTGGGGAGGAGGTGGATGTGTTTTCTATGGGTGGTTGGAGGAGGTGGAGGTGGATGTGTTTCTATGGGTTGGGGGGAGGAGGTGGAGTGGATGTGTTTCTATGGGTGGTTGGGAGGAGGTTGAGGTGGAATGTTTCTATGGGTGGTGGAGGAGGTGGAGGTGGAGTTGGAGGAGGTGGAGGTGGATGTGTTTCTTATGGGTGGTTGGGAGGAGGTGGAGGTGGATGTGTTTCTACGGGTGGTTGGGAGGAGGTGGTGGTGGATGTGTTTCTATGGGTGGTTGGGAGGAGGTGGAGGTGGATGTGTTTCTATGGGTGGTGGGGAAGTGGAGGATGGATGTGTTCTAGGGAGGTGGATGTGTTTTCTGGATGGTGTTTCTATGGGTGGGTGGGAGGAGGTGGATGTGTTTCTATGGGTGGTTGGGAGGAGGTGGGAGGTGGATGTGTTTCTATGGGTGGTGGGAGGGAGGTGGAGGTGGATGTGTTTCTATGGGTGGGTGGGAGGGAGGTGGATGTGTGTTCTATGGGTGGTTGGGAGGAGGTGGAGGTGGATGTTGTTTCTATGGGTGGGTGGGAAGGAGGTGGAGGTGGATGTTTTCTATGGGTGGTTGGGAGGAGGTGGATGTGTTTCTATGGGTGGGTGGGAGGAGTGGAGGTGGATTGTGTTTCTATGGGTGGTTGGGAGGAGGTGGAGGTGGATGTGTTTCTTGGGTGGGTGTGGAGGAGGTGGATGTGTTTCTATGGTGGTTGGCTGGAGGTTGGATGTGTTTCTATGGTGTTTGGAGAAGAAGAGTTGGAATGTGTTTCCTAGTGGGGTGGTTGTGGTTTCTATGGTGGTGGGAGGAGGTGGATGTGTGTTCTTTATGGGTGGTGGGAGAGGTGGGGGTGGATGTTTGTCTATGTGGGGGTGATTTGGATGTGTTTTTTATGGGTGGTTGGGAGAGAGTGTGGATGTGTGCTTATCTTGGGAAGGTGGAAGTGAGAGAAGGGCGGAAGGGAGGAGGTGGATGTGGTGGGATAGGAGGTTGGAGGTGGAAGGTAGATATGTTTCTAGTGGTGGATTGGGAGGAGGTAGAAGGTGGATATTTATATGGGTGGTTGGAGGGAGGTGGAGGGAGGAGGTGGAAGGTGGAGAAATGTGTTTCTATGGTGGTTGGGAGGGGGGAGGTGGATGTGTTTTCTAGGTAGGAGGTGTGATGTGTTTTCTATGGTGGTTGGAGGAGGTGGAGGTGATGTGTTTCTATGGGTGGTGGGAGGAGGTGGAGGTGGGATGTGTTTCTATGTGTGGTTTGGAAGAGTGTGGAGGTGGATGTGTTTCTATGGGTGGTTGGGAGGAGGTGGAGGTGGATTGTGTTTCTATGGGTGGTTGGGAGGAGTGGAGGTTGGTGTTTCTATGGTGTGGTTGGGAGGAGAGGAGGTGGAGGTGGATGTGTTTCTATGGGTGGTTGGGAGGAGGTGGAGGTGGATGTGTTTCTATGGGTGGTTGGGAGGAGGTGGAGGTGGATGTGTTTCTATGGTGGGTGGGAGGGTGGAGGTGGATGTGTTTCTATGGGTGTTGGAGGAGGTGGATGTGTTTCTATGGGTGGTTGGAGGAGGTGGAGGTGGATGTTGTTTCTATGGTGGTGGGAGAGGTGGAGGTGGATGTGTTTCTTTGGGTGGTTGGGAGGAGGTGGAGGTGGATTGTGTTCTATGGTGGTTGGGAGGTGGAGGTGGATGTGTTTCTATGGTGGTTGGGAGGAGGTGGAGGTGGATGTGTTTTCTATGGGTGGTTGGGAGGAGGTGGAGGTGGATGTGTTTTCTTATGGTGGTTGGGAGGAGGTGGAGGTGGATGTGTTTCTATGGGTGGTTGGGAGAGGTGGAGGTGGATGTGTTTTCTATGGGTGGTTTGGGAGGAGGTGGAGTGGATGTGTTTCTATGGGTGGGTGGGAGGGAGGTGGATGTGTTTATGGGTGGTTGGGAGGAGGTGGAGGTGGATGTGTTTCTATGGTGGTTGGGAGGAGGTGGAGGTGATGTGTTTCTATGGGTGGGGGGAGGAGGTGGATGTGTTTCTATGGGTGGTTGGGAGGAGGTGGAGGTGGATGTGTTTTCTATGGGTGGTTGGGAGGAGGTGGAGGTGGATGTGTTTCTATGGGTGGGTGGAGGAGGTGGTGGTGGATGTGTTTCTATGGGTGGTTGGGAGGAGGTGGATGTGTTTCTATTGGTTGGTTGGAGGAGGTGGAGGTGGATGTGTTT
>NW_020869548.1:189398-206575 GCF_003789085.1 Penaeus vannamei | reverse complement strand
GGGGAGGAGGTGGAAGGTAGGATGTGTTATCTAAGGTGGGTGGTTGGAGGAGGTGGAGGTGGATGTGTTTCTATGGGTGGTGGGAGGAGGTGGTGTATGTGTTTCTATGGGTGGTTGGAGGAGGTGGAGTGGCATGTGTTTCTATGTGTTGGAGGGTGGAGGTGGATGTGTTTCTATGGGTGTTGGGAGGAGGTGGGAGGTGGATGTGTTTCTATGGGTGGTTGGGAGGAGGTGGAAGTGGATGTGTTTCTATGGGTGTGGTGGGAGGAGGTGGAGGTGGATGTGTTTCTATGGTGGTTGGGAGGTGGAGGTGGATGTGTTTCTATGGGTGGTTGGGAGGAGGTGGAGGTGGATGTGTTTATATGGGGTTGGGAGGAGGTGGAGGTGGATGTGTTTCTATGGGTGGTGGAGGTGTGGATGTGTTTCTATGGGTGGTTGGAGGAGGTGGAGGTGGGTGGGGAGGAGGTGGAGGTGGATGTGTTTCTATGGTGGTTGGGAGGAGGTGGAGGTGGATGTGTTTCTATGGGTGTTTGGATGTGGTGGAGAGGTGGAGGTGGATGTGTTTCTATGGGTGGTTGGGAGGAGGTGGAGGTGGATTGGTGTGTTTCTATGGGTGGTTGGGAGGAGGTGGAGGTGGATGTGTTTTCTATGGGTGGTTGGGAGGAGGTGGAGTGGATGTGTTTCTATGGGTTTGGGAGGAGGTGGAGGTGGATGTGTTTCTATGGGTGGTTGGGAGGAGGTGGAGGTGGATGTGTTTCTATGGGTGGGTGGGAGGAGGTGGAGGTGGATGTGTTCTATGGGTGGTGGGAGGAGGTGGAGGTGGATGTGTTTCTAGGGGGTTGTGGATGTGTTTCTATTGGGGTAGGTGGAGGTGGATGTGTTTCTTGGGTGGGTAGGAGGTGGAGGTGGATGTGTTTCTATGGGTGGTTGGGAGGAGGTGGAGGTGGATGTGTTTCTATGGGTGTTGGGAGGAGGTGGAGGTGGATGTGTTTTCTATGGTGGTTGGAGAGGAGGTGGAGGTGGATGTGTTTCTATGGTGGGTGGGAGGAGGTGGAGGTGGATGTGTTTCTATGGGTGGTTGGGAGGGAGGTGGGAGTGGATGTTTTCTATGGGTGGTTGGGAGGAGGTGGAGTGGATGTGTTTCTATGGGTGTTGGGAGGAGGTGGAGGTGGATGTGTTTCTATGGGTGGTTGGAGGAGGTGGAGGTGGATGTGTTTCTATGGGTGGTTGGAGGAGGTGGAGGTGGATGTGTTTCTATGGTGGTTGGAGGAGGTGGAGGTGGATGTGTTTCTATGGTGGGTGGGAGGAGGTGGAGGTGGATGTGTTTCTATGGGTGGTTGGGAGGAGGTGGAGGTGGATGTGTTTCTATGGGTGGTTGGAGGAGGAGGTATGTGTTTTCTAGGGTGGGTGGAGGAGGTGGAGGTGGATGTGTTTCTATGGGTGTTGGAGGAGGTGAGGAGGTGGAGGTGATGTTTCTATGGGTGGTGGAGGAGGTGGAGGTGGATGTGTTTCTATGGGTGGTTGGAGGAGGTGGAGGTGGATGTGTTTCTATGGGTGGTGGTGGAGGTGGAGGTGGATGTGTTTCTATGGTGGTTGGGAGGAGGTGGAGGTGGATGTGGTGGTTGGGAGGAGGTGGAGGTGGATGTGTTTCTATGGGTGGTGGGAGGAGGTGGAGGTGGATGTGTTTCTATGGGTTCTATGGGTGGGTGGGAGGAGGTGAGGTGGATGTGTTTCTATGGGTGGGTGGGAGGAGGTGGAGGTGGATGTGTTTCTATGGTGGTGGGAGGAGGTGGAGGTGGATGTGTTTCTATGGGTTGTGGAGTGGATGTGGGTGGGGAGGAGGTGGAGGTGGATGTTTTCTATGGGTGGTGGGGAGGAGGTGGATGTGTTTCTATGGGTGGTTGGAGGAGGTGAGGTGGATGTGTTTCTAGGTGGTTGGAGGAGGTGGAGGTGGATGTGTTTCTATGGGTGGTGGAGGAGGTGGAGGTGGATGTGTTTCTATGGTGGTTGGAGGAGGTGGAGGTGGAGTGTTTCTATGGGTGGGTGTGTGGATGTGTTCTGGGAGGAGGTGGAGGTGATTTCTATGGGTGTTGGGAGGAGGTGGAGGTGGATGTGTTTCTAGGTGGGAGGAGGATGGATGGTTTTCTATGGGTGGGGGGAGGAGGTGGAGTGGATGTGTTCTATGGGTGGNCTTTTTGTAATGAGCAAAGGCGTGTTAAGAGAAGATGAATATGAGAGATAAGTATCATAGAAGGTTTGATAAGGTTGAGATGTGTTATTATCACTTATATTGATGTGCTATGTGAGAGGAGTATGTGTAGAGGAGGTATAATGTGTTTTATGGGTGTGAATTGTAGAATGGAGGGGTGGAGGTATGGAATGCTGTTTCTAATGGGTGGACTATTGGGAGGTATATAAGGGTGGATCGTCCAGTATGTGTAATGTGTTTATCTATGTGGTATGGTGAATTTGGAGTAAATAAGGTTAAGGTGGAGGTGGATGTGTTTCTATTGTAATAGGTATGGGTGGAGAAGGATAGTTGATGGAGTAGTGAGAGATGTTGTTTCTAACTATAGTAAAGTATAGGTATTGGGAGGTAAGGTGGAGGTGTGTAACTGTTAGTTATTCTATGGCGTGGTTGGGAGGAGGTTGTTAGTTAAGAGTATGGTAATTGATGTTTTACCATATGGAGTTCGGTATGATGGGAGGAGGTGGAGGTCGGAATGTGTTTACTTAATGGTAGTATTTAGTAATGAAGTATATTATATATATATATATAATAAATATATATAAATTATTATAAGGTGAATAAGTAGTTAGGAGGTGGACTGTGTTTACTTATAATAGGTGTGGTTATATTGGGTAATATAAGGAGGGTGGAATAGTGGAAATGTTAGATTATTCTATGCGTTAGGGTGTTGGTGTAGGAGATTGTATAAGTGGAGGTGGATATATGTGTTTGGCTTTCGTGGTAAGGTGTATTAGGTGGTGGTGATGATTATATTGGAGGATAGGGAAAGGGATGAAGTTTCGGAGTAGGTTTTTAGCCAAAATATTGTATGTTTGTTCCGTATCTTACTACAGGGTAATGGAGGGGCGACCGTGGTGGAGGAGGTGGATGTGTTTCTTATGGGGTGGTTGGGAGGAGGTGGAAAGTGGATGTGTTTTCTATGGGTGGTTGGGAGGAGGTGGAGGTGGATGTGTTTCTATGGTGGTTGGGAGGAGGTGGAGGTGGATGGTGTTCTATGGGTGGTTGGAGGAGGTGGAGTGGATGTGTTTTCTATGGGTGGTTGGGAGGAGGTGGAGGAGGGAGGTGGATGGTTTCTATGGTGGTGGAGGAGGTGGAGGTGGATGTGTTTCTATGGGTGGTTGGAGGAGGTGGAGGTGGATGTGTTTTCTATGGGTGGGTGGGAGGGTGGAGGTGGATGTGTTTTCTATGGGTGGTTGGGAGGAGGTGGAGGTGGATGTGTTTCTATGGGTGGGGGGGAGGGTGGATGTGTTTCTATGGGTGGTTGGGAGGAGGTGGAGGTGGATGTGTTTCTATGGGTGGTTGGGAGGAGGTGGAGGTGGATGTGTTTCTATGGGGGTTGGAGGAGGTGGGGTGGATGTGTTTTCTATGGGTGGTTGGGAGGAGGTGGAGGTGGATGTGTTTCTATGGGTGGGTGGGAGGAGGAGGTGGATGTGTTTCTATGGGTGGTGGGAGGAGGTGGATGTGTGTTTCTATGGTGGTTGGGAGGAGGTGGAGGTGGATGTGTTTCTATGGGTGGGTGGGAGGAGGTGGATGTGTTTCTATGGGTGGTTGGGAGGAGGTGGAGGTGGATGTGTTTCTATGGGTGGGTGGGAGGAGGTGGATGTGTTTCTATGGGTGGTTGGAGAGGAGGTGGAGGTGGATGTGTTTCTATGGGTGGTTGGGAGGAGGTGGAGGTGGATGTGTTTCTATGGGTGGTTGGGAGGAGGTGGAGGTGGATGTGTTTCTATGGGTGGTTGGGAGGAGGTGGAGGTGGATGTGTTTCTATGGGTGGTTGGGAGGAGGTGGAGGTGGATGTGTTTTCTATGGGTGGGTGGGAGGAGGTGGATGTGTTTCTATGGGTGGTTGGAGGAGGTGGAGGTGGATGTGTTTCTATGGGTGGGTGGGAGGAGGTGGATGTGTTTCTATGGGTGGTTGGAGGAGGTGGAGGTGGATGTGTTTCTATGGGTGGTTGGGAGGAGGTGGATGTGTTTCTATGGGTGGTTGGGAGGAGGTGGAGGTGGATGTGTTTCTATGGGTGGGTGGGAGGAGGTGGATGTGTTTCTATGGTGGTTGGGAGGAGGTGGAGGTGGATGTGTTTCTATGGGTGGTTGGAGGAGGTGGAGGTGGATGTGTTTCTATGGTGGTTGGGAGGAGGTGGAGGTGGATGTGTTTTCTATGGGTGGTTGGGAGGAGGTGGAGGTGGATGTGTTTCTATGGGTGGTGGGAGGAGGTGGAGGTGGATGTGTTTCTATGGGTGGTTGGGAGGAGGTGGAGGTGGATGTGTTTCTATGGGTGGTTGGGAGGAGGTGGAGGTGGAGGGTGGTTGGGAGGAGGTGGAGGTGGATGTGTTTCTATGGGTGGTTGGGAGGAGGTGGAGGTGGATGTGTTTTCTATGGGTGGTTGGGAGGAGGTGGAGGTGGATGTGTTTCTATGGGTGGGGAGGAGGTGGAGGTGGATGTGTTTCTATGGGTGGTGGGAGGAGGTGGAGGTGGATGTGTTTCTATGGTGGTTGGGAGGAGGTGGAGGTGGATGTTTCTAGGTGGTTGGGAGGAGGTGGAGGTGGATGTGTTTTCTATGGGTGGTTGGGAGGAGGTGGAGGTGATGTGTTTCTATGGGTGGGTGGGAGGAGGTGGATGTGTTTCTATGGGTGGTTGGGAGGAGGTGGAGGTGGATGTTTCTATGGGTGGGTGGGGAGGAGGTGGATGTGTTTCTATGGGTGGTTGGGAGGAGGTGAGGTGGATGTGTTTTTCTATGGGTGGTTGGGAGGAGGTGGAGGTGGATGTGTTTCTACTGGATGTGTTTTCTATGGGTGGTTGGGGAGGTGGAGGGATGTGTTTCTATGGGTGGTTGAGGAGGAGGTGGATGTGTTTCTATGGGTGGGTGGGAGGAGGTGGAGGTGGATGTGTTTCTATGGTGGGTGGGAGGAGGTGGAGGTGGATGTGTTTCTATGGGTGGGTGGGAGGAGGTGGAGGTGGATGTGTTTTCTATGGTGGGTGGGAGGAGGTGGAGGTGGATGTGTTTCTATGGGTGGTTGGGAGGAGGTGGAGGTGGATGTGTTTCTATGGGTGGGTGGGAGGAGGTGGAGGTGGATGTGTTTCTATGGGTGGTTGGGAGGAGGTGGAGGTGGATGTGTTTCTATGGGTGGGTGGAGGAGGTGGAGGTGGATGTGTTTTCTATGGGTGGGTTGGAGGTGGAGGTGGATGTGTTTCTATGGTGGGTGGGAGGAGGTGGAGGTGGATGTGTTTCTATGGGTGGTTGGGAGGAGGTGGAGGTGGATGTGTTTCTATGGTGGGTGGAGGAGGTGGATGTGTTTCTATGGGTGGTTGGGAGGAGGTGGAGGTGGATGTGTTTCTATGGGTGGTTGGGAGGAGGTGGAGGTGGATGTGTTTCTATGGGTGGGGGAGGAGGTGGAGGTGGATGTGTTTCTATGGGTGGTGGGAGGAGGTGGAGGTGGATGTGTTTCTATGGGTGGTTGGGAGGAGGTGGAGGTGGATGTGTTTCTATGGGTGGGTGGAGGAGGTGGAGGTGGATGTGTTTCTATGGGTGGTTGGGAGGAGGTGGGTGGATGTGTTTCTATGGGTGGTTGGGAGGAGGTGGAGGTGGATGTGTTTCTATGGGTGTTGGGAGGAGGTGAGGTGGATGTGTTTCTATGGGTGGTTGGGAGAGGTGGAGGTGGATGTGTTTCTATGGGTCATGTGTTTTATGGGTGGTTGGGAGGAGGTGGAGGTGGATGTGTTTCTATGGGTGGTTGGGAGGAGGTGGATGTGTTTCTATGGGTGGTTGGGAGGAGGTGGAGGTGGATGTGTTTCTATGGGTGGTTGGGAGGAGGTGGAGGTGGATGTGTTTCTATGGGGGTGGGAGGAGGTGGAGGTGGATGTGTTTCTATGGTGGTTGGGAGGAGGTGGAGGTGGATGTGTTTCTATGGGTGGTTGGGAGGAGGTGGAGGTGGATGTGTTCTTGGGTGGTTGGGAGGAGGTGGAGGTGGATGTGTTTCTATGGGTGGGTGGGAGGAGGTGGAGGTGGATGGGTGGTTGGGAGGAGGTGGAGGTGGATGTGTTTCTATGGTGGTTGGGAGGAGGTGGAGGTGGATGTGTTTCTATGGGTGGTTGGGAGGAGGTGGGGTGGATGTGTTTCTATGGGTGGTTGGGAGGAGGTGGAGGTGGATGTGTTTCTATGGGTGGGTGGGAGGAGGTGGAGGTGGATGTTTCTATGGGTGGTTGGGAGGAGGTGGAGGTGATGTGTTTCTATGGGTGGTTGGGAGGAGGTGGATGTGTTTCTATGGGTGGTTGGGAGGAGGTGGAGGTGGATGTGTTTTCTATGGGTGGTTGGAGGTGGATGTGTTTCTATGTGGAGAGGTGGGAGGAGGTGGATGTGTTTCTATGGGTGGTGGGAGGAGGTGGAGGTGGATGTGTTTCTATGGGGGTGGGAGGAGGTGGAGGTGGATGTGTTTCTATGGGTGGTTGGGAGGAGGTGGAGGTGGTGTTTCTATGGGTGGTGGGAGGAGGTGGAGGTGGATGTGTTTCTATGGGTGGGTGGGAGGAGGTGGATGTGTTTCTATGGGTGGTTGGGAGGAGGTGGAGGTGGATGTGTTTCTATGGTGGTGGGAGGAGGTGAGGTGGATGTGTTTCTATGGGTGGGTGGGAGGAGGTGGAGAGGTTGGGAGGAGATGTGTTTCTATGGGTGGTTGGGAGGAGGTGGATGTGTTTTCTATGGGTGGTTGGGAGGAGTGGAGGTGGATGTGTTTCTATGGGTGGTTGGGAGGAGGTGGAGGTGGATGTGTTTTCTATGGGTGGTTGGGAGGAGGTGGATGTGTTTCTATGGGTGGTTGGGAGGAGGTGGAGGTGGATGGTTTCTATGGGTGGGGGAGGAGGTGGTGTGTTTCTATGGGTGGTTGGGAGGAGGTGGAGGTGGATGTGTTTCTATGGGTGGGTTGGGAGGAGGTGGAGGTGGATGTGTTTCTATGGGTGGGTGGGGGAGGTGGAGGTGGATGTGTTTCTATGGGTGGTTGGGAGGAGGTGGAGGTGGATGTGTTTCTATGGGTGGGTGGAGGAGGTGGAGGTGGATGTGTTTCTATGGGTGGTGGAGGAGGGAGGTGGATGTGTTTCTATGGGTGGGTGGGAGGAGGTGGAGGTGGATGTGTTTTCTATGGGTGGTTGGGAGGAGGTGAGGGATGTGTTTCTGGGTGGGGGAGGAGGTGGATGTGTTTCTATGGGTGGGTGGGAGGAGGGGAGGTGGATGTGTTTTCTATGGTGGGTGGGAGGAGGTGGATGTGTTTCTATGGGTGGTTGGGAGAGGTGGAGGTGGATGTGTTTCTATGGTGGTTGGAGGAGGTGGAGGTGGATGTGTTTCTATGGGTGGTTGGGAGGAGGTGGAGGTGGATGTGTTTCTATGGGTGGTTGGGAGGAGGTGGAGTGTGGGTGGTTGGAGGTGGGTGGAGGTGGGTGGGAGAGGTGGAGGTGGATGTGTTTCTATGGGTGGTTGGAGGAGGTGGATGTGTTTCTATGGGTGGTTGGGAGGAGGTGGAGGTGGATGTTTTCTATGGGTGGTTGGGAGGAGGTGGAGGTGGATGTGTTTCTATGGGTGGTTGGGAGGAGGTGGAGGTGGATGTGTTTCTATGGGGTTGGGAGGAGGTGGAGGTGGATGTGTTTTCTATGGTGGTTGGGAGGAGGTGGAGTGGATGTGTTTCTATGGGTGGTTGGGAGGAGGTGGAGGTGGATGTGTTTTCTATGGGTGGGTGGGAGGAGGTGGATTCTATGGTGGGTGGAGGAGGTGGAGGTGGATGTGTTTCTATGGGTGGTTGGGAGGAGGTGGAGGTGGATGTGTTTCTATGGGTGGGTGGGAGGAGGTGGATGTGTTTCTATGGGTGGTTGGGAGGAGGTGGAGGTGGATGTGTTTCTATGGGTGGTGGGAGGAGGTGAGGTGGATGTGTTTCTATGGTGGGTGGATGTGTTTCTATGGGTGGTTGGGAGGAGGTGGAGGTGGATGTGTTTCTATGGGTGGTTGGGAGGAGGTGGAGGTGGATGTGTTTCTATGGGTGGGTGGGAGGGAGGTGGATGTGTTTTCTATGGTGGTTGGGAGGAGGTGGAGGTGGATGTGTTTCTATGGGTGGTTGGGAGGAGGTGGAGGTGATGTGTTTCTATGGGTGGTTGGGAGGAGGTGGAGGTGGATGTGTTTCTATGGGTGGGTTGGGAGGAGGTGGAGGTGGATGTGTTTCTATGGGTGGTTGGGAGGAGGTGGAGGTGGATGTGTTTCTATGGGTGGTTGGGAGGAGGTGGAGGTGGATGTGTTTCTATGGGTGGTTGGGAGGAGGTGGAGGTGGATGTGTTTCTATGGGTGGGTGGGAGGAGGTGGAGGTGGATGTGTTTCTATGGGTGGTTGGGAGGAGGTGGAGGTGGATGTGTTCTATGGGTGGGTGGGAGGAGGTGGAGGTGGATGTGTTTCTATGGGTGGTTGGGAGGAGGTGGAGGTGTGTTCTATGGGTGGGTGGGAGGAGGTGGAGGTGGATGTGTTTCTATGGGTGGTTGGGGAGGTGGAGGTGGATGTGTTTCTATGGGTGGGGGGAGGAGGTGGAGGTGGATGTTTCTATGGGTGGTTGGGAGGAGGTGGAGGTGGATGTGTTTCTATGGGTGGGTGGGAGAGGTGGAGGTGGATGTGTTTCTATGGGTGGTTGGGGGAGGTGGAGGTGGATGTGTTTTCTATGGGTGGGTGGAGGAGGTGGAGGAGTGAGGTGGTGGAGGTGGATGTGGTTTCTATGGGTGGTTGGGAGGAGGTGGAGGTGGATGTGTTTCTATGGGTGGTTGGGAGGAGGTGGAGGTGGATGTGTTTCTATGGGTGGTTGGGAGGAGGTGGAGGTGGATGTGTTTCTATGGGGGTGGGAGGAGGTGGAGGTGGATGTGTTTCTATGGGTGGTTGGGAGGAGGTGGAGGTGGATGTGTTTCTATGGGTGGTTGGGAGGAGGTGGAGGTGGATGTGTTTCTATGGGTGGGTGGGAGGAGGTGGAGGTGGATGTGTTTCTATGGTGGGTGGGAGGAGGTGGAGGTGGATGTGTTTTCTATGGGTGGGTGGGAGGAGGTGGAGGTGGATGTGTTTCTATGGGTGGTTGGGAGGGAGGTGGATGTGATGGGTGGTGGGAGGAGGTGGATGTGTTTCTATGGGTGGTTGGGAGGAGGTGGAGGTGGATGTGTTTCTATGGGTGGTTGGGAGGAGGTGGAGGTGGATGTGTTTCTATGGTGGTTGGAGGAGGTGGAGGTGGAGGTGTTTCTAGGTTGGGAGGAGGTGGAGGTGGATGTGTTTTTCTATGGGTGGTTGGGAGGAGGTGGAGGTGGATGTGTTTCTATGGGTGGGTTGGGAGGAGGTGGAGGTGGATGTGTTTTCTATGGGTGGTTGGGAGGAGGTGGAGGTGGATGTGTTTCTATGGGTGGTTGGGAGAGGAGGTGGAGGTGGATGTGTTTTCTATGGGTGGTTGGGGGAGGAGGTGGAGGAGGTGGATGTGTTTTCTATGGGTGGTTGGGAGGAGAGTTGGAGGTGGATGTTTTCTATGGGTGGTGTTTCTAGGGTGGAGGTGGGTTTGGGAGGAGGTGGAGGTGGATGTGGATTTTTCTATGGGTGGTTGGAGGAGGTGGAGGTTGGATGTGTTTCTGGGGTGGTTGGGAAGGAGGTGGAAGGTGGATGTGTTTCTATGGTTGGTGGGGTGGAGGGAGGTAGGATGTGTGGAGAGGTGGATTATGGTTTCTATTGTTTCCCGGGTGGGTGGAGGGTGTGGTATGTTGGGTTTTTTCGGTTGGGTGGTTGGGAGGAGGTGGAGGTGGATGTGTTTCTATAGGTTGGTTTGGGAGGTAGTGGTGGGAGGTTGGATGTGTTTCTATGGGTGGTTGGGGATTGGGTTGGGAGGAGGTGGAGGATGGGATGTTTCTATGTGGTTGAGGATAGTGGAGTGGATATGTGTTTCTATGGGTGGTTGGGAGGAGGTTGAGGTGGGTGTGTTTCTTATGGGTGGTTTGGAGGAGGTGGACAAAAGTGGGAGTCGCGCTTTTGATGGTGGGTTGGGAATTTAGTCGCAGGTAATTGGTCGTCGGGGTTGTATGGTATCTAGTGTGTATGGTTTGGGTCAGAGGTTAATGGTTGGTTAGGGTGGATGTTTGTTTCTTTATCGGGTTGGTTCTGGTGTGGAGCCGGCAGGTGGAATGTTGCTTTCCTATGGGTGGTTGGAGAAGGCTGGGAAAGTGGATGTGTTTCTATGGGTGGTTGGAGGGTAGGTGGGAGGTGGATGTGTGGTTTCTGATGGTGGATGTGGCTAGGAGGTGTGCGGTGTTGGTTATGGGTGGGTTTGGGAGGAGGTGGAGGCTGGTGGAGGTGTGTTTCTATGGGGGTGCGGTGGGGAGGCCGGACAGGTGGATGGTGATGTGGTTTCTATGTGGTGGCGTGGCGCCCGCCGTTTCACTGCGAGGTGGATGAGTGCGTATTTCTATGGGTGCGGTTGTTTTGTAGAGGGGTCGTGGAGGCGTTGCTGTATCGGTTGTGGAAGTTGTTTTTTCTTATGGGTGGTTGGGAGGTTACGGTTTTGTGTGGTTTGGGATTAGTTGTTGTGGTTTCCTTTATTTGTGTTGTTGGCCCCGAGACGAGTTATTGAGTGACGTGGTGAGGTGGCGGGACGAGTGGATGGTGGTGGGTTTCTGGAGTGGATGATATGGGAAGGAGTTGCGAGAGTGGAGTGTTTCTATGGGTGGGCTTGGTGCTAGTTGTTTGGGTGGAAGAGTGGATGCTCGGTCTCTATGGGCTCTTGTTTGGTTCAGAAAAGGTGGTGGAACGGGTGATATCGTTTCTATGGGTTGGTAGCTCGGGGCAAGGTAGGTGGAGGTTGGATGGTTTGTTGTTTTCTAAATGGGTGGGTCGGGAGGAGGTGGATGTGTTTCTGTCTACTGGGGCTGGTGGAGGAAGGTTTTGAGTGGTAGCGATGTGTTTCTATGGGAAGCTGAGTTAGGGAAGAGGTGTGCACGAGGCAGTTAGGACTGTGTTTTCTCATCGAGGGGTGGTTGGCGATGAGGGGTTGAGGTGAGATGAGATGTGTTTCTAATTGGTGGTTGGGGAGGATGGGTGGGGGGTGGCACTGTGTCTTCTAATCTTGGGATGGTTCGGGAGGAGGTGAGGTGGATGTGTTTCCTATGGGTGGGTTGGGAAGGGGTGGACGGTGAAAGTGTTTCCTATGGGCTTTGGTTGGGGAGGAGGTGGAGGTTGATTGTGTCTGTGGGTGGGCTTGGGAGGAGGTGGAGGGTGGATGTGTTTACTGATGCGCGCTGGTTTGGGGAAAGGAGGTGGAGGGTGGATGTGTTTTCTATGGGGCTGGTTTGGTGAGGAGGTTGTGTTTGTGTTCTTTTTCTAGTGGTGGTTGGGAGGAGGTGGAGGTGATATGTTTCCATGGTGGTTGGAGTAGGTGGAGGTTGATGTGTTTCTTCTATGGGTGGCTTGTGGGAGCAGGCTGGAGGTGGAATGTGTTTTCTATGGTGGTCTGGGAGGAGGTGGATTTGTGGGGTCTGTTGTGGGGTGGTTGGGGTGAGGCCAGGTGGAAGGTTGTGATAGTGTGATTTCTAATGGCAGTGGTTGGTGAAGGATGGTGAAGGTGGATGTGTTATTTCATGAATGGATGGTTCGGAGGAGGTGACAGGTGGATTCATGTCTTTTCTGTGCGGTGTTTTTTTGGGACGGAGGTGGGGTGTGGATTGTGTTTCTATGGATTGGTTCGGAGAGGCTGGAGGTGGGTATGTGTTTCTATGGGCTGGCTTGGGAGGAGTGGGAGGTGGAAGATGTGTTTCTGTGGGTGGTTCTCGGAGGGAGGTGGCTAGGTGGATGTGGTTTTTGGCTTGAGGGTGGGTGGGGAGCGAAGGTTGGATGCTGTTTCATGATGGGTGGCTAACTCAGGACGCCAGGGGTGGAGGTGGATGTTTGTTTTCTATGGGTGGTTGGAGGAGGTGGAGGTGGATTGTGATTCCTATGATGGTTTGGGAGGAGGTGGTGAGGGTGGATGTGTTTCTATATGGGTGGGTGGGTTTGGGAGGTGGAGGGGATGTGTTTCTATGGGTGGTTGGGAGGAGGTTGGGAGGTGGATGTGTTTCCTATGGGTGGTTTGGAGGGGAAGGTGGAAGGTGGATGTGTTTTCTATGGTCGTTGGGGTGGTTAGGAGGTGGAGTGGACTATTGTTTCTATGGGTGGGTGGGAGGAGGTGGAGGTGGATGTGTGTCTAGGGTGGGTGGGAGGAGGTGGAGGTGGTTTGCCCTAATGGTGAGTTGGGCGAGGTTGGAGTGTGGATTTGTTTGTTTTCTAATGGGTGGTGGGAGGAGGCTTGAGGGTGGATGTTGTTTCTATGGGTGGTTGGGATGAGGTTGAGGTGATGTGTTTCTATCGGTGGATTGGGAGGAGGTGGAGGTGGAATGTGTTTCTATGGTGGTTTACGGAGGGAGCGTGGCAGGTGGATGTGTTTCTATGGGTGGGTCGGGAGAGGTGGATTGTGTTGTCGTAATGGGTGGTTGGGAGAGGTGTTGAGTGGATGTGTTTCTATGGGTGGGATGGTTAGGAGGTTGAGGGTGCGATCCGCTCGATATTTCTAATGTTGGTCGGGGTTGGTTGATGGGGTGCGGGTGAGACTGTGTGTCTATGGGGTGGTTGGGAGGAAGGTGGAGGTGGAATGTGGCTCATAATCGGGTGGTTGGGAGGAGGTTGGAGGTGGATGTGTTTCTATGGGTCGGTTTGGTAGGAGGTGGAGGTGGTTATGTTCTTGGGTGGGCTGGGCAGGAGCCTCGATGGAGGTGAGAGATGTGGTGCTATCGGGTGGGTCTGGCTGAGGAGGGGGCAATGCTGTTCTATATATGGTGGTTCTGGGCTTTTGGGAGGATGGTGGGTGAGAGCGTTTGGATGTGATTTCTATGGGTAGGGTTCGGCAGAGGAGGGTTGAGGTGGATGTGTTATCTATGGGTGGGTGGGAGGACAGGTGGATGAGGTGTTTTCTAATGGGTGGTGGGAGGAGGTGGAGGTGGATATGTTTCTATGGGTGGGTTGGAGGACGGTGGAGTGGATGTGGTTTTTATGGGTGGGTGGGCAGGAGGGTGGATGTGTTTCTATGGGTCGGTGGCGCAAGGAGCGTTGAAGTGTGGATGTGTATGTGCTATGTTGGGTGTGGTTGAGGTTCAGGAGGTGGAGGGGTGGATTGGGGTGGTATTGGGTGGGTGGGAGGAGGTGGGATTGTGGCTTTCTATGGGTGGGTGGGAGGTAGTTGAGGTGATGTGTTTTTATGGGTGGTTTGGCGAGGCGCCTGTGGAAGAGGTTGGGATAGTGTTTCTATGGTGGTTGGAAGCCAGGAAGGTGGAGGTGGGGAAGTGTGTTTGCTTTGATGGGTGGTTGTTGTGGAAGGAGGGTTTGAGGAGTTGTGATGTGTTTTTGCTAGATGCGCGTGATTTTGGTAATGCGGGGTTTCGAGGTGAGATGTGCGGTGTTCTATGGGTGGTTGGGAGGAGGTGGAGGTGAAGTAGTGTTTCTATGGGTGGTATGTGCGCGTCGAGCAACGAGCCGGTCTGGTTGTTGGAGGAGACGGCTTGATTAGACGAAGTACGGTAGTTCTATGGGTGTTCGAACCTTGGGGGAGGAGGCTGGGACCAGGTGGGTGGAATCATGTTTTTATAGCTACTGCAAGGTCGGCTTGGGGGTTGAGGCCACTACGATGCTGGTACTGTTATTGTGGTAATTATCGTTCTTTTTTGGGGAATGGGATGGTGTTTATGGAGGTAGGGTGGTGGAGGATATGGAATGTTTTCTATGGAGTGGTTGGAGGAGTGGATTATGTTTTCTATGGTACGGTTGGCGGGAGGCGAGTGGAGTGTTGGATTGTTAGTTGGGTTTTATGGAGTCACGCAGGATATCCTAGGACATCCAGAGGTTGAGGTGGATTGTGTTTTTCTTTTATGGGCTTTGGTTAGGCCCAGTCTTTTAGGTTAGGAGTGTGGAGGCACCGGTGGATAGTGTTTTCTATGTGGTGGTTCGCGTGATTCCGAGGTACGGTGGAGCAGAGAAGTGTCAGTGGGTGAGGGGTGGCTGTGTCTATGGTGGTTGGGAGGTCAGGGTTGGAGGGTGTTGATGTTGTTGTTTGGGGTGGCTTTGGGTGGTTCGGGGAAGTTTATAAATGATAGGTGTGAGGTGGATGGTTTTTTTCATATGGGGTGGTCCTGGGGAGGAGGTGGGGTGGATGTGTTTCTCTCAATGGGTGCGTTCGGGGAGTCGGACTCGGTGGATTGTTTCCACCTCGACACTACACATGGGTGGTTGTGGGATCACTGGGGATTCGGAGGTCGAAGTTTCTGAGATGAATTAATTGTGTGGTTTCTCGCATGTGCGTCAGTGGTTCGGAACGATGTTCGTGAGGTTGAGATGAATGGGTTTCTATGGGTGGTTGGGAGGAGGTGCGAAGTGGATGTGGTTTCTATGGGTTGGTTGGGAGGATGGTGGAGGTGGATTGTTTGCTTTTTTACTGGGCTCGCGCTTGGGAGGATGGTTGAGCTGGATGGGTTTCTATGGTGGTTGGGAGGAGGTTGAGCTGGATTTGGTTTTTCTATTGGGCTGGTTGGTGGAGGAAAGGCGGCTCGATAGTTTGGTATGGTTATTCTAATGGTGGTTGGGAGGAGGATGGAGGCTGGATGTGTTTTCATATGGGTTGGGTGGGAGGAGGTGCATGCTGTTTTTCTATGGGTGGTTGTGAAGGCGGTGGAGGTGGATGTGTTTCTATGGGTGGTTGGGGAGGGGAGGTGGAGAAGATGGACTGTGTTTCCAATGGTGGTTGGGAGGAGGTTGAGCTGGATGGTTTTCTATGGGTGGTTGGGAAGGAGGTGGAAGATGAATGTGGTTTTCTATGGGTGGTTTGGGGTAGGATAGGGAGCGAATGGTGGGATTGTGTTTCCTATGGGTGGGTGGGGGAGGAGGAGTGCATTTGTGTTTATTACTTTGGGTGGTTGTGAGGTAGTGGCAGGTGGGATGTGTCTTTTCTATGGGTGGTCGTGTGGGAGGAGGTGAAGTGGATGTGTTTTCTTAATTGTGTGTTTGGGTAGGTAGGTTTGAGGTGATGTGTTTCTATGGGGGGTTGGGAGAGGTTTGAGCTGGATGGTTACTTCAATGGGTGGTTGGGACAGGAGGTGGAAGTGGATGTGTTTCTTCTATGGGTGGTGGGAGGAGGTGGAGGTGGATGTGTTTTCTATGGGGTGGGCTGGGAGGAGGGCTGGTAGGTGGAAATGGTGTTTCTATGCAGTTGGTTGGGAGGAGGGTTGAGCTGGAATGGGTTTCTGTGGGTGGGTGGAGAGGAGGTGCATGTGTTCTTCTATGGGTGGAGCTTGGGAGGAGGTGGAGTGATGTGTTTCTATGGGGTGGTTTGTAGGGAGGAGGTTGAGCATGGATGGTAGTTTCTTTATGGGTGGGTGGTGAGGAGGTGCATTTTGTGTTCTATGGTCGGGCTTGGGAGGAGGTGGAGGTGGTATGTGGTGTGTCTATGGGTGGGTTGGGGAGGAGGTGGAAGTGGGATGTGTTTCAAATGGTGTTGGGAGGAGGTGGATTGGTGATTGTGTTTCTATGGGTGGTTGGGAGGGGGTGGAGGTGGATGTGTTTCTGGATGGTGGTTGGGAGGAGGTTGGAGGTGGATGTTGTTTGTATGGGTGGGTGGGAGGAGGTGGAGGTTTGTGTTTCTATTGTGTGTGGTTGGGAGGAGGTGGATTGGTGGGATGTGTGTCTATGGGTGGTGGAGGAGGTGGAGGTGGATGTTTGTGTTTCTAATGGGTGGTTTGGATCAAGGTTAGTTGGGACGGTCTGGATGTGTTTTTCTATGGGTGGTCTGGAGAGGAGTGGAGATGGAACTGTTGTTTCTATGTGATCGTTGGAGGAAGGTGGAGGTGGTTTTGTGTTTCTATGGTGTGGTTGTGGGGGAGGTGGATTGGTGGATGTGGTTTCTATTGGGTGGTTGGGGAGGTGATGTTTTCTATGGTGGTGGGAGGAGGTGGATGTGTTTCTATGGGTGGTTGGGGGAGGTGGGAGGTGGATGTGTTCTATGGATGGTTTGGAAGTTGGAGGTGGAGATGGATTGTGTTTCTATGGATGGTTGGGAGGAGGATGGAGTTGGATATGTTTCTAGTGGGTGGGTGGGAGGAGGTGGATGTGTTTATGGATGGTTTTGGGAGGAGGTGGAGGTGGATGTGTTTCCATGGTCTGGGAGGAGGTGTTGCAGGTTTTGGAGGTGGTGTGTTTTCTATGGTTGGTTTGGGAGGAGGTGGAGGTGGAACTGTGTTCTATGGGTGGGTGGGAGGAGGTGGATGTGTTTCTATGGGTGGTTGGGAGAGGTGGAGAGTGGATGTGTTTTTCTATGGGTGGGTGGGAGGAGGTGGATGTGTTCTAATGGGTGGTTGGAGGAGGTGGAAGGTGGATTGTTTTCTATGGGTGGTTGGGGAGGAAGAGGAGGTGGATGTGTTTCTATGGTGGTTGGGAGGAGTGGAATGGGTGGTCTAGGGAGGCAGAGTGGAAGGTGGTTGGTTTTCAAAAATGGTGGTTGGGAGGACGTGGAGGTGGATGTGTTCTATGGGTGGTTGGAGGAGTGGTGGGTGGATTGTGTTTCTAATGGGTGGTTGGGGAGGAAGGTGGAGTGGATGTGTTTCTCTATGGGTGGGTGGAGGAGGATGGATGTGTTTCTATGGGTGGTTGGGGGGAGGTGGAGGCGGATGATTTTTCTATGGGTGGGGTGGGAGGAGGTGGCATGTGTTTTCTATGGTGGTTGGGAGGAGGTGGAAGTGGATGTGTTTCAAATGGTGGTTGGGAGGACGTGGAGGTGGATGTGTTTCTATGGGTGGTTGGGAGGAGGTGGAGATTGATGTGTTTCTATGGATGGTTGGGAGGAGGTGGAGGTGGATGTGTTTCTATGGGTGGTTGGGAG
>NW_020869548.1:181898-186898 GCF_003789085.1 Penaeus vannamei | reverse complement strand
TTTTTTTTTCTGTTTTTGTCAATAGATATCAAATTAAGATTAACTTTACGGGAATTAATGACAATTTTTATCTTCTTTTTTGTCATTAGCTAGTTATTAGATTAAGATTAAGTTTAGGGGATCATTAGAAAGTTATTAGATTGGTATTGAGGATATTATTAGAGTGTGGAGAGGGTGTTGCTTTCATGTTGCTGCGTCAGAAGGTCAGCATGTAAATGACTGTGTGTACTTAGGATTGTTAATTGATGCCGATGATAATGATTGATGCAAAGGCAATATACTCCTGAAAATATGAGATGCATATGTAGATACATAATGCATGTGTATATATACCCATGTATATATATTTGCGTATGCATATATGCGCACACATATAATTTATAGATATTTACATATACATACACATATATATATATATATATATATATATATATATATATATATATATATATATATATATATATATATGCAAAAGTCATGTATGCATCAATAAATTCAAAGTACAAATATATGCACATAGATACAGTATGTAAGTATGTGATGCATAAAGAAATATATGTTACATATATCAATACATAAATATGAACACAAGCACATATATCATATTATATGCTTCATTAAATGTACTTAGGAAATAGATTTCTACGTAAAGGATGGATACATAGACAAATAATCAAATTAAAGAGAAATTTAGAGGACCATGCACATATAAAACATATTTTCATTCTGCATGTTTGTGAGCGTTAGTTTAAATGTGCGTTTTCCTGCCTCATACATGGAGCTGGTGTATGTGGCTGGATGTGAGTCTGAATGTGTTTGTGTGTGTGTGGGTGTGGGTGTTTGTATGTATATGAATGTGTGCGTGTGTATGTGTGGCCGTGTGCGTACATAAGTATACACAGTACATTTTTAGAATGTACGAATGCATGTGTGTACGTACGCATATATGTATAATTATATACGCATGCATTTATATATGTGTATAAATGTGAATATACATTATGTCTTCATCACAAAGGCACTAAACGACAGCCTGCATTTTCTCAGCCCCACTAATATGCAGCGCGGGTTGTCCCTTACAAGGCGAGGGAAAACTTCTCAGCGAAAGGAAAACTCCACAATTTCTTAAAAAGAAAAGAGGGAGGGAAAATTGGAATAAAAAATGAAGTCTTTGTTTAGCTGTCACGGGGCAAAATGGCGCCAAGTGCTGACCCTACTTTTTAACGGTTTTTTGTTGGTTTGTTTTTCAAATTCTGCTACGGTGATTTCAATTTATTTAATTTGTTTTTAACGCTACTTATTTTTTCTTTATCTCTGGTTGCATAAGAGATACGTGTAATTATACATTTGCATATTAATCTATCATACTGCCTATATATTACTACTGGTTATAGATAAGTGCCGAATTATGATCAAAAATAGTTTTTTTTTTTATCTCTGTGGTGATAAGGATGAATATCTGGATGTTCGATTAAATCAAGATATTTTTCATTTCTCACTCACTCTCACTCTCACTCTCACTCTTACTCTCACTCTCACTCTCGCTCTCTCTCTTTCTCGCTCTATATCTCTCTCTCTCTCTCTCTCTCTCTCTCTCTCTCTCTCTCTCTTCTCTCTCTCTCTCTCTCTCTCTCTCTTCTCTCTCTCTCTCTCTCTCTCTTCTTCTCTCTTCTCTCTCTCTCTCTCTCTCTCTCTCTTCTCTCTCTCTCTCTCTCTCTCTCTCTCTCTCTCTCTCTCTCTCTCTCTCTCTCTCTCTCTCTCTCTCTCTCTCTCTCTCTCTCTCTCTCTCTCTGCTCTCTCTCTCTCTCTCTCTCTCTCTCTCTCTCTCTCTCTCTCTCTCTCTCTCACTCTCTCTCTCTCTCTCTCTCTCTCTCTCTCTCTCTCTCTCTCTCTCTCTCTCTCTCTCTCTCTCTCTCTGTCATTCTCATTCTCACTCTCACTCTCACTTCACTCTCACTCTCACTCTCACTCTCACTCACTCACTCTCACTCTCACTCTCACTCTCACTCTCACTCACTCTCACTCTCACTCTACTCTCACTCTCGCTCTCTCTCTCTCTCTCTTTTTCTATCTGTATGCGTGTGTTTATATATATATATATATATATATATATATATATATATATATATATATATATATACATATATGTATATATATAATATATATATATATATATATATATATATATATATATATATATATATATATATGTGTGTGTATATACATACGCACAGACATGTGTACACTTATATATATCCGTAGCCACGCACATGCATATATATGTGTATGAGCGTACCGGTGTGTGTGTTTGTGTGTATGTATAAAAACACCTCAATTGTATATACACCAGAAATTTTGAGACGCTGGCGAGTCATTCTGTAAGTGCTTTTCGTCGTTGATATAATTTCTTATTCGTTCTATTCCATTAATCTATTTCTTGAACTCATCATCATCACAGATTATTCTAGTGCTTTGTCATGTTATATTATCGGACCGTCTTGTTCTTAAATCACGTGTTTATCTTGGATTCTCATTCTTGCCTTCGTAAATTATATATTAAGAAATCAGTATATGAAAAATAACGGAAGATAAAAATAATAATAATTAATTATAAGATAACAAAAATTATAACAAAAACAGTGATTAATGGTTTCATAACGAAAATCAAGCAGTGATTGATAAATGTAATAAAGATAAAAGATAAAACATAATAAAAAAACAAATAAAGTTTAGATTAAATTCACTCCATAACCCTCTGTAGTGCTTCGTTCACGCAACTCTCATCCATTAAATCATTAAACTGAATTGAATTACTGAATCAAATTGCTTCATGAAATCTTCTAAAAATATACATAAATTTTCTATCCTCCTTCCAAGTGTCTCGATAAGTATAATAAATTTTGTGTCTTCCTCTCTTCCTCTCCTTCCTTTCTTCGTTTCAATGTGCAATTCTCTTTCTCTATGTCTATCTATATCTCCATTCACCTATCTATCAATTTATTTATCTATCTATCTACTTACTTATCCATCTGTCTTCTCTCACTCTCTCTCTAAATCTCTCTCTCTCTCTTTCTCTCTCTCTCTCTCTCTCTCTCTCTCTCTCTCTCTCTCTCTTCTCTCTCTCTCTCTCTCTCTCTCTCTCTCTCTCTCTCTCTCTCTCTCTCTCTCTCTCTCTCTCTCTCTCTCTCTCTCTCTCTCTCTCTCTCTCTCTCTCTCTCTCTCTCTCTCTCTCTCTCTCTCTCTTCTCTCTCTCTCTCTCTCTCTCTCTCTCTCTCTCTCTCTCTCTCTCTCTCTCTCTCTCTCTCTCTCTCTCTCTCTCTCTCGATCTATCTTTCTATCTGGCTATTTATTTACTTTTTTCTCTCTCTCGCTCTATCTATCTATCTATTTATCCATCTATTTATCTACTTTGTATCTATCTTATTTATCTATTTCCCTCTCTTTCTCTCGCTTTCTCTTTTTCTCTTTTCTTCTTTTCATATTTATTCATTTATTTTGTTTTTCTGTGTTTTCTGTGTCATAATTTTTCTTATTTTTCCCACGAATATGTGTTTTATATCTTGATGTATAGTGAGATGATTAATGTTTAGATTTTGATTTTTTATGTAGATTTAAGAGTAAAATATGATAATGATAAAGAATAAAATGATAAGAAAATAATGAATGCAAGAGGAAATAAATCAGTTATATAAAACGATAAATACAGCACCCAAAGAGAATGTATAAATTTGTATAAATGAATGCTTATGAAAATTCAAGAAAATTATTACATAAACATATAAGTTAATTGATAAATAAATTAATTTCGATGAATGAAACCAACAGCAAAATAAACGAACATGAAAAGGAATATAAAGACAAAATATCAAAGAAAAAATACACATAAACAAACTAATTTGCTAAAAAAAAATCGTCTTCCCAAATGAAAATTCTAATCACCTTAAAACTTTACAAATAAAAATATAAACTAATCCCTTTCTTCTAAAAAAATTATATATGACCCGCGAGTCAACGGAGCAGAGACGATTGCAAAAGCATTGCAATTGCATCAACATCTGGAGTTACGCCAACGTGGGGAAAGATTCTGCAAGAAGGAAAATGACCCGAAATGAAATGAAATTGCATTTGATAAAAAAGAAAAAAAAAGAAAGAAAGAAAAAGAAAAAAAAAAAAACGCTAAATCAAAGTAAATAAATTATAAGAATGATTGGTGAAATCAGTTGTTTGATAACAATATGAATGATAATGGGGATGATAATGTAATAAGTGTAATGGTGACGTCATCGTACTGGTATTTCGTATTCGTTATTTCTCCATATTTCTGATCAAAATAAGAATGATAAAAAAATCCTAGTATTTCTATCACTACCGACAATAAAGATAACAGTAGTAGTGATGGGAATCGTAACGATAATAATAAAGATAATGGTGATAGTAGTAATAACAATAACGATAATAATGATAATGATAATAACAATGGTAATGATAATGATAAGAGCAATAAGTCTTAACAATAATAGCACTGTTAATGATAATGAAAATGAAAATAATCATATAAACAATAAGAATGATAATAATATTGATAATGATAGTGATGTAAATGATGATAATGATAATAATAATAATGAAAATGATAATAATGATAATGATGGTAACAATAATAATGATGATGACGATGATATTGATTATAACAACAACAAAAATATGATAATAATAACAAAAATAATAATAACAACAATAATGGGATCAATAATAATGATATTAGAAATGATATTAACACTATTGATAATAATGATGATAATAACAATAATGATAATAATGATGATAATAATGATAATAATGATGATGATAATGATAATAATAATAATATAATGATAATATAATAATAATAATAATAATAATAATAATAATAATAACAATAATAATAATAATAATAATAATAATAATAATAATAATAATAACAATAATAACAACAATAACAATAATAATAATGATAATAA
>NW_020869548.1:137384-139385 GCF_003789085.1 Penaeus vannamei | reverse complement strand
GAAGAGAGAGAGAGGAGAGGAAGGCGAGAGAGAGAGAGAGAGAGAGAGAAGAGCGAGAAGAGAAGAGAGAGAGAGAGAAGGCCGAGAGAGAGAGAGAGAGAGAGAAGCGAGAGAGAAGAGAGAGAGAGAAGGCGAGAGAGAGAGAGAGAGAGAAGGCGAGCAGAGAGGAGAGAGAGAAGGAGAGAAGGCGAGAGAAGAGAGAGAGAGAGAGACGAGAGAGGAAGAGAGAGGGAGAGGGAGAGAGAGAAGGCAGAGAGAGGGAGAGGGAAGCTGAGAGAGGAGAGAGGGAGGAGAGAGGGGGAGGGAGGGAGAGAGGAGAGAGGGAGAGAGAGGAGAGGGAGGGAGAGGAGATAGGGGAGAGAGGGAGAGGGAGGGAGAGAGGGAGAGGGAGGGAGAGAGGGAGAGGGGAGGGAGAGAGGGAGGGGGAGAAGAAGAGAGGGAGGGGGAAAGCAAGAGAGGGAGGGAGAGATCTTATGTAGATGTAAAGATGTATAAATAAAAATCTCTTATCCATATGAAAATAAATATACATCAATGCATCTATATAACCACACTGACAATCAAAATTAGCACCTACAATGTCACCATATTTAAAATAACAGCTGTAGAGCAAGGGATGAAGCTAAATGTGCATGAGGCAAGCAAGGGTACTGACCTGCAGCATGTGCTGGTGGGCAGGAGGGGGAGTGTGGGCAGAGGGGTGGTGAGAGTGGGGGGAGTAGATAACGATCTCCACCACCACCACCACCACCAGTAACACAAGCAGCAGCAGCAGCAGCGGGCACCCACCACGCCACCACCAGCATTGTGCTGTGATGGGTGATGGGGATGGTGGAGGGCTACTGGCTGCTGGTGAAATTCTCCTACATCTCCTGAATGGTAGTAATGAGCCAGCCCGCCTTTAGGGGCAGTTGCAGCAGAGGAGGCAGGCATGGGGGCACTTGTATTGTGACTGTGGGCAGCAGCAGCAGCAGCATGCTGAAAACACCACAACCGCGTTAGTCGGCAAAAAGCACCACGCCAACATCATGCAGACATTACATCTAACTTCTAAAGCTCTAAAAAACTCATGCTTTGGTTATATCTATATAGGGAGTAACTATAGAAAAAGCCTCATCCAAACCATGCAGAACCATAATTTTTGTCAATTTCTATGACACAAACTAAATACAAGTTGGGGAAGAAGAAAACATAAGGTTTTCAAAGAATCTCAAATTATTTGCTTCACGTAAAGAGAAAAATTAAAAAGACATTGATACTTTCTGCTGTGTCAAGAAAATGCAAATCAAAGCAAGGAATACCACCATGACCAATGGTTGTGGGTGGCTCTGTGGATTTGCTCATAAACTGTTAAGTGAAAAGTTTCTGCTTATATGAAGTGGGTTCATACAGGAATATGAGGATATTTTCTTTCTAAAAGAAAATAGAGATGAAATGAAAAAGCAACTAAAACAGGAAGCAAAACCACAATTCAACAAAGAACTGATAACATATACAATGAAGACAAACTGGACATTAGACATTCATAATAATGGCTTGGAAACCAATGTACTTACAAGGACTTTTACTTTGTTGAATCATACTAATTAGAATTAACTGAGGTAATTATGATTAAAACCTCTCATCAAAGGTGCTTCTAGTACAATGAATATCCATTTACAGGTAAATGGACAAAATTCACAAAATTCATCAAAAGTACATTGACACTTCCTACAAAACATGAAATACAGGCACCAATGTACTTACCACATCATAACCTGGCATGGAAGAGTGGTGAGAAGTGGCATGAGAGGGTTCTGGCTCATGAGGCCGTCCAGCAGGGGATGGTGTTGATGGAGATGAACCAGGCAATCGTGTGACATCAACACGTGGAGGCTCTAAGAAGCGAGAATTTGGATACCGTGGATGGATGTTAACTCCTCTAAATTCACCATGAACTGTGCGCTGGTCATCCATGTATATTCGATGATGTCCAGCAGCTTCATCAATACTTGCTGTTGG
>NW_020869548.1:119884-132384 GCF_003789085.1 Penaeus vannamei | reverse complement strand
ATATTATATATATATAATTATATATATATATATATAATATATATATACACAATACTACACATACATACACACACACACACAACACACACACACACACACACACACACACACACACACAACACACACACACACCACACACACGATAAACTTATAGTACAGACATCTAAAATATTTTGTATTACAAATAAATTTCATTTAAAAAAATTGAAATTGTACCTTTGGTGGCGGTTGTTGCTGAGGAGGCTGAGCTTGTTGTAAATGCTGTGGCTGTGATGGCTGCTGTACTGGTTGCTGTGGTGGAAGGTGTGGCAACTGCTTTTGTTGCTGAATTGTTGCTTGTTGTATCTGCTGCTGTGGTTGCACTATTTTAGGTTTAGTGTTATAAGCTGGCGTAGTTACTGTAGGCCTTGGAGCACTACCTAAGTTGACAATTGCTGGCATTGTTGTGCTAACTGGCGGTCCCTGGGATGGTGTTATAGTAGGACACTTAGTGGAAATGACATTTGGTATAGCTCCTCCCAGAGCAGGAGACACAATGGACCCCTGAGTTGGTACCTGGAGTGGAGCACGAGGACGAGTAACTAACTCGACACTAACATCTCCTGGATGGGCACCAGTTGCAACAGGTGGTGTTCCAATGTTACCACTACTCACAACAGTCATTGTAACACCTGGACGACTCCCTATGTTTGCATGAGCTGCTGGAAGTGTTGATGCCAGAAGATGTGCACTGGTACTCACAACACTCACACTGGTGCTATTACTTGAACAAATTACTGATGTTGATATTTGTGGTTTAGTATGATGATCAACATTTACTGTGGGCAGGACATGGGCAGCTGGTGGTATGCCACTATCTCCTGTGTCTGTCACATACTGACCTTCTTCACAAACTTTTACTCGAGTTACAACTCCAGTTACTGGGTCCACTAACTCTGCTTCTGACTTGCATTCCTCTATAGTAGGTGGTATAACTGATGCTGTGCTGGGTACAGGAACAGGACTTGATGTGGTGGTAGTTACACCAGTGACGACTAAAGTTGTTGGTTGTGAAGCACCCAAGACACCCTTCTCTGGTTCAATTTGAGGATCAAAGCCACGGTTATGGCCACGGGGACTTTTCCTCACTGAAGGATCATCTTCGGGTTCCCCTTCTCTTGCCTTTGAACGGCTTCGCCCTCGAGATGGTGTTGTAGGAGTGAGGGGAATGGGAGCTGTGGCTATTGACAACGTATTTACTGTTGTCAATGGTGTCTGTACTGGTGCAGAGCTTTCTAATACAATTATAGGCTGACTAGTACTATTGCTGTTACTTCCTTCTTCATTTATGTCCACAGTCAGCGGTTCATCTTCTGCAGCTTTTACACGCAATCTCTTTGATTTTCTGGTTGAGGGTACTACCGGTACTGAGGAACGATTTTCATCACTATCCACAGGTCGAACATCATCCTGCTCAGCTTTAGCTGGACTCCTCCCTGCAGCTGGTTTTGTGGCATCCTTCTTAACTTTAGCTTTGAGACCCAAATTAATGTCTTCATCTTCTGATTCATGAATGAAAGTCATAAACATCTGATGCTGTTGGTGCTGGCATGGGACGGCTGTCTTCCACCTGCGCAGCTCGCCCTCCACGGCCACGACGTCTACGCCCACTTGTTTCCTCATGATCTACCATATCAGGATGCCTACGAGCACGTTTCATACGACTGCTACGTCTGGGTTCAGGTAATGCATTATCTGTAGTTGTACCATTTGATGCCAAATCAACCACAACTGTATCTTGCTGACTCTCACTAGTACGTGCTTGTCGGCCTCGACCTCGGCCCTTGCCTCGTGTTACTCCAAGCGCGTTGTTGGTGTGGCATTACCAGAGCCATCTTCCTCTTGCACATCTGCTGTTCTTCTTCCACCTCTTCTGCCACGACCCCTTCCTCTACCTCGGATAGCAGCAGTATTACGTTCTTGTACTTTTGAACTATTTTCAGCTGTTTCATCGGATATGGGCTTTTGATCAAGACTTTGCTCTTCTGCTTGATTTTGAATCTCTGAACACACTTGCTCTAATTTAGCCTAGTCATCCTGTGGTTGCTGAGGTGTAGAGCCAGGGTCCTTGGTGGAGGATGATTGTGAAATTAGGACTGGCTGCTGTGGCAAAGAAGCTTCTTCTTTGTCAGGCTGGGAAGCATTCTCTATGTCAGGTTGTGTAGCTGTTTCACTGACAATGGTCTGAAGATTGCTAAAACATGCTCAACTGCCACTGGATTATTCTTCCAGTTTCAATTTTGACTGCTTCTGCTGTAGCTATTCTATCAACTGCAGAAATTACTTCTGATCTTTGTTTGTGTTTGTGTGAAAGATCACCAACTGTCATTGCTGGTTCCAATTTAACATTCAGATTCTTAATATCGGCTTGCAGTCTGTATCAAACATTGTTTTCTGAAAGGACAGTAGATTTCAGGGATGAAGAATCATTATGCATTATAGACAAAGTCTTCCACGTCCCAGAGGAATTTTCCTCCTTGATGGTTTTATCTATGTCCAGCTTTGTATCTATGATCTCTATTGGTTCTGTTGCAGTCCTTGGTTCAGCAGCAGGAATAGGAACAGAAGTTGGAACAGGTCCAGATATGGGTACAGGACAGAAGTAGGAGCAGGGAGAGTACTGGTCTTTGTATTTGAAGTACTTGGTTGGGATGAGCTAACTGTTTGTGGACTAGGTAACAAACTTAAATTGGATGCAGGCGAGATGACAGCTGATACAGTTGGAGACAAAGCTGTCGAGAACATGGTTGCTGTTGCAGTTGACAGAACACTTGGTGAACTACAAGTGATCACAGTAGTCACTAGTGTATTGGAATCAGAAGAGGACAATGATGTAGTAGTTGCTAGAGATGGTGAAGGATCTGAATAAGTGGGTGCTGATGTTGCAGTTGAAAAAGACTCTGAAGCAGTTTTTATCAGAGTGGATGGTTCCGACACAGACAAGGAGGATATGGTGGATATTGGTGCCGCAGTAAATGTACTTGTTGTTGGAACTGTTTTAGCAGATATTAGCGTTTTCACTGGTGCTGGTGCTGGTGCTGAAATGGGCAATGATGTAGTTGTGGAGCCTGCAGATGGACTAGAATACAGTGGAGAACTTGACAAAGTTGTAGAAGTGGGCACTGATGTTGATCCTAGAGATGAAACTGGGTCTGAATTAGATGTTGCAGTGGAGACTAATACTAAAGGTTGCTCTGGTGCAAAAGCAGGTTCCTGAGGAACTCTGGATCTTGTTTTAGCAATACGGACAGATGCAGACAATGGGATTGATGAAACTGCCGTTGTTGGTTTTGGTAAAGTTTCGAGACTGGAGATAGTTTCTGGAGAAGGAACCTTCACAGGATTTACTGCCATTATGTTTGTAGGTACTGCAACTGTTGTCTTCACAGGAAGTGGACCAATTACTGCATTTGCCGTTGTATTTGTTGATACTGGAGCCAATGTGGTACTTGATATCAATGCTGTAGTGGGAATTGCTCCTACAGGTTTTTGCAATGTCTGAGTAAAGACAGCTGTGGAAACAGTACTTGTAGCTGTGGTGGGAATGGTAGATGATATTTTTGAAGACACTACTGTTGATGTTGCAGAGGTACTTAAAGCAGAACTTAGAGAAACAACTGTAGAAGATACAGTTGTTGTGGGCACTATTGTACAAGCTGTTCTAGGTTTAGACTCAGTTGTTGTTGTAGCAACTGATGAGGGGATAGATACTGTAGATGAGGGGATAGATACTGTAGTAGTTCTTGATGTCAATGGTTGCATAGGACCTGAGGAAACTGGAGAATGTAACGTTGTTGGTAAAACCACAGATGAAGGGGTGGTAGCAGTAGTAGAGGTTGGCGCTACAGTCGAGATGCTTTGCAAAGTACTTGGTACATTTGTAGAGTGAAGTACTGAAGTTGTCGGAATGGTGCTTGCTGGAGTAATCACATCTGGCTGGATTGTTTTGGGAGTACAGATTTCTGATTTGTCTGGTTCAGCATTAGGCTGCACACTCACAGGACTCTTTGGTCTCTTTGCCTTGGACTGAACAGATCCTGAATTTGCTGAGGTTGTAAGAGGACTCAGTGACACATCTGAGGATTTTTGTAGGGTTTCAGCCATTTCACTAGTGGAATCAAGACAATCCTTGAGTGTTGCAGAAGATTTTATGGATTCTGGTGTTTTGGGAGCATCTTCAATTACAGATTGTGACTGATTTGATTTAGTTATTGTCTCATGAGGTAAGCCATCCTTTTCTTCATCAAATATGAACTTCACCTTCTCATCGCTGGCCTGTGAGGAATTCTTAATTTCTTCCTTTCTTTCTTGTACAACTTTTTCCTGTTTGAATGCAGATTCCTTGTGATCATCTCCTTCAGTTATCAACTTAGCTGATGTTTCCTGTGGTTTGCTAGTCTTTTCCACTGATTCTGTCCAGGTAGTATCATGGCCTGATGGACATGATTCTTTCTGTTCTGGAGGTGCAGGTGGACCTTCCATATCATCCACTGGATCTGGCTGGTCTTCATCAATTTGTAGTTCTGGCTCTGACTGCATTGACGCTGGACTATCAGGGGGCGCTTGAGGAAATCTTGACTCCACATTATCTGGTTCCTCCTCCTCTTCCTCTTCTTGTGTTGGTACTGGCTGAGTTTCACTTTCCCCAGAAACTTTTGTTGAAGCTGTAGGTGTACTATGGGGAGTCTGTTGGGGCCATGCATCATCTCTTTCACCTGGCATCTCACACTGTAACATCTGTGCTGCTTTTTGTGCTTCTTCAAATGCATCTTCTGCAGCCACAGAAGCATCTGGTGGCATCAATGTTTCCTCATCAGTGGGCTGTACACTGGCATCTTCGCTGTAGTCATCATAACAAGCGAGAAGTCCAGCAACAGCATTCAAAGTTTCCTCCTGAGAAATAACTGCTCTCGAAGCCTTAGCACTGCCATTCCCATTATTTCCAGCAGTGACATCTACAGAATTTTCTGGCGCACTAAGATTAGAGGCTTCGGTAATATCTTCAAATATGGGTTCATGTCCTGCAGGAGATGATGGAGGGACATGAGATGCAAGACTCTGCACAGCAGATTCTGCTGCATCTGGAGGAAGGGTAGATAGAGGATGAGGGCTTCTGCTGTCCTTTACTTCTAATAATTCTTTACTGTCACGTGACCCAACAGAATCTTGTGAATCACATGATAAGGTTCGTGTGGATGGACTTTTCATAGAGATTGCTTCAGGAGGACTATGTGGTGCATGAGTTGAGTTACAAACTGACCCAGCTGGTGGTGCAACAACCCTTGGGCTATGTGGCATGTTGGGAGTTTGTGTTGGTCGAGGTAATTTTTCCTTAGGGCTTAGCATGCTTGATGATGATGCACTATTAGGACTTTGTGGAGATGCTGTATCAATCAACAACATGGTGAATGTTCAATGTTATGACGATCACTTTGCTGATCTCCAGCATACTGTTCCTCACTAGTGTGTCGATGGTGACGCCTTCCACGGCTGCCTTCCTTCTCCCTATGCTTCTTCTTCTTCTTCTTGTCCTTTCTGGTATCTCTTTCACCTGCATCTTCATCAGTAAACCGAAATACATCTACAGGAGCACTGGCTTCTGAATCATGAGATTCATTTTCCTCTTTAATCACTTCTGTGATTGGGAGAAGCTCAGACTGAACAACTTCCTCTGCAGAGCTGCTACTATTTGCACTACTATTGGTGCTCATAGTATTGCTGGTACTTGTACTGCTACTGCTGCTACCTTTGCCAGAATCTGAAACAGGTCTAACCATCTCTGGAGGAGGAAGAGAGTCACGCTTTAATCGCTCTTTCTTCACACTTCTTCTTCCTCATTTCTGTACTCTGACTTTAGTTTAGTGTCAATCTTATTCTCAGTTTTCTGCTCTATCCATGAACTATCCTGTTGAATTGACTTAGTGGAGACATGCCCAGGTCTTGCAGGATTTGAAACGGGTGACATTTGAGTATCATCAGAATCAGTGTCATATACCTACACACAGATAATCTGGTTGGTGCTGGAGATAGTGATGGAGGAGCAGTGGAGGCACCTGAAGAAGCCGATCCTTTTCGCCTTGCCGTAGCTGAAGCAGGTCTTGGTCTTGGTGTTGGGGGTGTTGGATCAGAATCATCTGATATGAGACCAAAGATGGCTTCCATTCGTTCATCCTTTTTTGAGGGACTTTTTCCCTTACAATACCAGTGTCACCTGTTCGTTTTCGTTCTCGCTCTGTGGTTGTGTAATAGGTTTTTCTGGCCTTACTTCAACTGGATCTGCCTTTGCTTTTGGTCTGACAGACCTTGAATCTTCTGATGGTACTGCACCATCGCTGTCTTCTGATGTGCTTATAAGTTCTTTGCTCACACAAGGCTTTGTCTTTTCTCTGTTCCGGCCAACCTTTCTTTCTTTGTCACGTGCTTTCACTCTTGCTGATGGTTTTGGTGGCTTAGCATGAGATGGAACATCTGAAACTTCACTGTCTGATTCTATCTCCCTTAGTGGCTTACTAGGTATTCTAGTGTCACTTCACCTTCTGTATCAGAATCTGTGTAAATATGATCACCACGACTTCTGATTGCATCAGAAGGTTCAGTATTGTCTGAAATTCTATTTGGTCTTCCAGATGGAAATCTGGGCATATTAACAACAACTTCTTCATCTGTAGTGACATCTGAGACTATCATATTCTTAACTTTATGTTTCTGTTCCTTCTTGTTACCAAGCACTGCTGCGATCTTCTTCTTATCTTGACGAAGACAAATATCATCATCTGTTTCATCAGTGGATAACTGTGTTGGACGTCGCTTACGAAATGGATCATCATCAGAACTTGTATGCTGATTATGTACACGTTTCTGGCCACGCATATTCTCTTCCTCCTCCTCCTCCTCAGAGTCTGATATGTCTGAATGCATTGGATGTACTGCCTTCTTCTCCTTCCTTGCACGCTGATGTTGTCGGTACTTCTGCATCTGCATCTGTTTAAGTTCTTGCTGTCTTCGATCTTCCTCTTGTTTCTGCTGGACTTTTAGCCGCCTTGCTTTAACTTTGTCATACATGTCAAACATACCGTCATCAGCAGGAATGTCAAATATTGAATGCTTTTTGGGAACAACCTCTTCTCCCTCTTCCACCACACACCTGAACCAGTCAAACTATCTGCAGTATCACTCTCTGGGTCAAATATGGACTTTGGTTTTACATTATGTTTGTTTTTCATACCAGATGTAACTCCTGGTCTTATTTGCTGTTGGGGTAGTTTACTACTTGTACTATTTCGTCTAGACATATTTTCACCTTTATGTCTCGTTACTTCATCTTCTGAGGTTGCAATGTCACTAATTTGTGTATCTGGTTCAACCGAATCTGTACGAACTTGATCTTTGCAGGTTGTGATGGAACAGTTTTGTTGCGGCTCGACGACACCTTTAATTTTGTTTCTCCATCACTCTTATCACTTTTGCCTGAGTCATGCTTCCTTCTTCGGTTGTCACGTGACCTCCTCTCATCAAGCTCTCCTCGGGACTCTGATTTATCCAAACGATGAACTGATTCATCCATTTGTGGTAAAACAACATCATGATTAGTTAGTGTTGTGTCATCACTACTAGAATAGTGAGCAGAAACCAGTTTGTTTGATTCTGTAACTTCTTC
Source organism: Penaeus vannamei (assembly GCF_003789085.1). Taxonomy (NCBI): domain Eukaryota; kingdom Metazoa; phylum Arthropoda; class Malacostraca; order Decapoda; family Penaeidae; genus Penaeus; species Penaeus vannamei. The sequence continues at coordinate 124,688 of NW_020869548.1, read as the reverse complement.
CTCATCAGTGTCCAGAGGCCGGACTTCCGGGACTTATGCTTCATGTCAACTGTCTCTGAAGCATCGTATGCTCTGTGGTGGTGTCTGCTTGAGGTTTCGTGTCTCAAATCTTTTCTCTTATCCATGTGACGATGTTCACTGTTGTGCCGCCCATCACGCTTATTATCAATTCTTTCATTAGTATCCCTGTGATTCATGCGCCCACTGCGTTCCTTCTCTCGCTCTCGTGAACGATCATTCACTCTAACTTTGTCTCTGTCCTTCTCCCTGTCCCGCTCTTTTTCTAACACTTTTTCTCTGTCCTTTTCTGCTGATTTTTCCTTTTCTTTTTCAAGAGCTTTTTCTTTTTCTAACATCTTTTCTCTCTCCTTCTCTAGTGCCTTTTCTCTCTCTTTTCCATATTTTTTCTCTCTCCTTTTCTTGGGCTTTTTCCCTTTCTTTCTCTAAGATCTTCTCCCTCTCTTTTTCTCGCTCCTTTTCTAAGATCTTCTCTCTTTCTCTTTCTCTTTCTAATGCCTTTTCCCTCTCTCTTTCAAGAGCCTTTTCCCGTTCTCTTTCCAAGGCTTTCTCCCGCTCTCTTTCTAATGCCTTTTCTCTCTCCCTTTCTATAGCCTTCTCTCTTTCCCTTTCTGCTGCTTTTTCTCTTTCTCTTTCTCTCTCCTTCTCTCTTTCCTTCTCCAGAGCCTTTTCTCTCTCTTTCTCAAGAGCTCTTTCTCGCTCTTTTTCTAAGGCTCTCTCTTTCTCCTTCTCCACAGCCTTTTCTCTTTCTTTTTCCAAAACTCTTTCTCTTTCTTTTTCAGCCATCTTCTCTTTCTCTTTTTCTAATGCTTTTTCCCTTTCTTTTTCTAATGCCTTTTCTCTTTCTTTCTCAGAGACTCTCTCCCTTTTTTCTATGGTCTTTTCTCTTTCTCTCTCAACAGTTTTCTCTCTCTCTCTGTCCACATTCTTGTCTTTGTCTTTGTCTGTCACCTTTTCTTTTTCGCGTTCTTTTTCTTTTTCTCTCTCTTTATCTTTAGTTCTCTCTCTTTCCACCTCTTTATCATGTCTGGAGAATGTGGAACTTTTAAGACGTTCTTTGTCTTTGGATTTTTCCTTCCTTTCTTTATGTTTCTGGTCCCTTGTTTCAACTCTCTTGTCTTCACCATGCCTCCGCTTCTCACCTTCACTCTTGATTCTCTCCTCACGAATATTTTCTTTTCTTTCTTCCTTCTTATCTTCTTTTCTTTCTTCTTTCTTCTCATCATATTTTTCTTCTTTCTTCTCTTCACGTTTTTCCTCTTTCTTTTCCTCCTTCTTCTCCTCCCTTCTTTCTTCTTTTCTTTCATCGGTTCTCCTATCACTGACCTTTTCTGAACTCTTAGTATCCACCTTGATGTCATGAAACTTTTCCCGTGGTATTTTTTCTGGGGGTCTTTCTTCGTACTTTTCTTTCCGCCTGTCTTTCTTTTCTTCCTTCTTGTGGCTTTCCTCTTTTCTCTCCTCTGATCTATTTTCATGAGTCTTTCTCTTTTGTTTTGTTTCTGATCCATCAAATGTGCGATTGTTCAACTTTTCATCATGCCCTTCCCTCACTTCTTCCCTTCTACCACTTCTGTTTCTCTTTCTCTTTCACTCTTTTTACCATCCCTTGCATCCCGAGAATCTCTCCTATCTTTGGTGATTTTCTCACGTAAGACTTTTTCATCCTCACCTTCATACTTGACACGTTTAGCATCAGGCTCAACACCTTTGCAGTCTAACTTATTTCGAGTTTCTGCATCAACACTGCTATGTCTTCGTTTGTGGTTATTAGTTACCTCCTTATTCACTGCTCACCCTTTATCACCTCCACTTTCACATTTTCAACCTTGATAGGTTCCAACTTTATAGTCTCAGATTTTAACGGTTCTAACTTCACTGTTTCAGTCTTCACTGTCTCTACCTTCACAGACTCTGTTTTAAAGTTAGGTACCTGTGCTTTAACCTGATCTGTTGCAAGCGATTCAATAGTGTCCATATTATCACTATCTTCCCTAGTACAATCTTTGGCTTTAGCTTCATCTAATCTGGGTTCTCCACTCTTAATTCTCTGTATAATAGGATCCACAGTCTCTTCCACACAAGGCTCTTCCTTTACTAACAGTGGGAGTGCATGACTGCCACTCCTCTCAGGTACATTGTAAGGAGCAGAATCTCCTGAAAGTGACCGTGAAACAGCACTGGGCACCGGTTGTAAGAGGCTGGTAGTAGTTGTTAATACAGACTTGCTGCAGGAGACTGTCTGTGTGACTGACACTACACCTGTAACACGAGTATCAGCAACAACAGTAACTACTCCACTTGAACTGCCATCCCCTAACTCCTCACCTTCATTGCCTGTGCTGACTGGTAACTCTAAACGCACTGTGCGTGGTGGTACAGAGGTACGTCTAAGAGGAGTGGCAGCTGAGGTAGTACTTGTGGTGGTGGCAATGGAAGAGGTGGTGGTGAGGGGTGGTGCAGGACTTACAGGCGTAACTGGAGATAAGTGCGGTGGATGGGCAGGACTTACTCCAGGGCTGACACCGGGGCTAAAGCCAGGGCTTGAGGCAGGTGGTCTTACTGCCTGAGAAACCGCAGGTCTATGCAACGGTGACAATCCCTGAGATTTACTGACCTGCGGCACAGAAACACACACCCTAGGAACTTGAGAAGGACTTGAAGTAAGAGGTTGTTGAGATTGTTGACTGGAAAGTCTGACACCTGGCAGGCTACTTATAGGTGTTGCAGAGGCACTGCTGGTGGGTGGTGGGCAGGCGAGGGACCTGCACACTCACAACAGGTGGGCTTGGTAACAGACTTCCAACCCTACTGGTGCGTGGGGTTGCAGTGAAGGGTTTGGGTTCATATTTATCACCAACATTTTCCAACCGCTTGCTGTCCTCATCAAAGACTGATCTCTTTGAGAGCAGGACTTCACAATATCGGACGGCTGTGACCGCAACTCATCAAGATCAAGTATACGTGGCAATCTTGCATTTTTCCCACCACTACCACCTGAACTACTTCCACTGTCATTTACAGCTTCATTTACAGGTGCTGATAAATTGTTCCCCACCACCCTTGAAGACCCAGACCATTTTTCATATTTCTCATCTAAAGCACGAATTCTCTGCTCCAGATCTATAGAAGGGCTACACGGAGAATGTGGAGATTCCTCCGAGTCTGAGGGACTGTCTCTTGGTCCTGGTGACATCGGAGTGTCCAGAACAACACCACCCACTTCACGAACATCACTTCGAACTGCACTGTTCCCGCCACTAAAAGGAGGTGAACGCAACATGTTTGCACCTTTTGGTGATGTTGATGCTGCACGTGGTGAAAGATGAGCACGGACTTGTTGTGCAAACCTTGGCAATGGTAAAGACAGTGGTACACTCTGATACCGTTCTCGGTGATGGTGATGGTGATGATTGTGGTGATGGTGATGGTGATGCATGGTGTGACGTGGAGGTTCTGTGGAGTCATCCCTCTCGTCACGAACAGGCGTGCCTGGAGGGCTGGCATCACTGTGATCAGCAGCTGCATCACACGAGGAAGACACATGAACGGCATCACGGCGCCAGTGTATATCATCAGAGTCAGGCAAAGATGCTCTGCGGTAGCGTGGATCATGGAGCCCTTCTTCAGAATGACGACGAGGTGCGCGGTAGTAAAGGGTCTCCACTCCTCCTGAGCAATCTCCCTTCCCTTCTTGCATCATGAGGCCTCCTAAAGTTTGGAACAGCATCACTGCTGTCTGCCATTCTTTTTACACTGATTGATTTTTCATAGTTTGCCTCACTGTAACGTGCCTTCTTGTGAGGGCGTTCAGGGTCTGGAGGACGCTCATCCCCAGATGAAGGTGGATCATCAGCACCTCGTCTGTGCATCAGTCTTGGGTCTTGTGGTCCACCACCTCCCCCACTACTGCTACTCACTACATCTTCTCCATCTTCTGTGTGTGAAGAACGATGTATTCTGTGAGGCCCTGTCCGATGGGGTGATTCTGGGGAGCTGGTGGTGGTCGCCTTACATCACTGACCCTTACAACAAGGTCTTTCAGGTCACTAGTACGTCGCCTGTAGTCACCAGGGCAGGAAGGGAGCGATCATCTAGGAGGGTTACTTCTCTGGATGGTGAAGCAGCAACTGGAGTCCCTGGTGATCTAGGAGGAGGAGCTAGACGAGATGACCCAGACCCAGATTTTGCTGGCCTTGGTGGTGGAGGGGGAGAGGCAGCACGAGAGCCAGGAGGAGACTGACTGTGAAAACTGTCATGATCACTGGTTGACCTTCGTGCAGTGCGGCGAACTCCAGTTTCATTTTCCTCATACTGAGTTCTTGCAGAAGGGCTTAAACTGCTCCTGTCTCTAGAGTGTGCCCGTTGTGATCCCGGTGAGCGATCATCCGTCGGCGAGCAGGGCTGAAACTATGACGCCGACAGCTGCCTGCAGCAGTTGCATTATTTGCAGCAGTGCCAACCCCATCACCATACCGCTGACTCCCAGCATATTCGCGGAGCTCTCGCTCATATGAATCTTCATATGATGCTCCACTGCCTTGACTGTATTCATCATAACTTCGCCTGAAATTTTATTTTTGTCAAATATTGTAATAAATTAAGGTATTCTCAAACATATATATAATTCAAGCAAATATAGTAATCTGTACAAATGACATATAAAAAGGTAAGAATAAACAGTTCCAAACAAACTTACCCTGGTGCAAATTCATCATAATTATCATATCCCCTCACTTCTGTTACCAGAGGAATTGTAGGTGGCGATATTGGTTGCTGGCCTTGC
>NW_020869548.1:86186-101186 GCF_003789085.1 Penaeus vannamei | reverse complement strand
GGAGAGGGAGAAGGGAGAGAGAGAGAGAGAGAGAGAGAGAGAGAGAGAGAGAGAGAGATTGAGAGAGAGAGAGAGAGAGAGAGGAATATACAGGAAAAGAGAAAACGAAAAAGAATTAAAAAAAAAAAAAAAAAGAGAGAGAGAGAGTAAAAAAAAAATACGAGAAGAAAGAGCGTGAAAAAGGAAAGAGAGAGAGAAAGGTTATTACGTCCGAAAAGCCATTATAGAGTAGCCACGTGCGAACGCTTTCCCTCCCTCCTTGCAACATCCCCTCATTCCTTGCAACATTTACTCCCTTCCTCCCTGCAACATTCCCTCCTTGTAATACTCCCTCCTTCCCTCCTTGCAACATTCCCTCTTTCCTTGCAAGATTCCCTCCCTCCCTCCTTGCAACATTCACTTCCTCCTTCCTTGTAACACGCCCTTCTTCTTTGGAATATTCCGTCCCTTTTACAACATCCAATAAATTCAGGCAACACTCTCCTTCCATGCAACTTTCTAATCCATCATTGCATTAATCTGTCCCTCCATCTTTGCAATACTCCATCCGATTTTGAAACAGTCCCTTGCAATAGTACCTCACATCTTGCAATATTCTCTCAGACCTTGAAACATCCTCTGTGCAATATTTCTATCCCTTTTGCAACACTACCTTACTTCTCTGTAACATTCTTCCCTCTTTCTTCCCCTCGTTGCAGCGTCATCTATGCAACACTTTCTCCCTCTTTGCAACGTTCCCCCTCTCCTTGTAACATTCTCTCCCTCTGCATTTCCCTCTCCTTGTAACATTCTCTCCCTCTTTGCAACATTCCCATCTTTACAACATTTCCTCTCTCCTTGCACCACTCCATCTCGTCTTGCAACACTCCCTCCTCCTTGTAATAATCCCTCCCATCTTGCAAACACTCCCTCCCTCACTGCAACCACCCTTTCCCTTGTAACATTCTCCCTCCTTGCAACCTTCCCTCCCTCCTTGTAACACTCCCTCCCTCACTGCAACACCCTTTCTCCTTGTACATTCTCCCTCCTTCCTTTCCCTCCTTGCAACCTTCCCTCCCTCCTTGTAACACTCCCTCCCTCACTGCAAACACCCTTTCTCCTGTAACATTCTCCCTCCTTGCAACCTTCCCTCCCTCTTGCAACTTCCCTCCCTCCTAACACTCCCTCCCTCACTGCAAACCCTTTCTCCTTGTAACATTCTCCCCTCCTTGCAACCTTCCCTCGCCTCCTTGTAACACTCCCTCCCTCACTGCAACACCCTTTCTCCTTGTAACATTCTCCCTCCTTGCAACCTTCCCTCCCTCCTTGTAACACTCCCTCCCTCACTGCAACACCCTTTCTCCTTGTAACATTCTCCTCCTTGCAACAACATTCCCTCCCTCTTGTAACACTCCCTCCCTCACTGCAACACCCTTTCTCCCTGTAACATTCTCCCTCCTTGCAACCTTCCCTCGCCTCCTTTGTAACACTCCCTCCCTCACTGCAACACCCTTTCTCCTTGGCAACACACTCCCTCCCTCTCCTGTAACACATTCTCCCTCCTTGCAACTTCCCTCCCTCCTTGTAACACTCCCTCCCTCACTGCAACACCCTTTCTCCTTGTAACATTCTCCCTCCTTGCAACCTTCCCTCCCTCCTTTGCAACATTCCCTCCCTCCTTGTAACACTCCCTCCCTCACTGCAACACCCTTTCTCCTTGTAACATTCTCCCTCCTTGCAACCTTCCCTCCCTCCTTGTAACACTCCCTCCCTCACTGCAACACCCTTTCTCCTTGTAACATTCTCCCTCCTTGCAACCTTCCCTCCCTCCTTGTAACACTCCCTCCCTCACTGCCAACACCCTTTCCCTGTAACATTCTCCTCCTTGCAACCTTCCCTCCCTCCTTGTAACACTCCCTCCCTCACTGCAACACCCTTTCTCCTTGTAACATTCTCCCTCCTTGCAACCTTCCCTCCTCCTTGCAACATTCCCTCCCTCCTTGTAACACTCCCTCCTCACTGCAACACACTCCCTCTTCGCAACACTCCCTCCCATCTTGCAACACTCCCTTCTCCTTGCAACACCCTTTCTCCTTGCAAACACTCCCTCCCTCCCTCTTTGCAACATTCAGACCTTTTTTTCCTCCTTTCTTCCCTAATTCTCCGACTTCCGATATCGCTCGCAGCCGAATCCATAATCGGGAAGAACCCAATTAAAATCGATTATTCATCCACGAAAGGTTTGGATGCGAGGGAGACCTGGTTCCTTTTTTTGGGGGGTGGGGGGTGGGGGTGGGGGGGGGTGGGGGGTGTAATGATACGCACATTAATTAGGGGATCAATTGGTAGCTGTTTTTTTTTTTTTTTTTTTGGGGGGGGGGGGGTGAATTATGGGATCGTTGACGGTAATCGTTTGTGGGATTTTTTTTCGTGTTTTTTCCATTGTTTTTTTCATTTGTTTTTCGTTTTTTTTCGATTTTTGATTCAAGGTGTTCCTTCGATATGTTTTATTTTCATTTTTCTTTCTTCTTTCTTGTTTTTCTTTCTTTTCTCATTTTCCTTCTTTTCATCAGGGCGAAAACGCAAATAAAATGTATTAAGAAATTTCTAGCTGGCAAGGTGGTGATCATCAATTCATAAGCAATTAATGATGGTTATAATTACTTTATCATTAAGGAGTTGTTGATGATCCATATTTGATAAATGGAATGTGATGATAATTATTTGATAACTCACAAATTTGTAATGATCTTCATCTTACAATTAACAAAACGGTAATGATAATTATTTGATATTAACAAAATTGTGATGATTATTTAATAATTAACAAATGGTAATGATAATTATTGATAATTAACAATATGTGATGATTATTTAATAATTAACATAGTGGTGATAATTACTTGATAATTAACATGATGGTGATGATAATTATTTGACAATTAACAGAATAGTGATGATATTCATTTGATTATTAACAAGGTGACGGTAATTATTTGATAATTAACATGATAATAATTACTTGATGATTATTTGATAATTAACATGGTGATGATAATTGATGATTTATTTGATATTAACATGGCGATGATTAATTGATGATTATTGATAATTAACATGGTGATGATTACTTGATTATTTGATAATTAACATGGTGATGATAATTACTTGACGATTATTTGATAATTAACATGGCGATGATAATCATTTGATGATGATTTGATAATGAAAACAAAATGATAATAATTATCTGAAACACAGCTAGGTCATCCGGACAAGCGGCGCTCATGAGGCAATCATCAGAATCCACAGAGGTACATTTTCGACTCGTGAAAAAATATATATATATAGGCATCGTTTGTGTAAATTTTGAGGCAGCGTTCCCTCTCTCTGTTCTTCTATTTCTTCTTATCTCTCTCTTTCTTCATCTCTCTGTTTCTCTCTTACTCACTCTCTTCTCTCTCTCGCTCTCTCTATTTCTCTCTTACTCACTCTCTTCTCTTCTCTCTCTCTCTCTCTCGCTCTCTCTATTTCTCTCTTTCTTACTTCTCTCTCTCTCTCTCTCTCTTTCTTCTCTCTTACTCACTCTTCTCTCTCTCTTCTCTCTCTCTCTTGTCCGTTCTTTATGACAGCAATAATTTTGATTAGAAGAAAAAAAAAACTATATTGGATCACATTATGATATTTTCCAAGACGATAATGAACGCTCACATTTTCTCTGAACATCGTGTTGCGCAAAAGAAAAAGAAGAAATAAAGGAAAAAATAAACATACAAAAAAGTGAAAATAGAGTAAAAATAAAATCTTGAAAAAAAAAAGTCAAAATTTCCTTCAAGAAACAAGCGTTGTCGAAGGTAACTAAGTGAACAAGCTGAAGATGTTTATTTATTTATCTATTCTTCTTTATTTTATTTTATTTTTCTTGCGAAGTGTCTGTTTCGAAGCGTGGGAAGAAGCACTAAGGAGGGGTTGTGGGGGGGGGAGGCGGGAGGTCTGGGTGGTAGTCGTGGATAATTTATTTTTAATTTTTTTATTTTTTTTTATTTTTAATTTTTATTTATTTATTTATTATTATTATTATTATTTTTTAGTTATTTATCTATTGTTCATCTGGTAGATACGATGCATATATTTATTCTTACTTTCTCATTTCGCTTTAATTTTCATGTATTTCTTATTCGGTCTGGAATGACCTTGGCAAAAGAGACATACATGAAATAAATGAGTTTATATATATATATATATATATATATATATATATATATATATATATATATATTATATATATATATATATATATATATTATTGTGTGTGTGTGTGTGTATCTGTCTGTATCTATCGACATATTTGATATATATGTACAGACACACACGCACGCACACACATACACACATCGCGGGGTGGGGGTGGGGGGGGGGGGGAGCGACACGGCTTTTGGCTTCGATGTTCAGGTGTCAAAAGTGACTTTAGATGAACTGATTTCTGTTTTCGTTTTTTTCCTTTCTTTCTTCCTTTCTATTTCTTGTTTCTTTATTCTTCTATTTTTTCTTTCTGTTTCTGTTTATATTTCTCTTCTTTTCTTTCTGTTTCTCTATTTCTTGATTTTTCTCTCTCCTACGTTTCATCTTTCTTCATCTCTTTATTCTTATTTCTATATTTCCTCAATTTGATTATCTTATTATCATTCCTTTTCTTCTTTCTTTCTTCTTCTACTTCTTATGCTTCTTCATCGTTTTCTTCTTTTTCTTCTTATGCTTCTCCTTTATCGTCCTTTTATTCTTCTTTCTCTCCCTCTAATTCTCCTTCTCCTATTTCTTCTTCCACCACAACTAGAACCAACTGCATTGCCCTTATAAAAGAAATTACTTGTTGATTATCTAATTTTCTTTCCAATGAAAATAACGACGAATTCCCCCGGCGGCAGTTGTAGTTCAAGACAAAGAGTTAGCATTTAAGATCAAGATTTATTTTTTTTTTCTTGAGACGAATCATGTCGAAATAAGACGAATCATGTCGAAATATTTATTTTTTCTTGAGATGAATCATGTCGAAATCATTTTTTTTTTTTTTTTTTTTTTATCGAGACGAATCATGTCGAAATCATTTTTTTTTTCTTGAGACGAATCATGTCGATTTTTTTTTCTTTTTTTTCTTGAGACGAATCATGTCGATTTTTTTTTTATTTATTTCTTCCTTTCTATTTTTTCTCGTTCTGTTCTCTGTTTCTTTATTCTTCTATTTTTTCTTTGTTTCTGTTTATTTTTCTTTCTGTTTCTCTTTCTTTATTGTTCTCTTTTTGTTTTCTTATTTTTCTCTTTTTTTCTGTTTCCTTATTTTTCTCTTTTTACTGTTTATTTTTCTCTCTCCTTTTCTTTCTCTTACGCTTCTTCTTTCTTCATCTTTTTCTTCCTCTTTATTCTTATTTTCATATTTCCTCAATTTGATTATCTTATTATCATTCCTTTTCTTCTTTCTTTCTTCTACTTCTTTATCGTTTTCTTCTTCTTCTTCTTATGCTTCTCCTTTATCGTCCTTTTATTCTTCTTTCTCTCCCTCTAATTCTCCTTCTCCTATTTCTTCTTCCACCACAACTAGAACCAACTGCATTGCCCTTATAAAAGAAATTACTTGTTGATTATCTAATTTTCTTTCCAATGAAAATAACGACGAATTCCCCCGGCGGCAGTTGTAGTTCAAGACAAAGGATTAGCAATTAAGATTAAGATTTAAGTTTTTAAATATTTTTTTTATCGAGACGAATCATGACGAAATCAAGTTTTTTTTTTTTTTTTATCGAGACGAATCATGTCGAAATCATTTCTTTTTCTTTTTTCTTGAGACGAATCATGTCGATTTTTTTTTTCTTGAGACGAATCATGTCGATTTTTTTTTTTTTTTTGAGACGAATCATGTCGAAATATTTTTTTCCCTTTTTTCTCGAGACGAATCATGTCGAAATCATTTTTTTTTCTTGAGATGAATCATGTCGAAATATTTTTTTTTCTTTTTTTTCTGGAGACGAATCATGTCGATTTTTTTTTCTTGAGACGCATCATGTCGATTTTTTTTTTTTTTTTTTTGAGTCGAATCATGTCGAGATAATTTTTTGCCCTCAAGAAGAATCATGTCGAAATAATTTTTTTTTTTTTTTGAGACACGAATCTTGTCGAAATCATTTCTTTTTTTTTTTTTCGAGACGTCATGTCGAAAACCGTGGTCGCGCCTTGGGTCTCCGAGAGGGCGAGGGTGAAGTACAAACTTGTGTTCCCTTGTCTGGGCGCTTCTCCAGGGGGTTGGTGTCATCAGCCCCCCCCCACCTCTCTCTCTCTCTCCTTCTCTGTGTCTGTGTCTGTTTCTGTTTCTCTCTCTCTCACCCTCTGTCTGTCTGTCTGTCTCTGTCTGTCTTTCTGACTCTGTCTATCTGTCTCTCTCTCCCTCCTTCCTCTCTCTCTCTCTCCCTCTCACCCCCTCCCTCCCTTCCCCTCTCTCTCTCCCTCCCTTCCCCTCTCTCTCTCCCTCCCTCACCCTCTCCTTCCCCCTCTCTCCCTCACCCCCTCCCTCCCACTCTCTCTCTCTCTCTCTCTCCATACCTTCTCTTTCCCTCTCCCTCTTACCCCCTCCCCACCCCCCCCAAAAAAAAAGAAATAAGAAAAAAAGAGAGAGAGAAAAAAGCGGAAAACCTAATAGCAGCCTTTGTATAACTTTATAACCTTAAAATTTTTGTGTACATAACCGCGTCCGTATCTTCCCCTCAGCCTCAGCCAGTGCAAATGTGGAAGGAAAGTGTTGGCATTTCCCTCAAGGCTAGCGTTCATGTTCATCATCCTGTTCAAAATTCATGTTCATCATTTTGTTCATAAGTCGTCATTCGGTTCATCATTCATAATCATCATGTTCATAATTCATATTCATAATAGATATTTATCTTGCTCATCATTGATATTCATAACACATTCATCATGTTCATCATACACATTCACCATCATGTTCATAATTCCTATTCACCATGTTCATAAATCCCATTCATCAAGTTCATAATCAGCGTTCATCATGTTCATCCATATTCACCATCACGTTCAACATTCACATTCCTCCACCTACTCCCCCTCCCCCCCGCCCTCCCGCCGTGTTCCTCCCTCAACCGCGAGGACCTCCCCATCCTCTCATCCTCAAAGCATCCTATGTTCATCTCCCCGAAGACTCTGGTGCCGGGGGATGCTGCGTGGCCTCCCTCACCCCCCCCTCTTCTCTCTGTCTGTCTCTCTCGTCCTCTTCATCTATCTCTCCCTCTCCCTTTTCCTCCCTCTCTCTCTCTTTCTCTCTTCTCTTCATCTATCTCTCCCTCTCCCTTTTCCTCCCTCCCTCACCCCCCCCCCCGCCTCCGCCCGCATGCCTCAAGAATCCAATAGAGGATTTTCGGCTCATTATGGGCGCCGGATGAGCCTTCTTTATAATTTGACGGCCTAAGCGCGGGGAGAAGATAGAAAAGTGGGAGAAAATATCCTGAGTTTCTTTTTGTTTTTGTTTTGTTTTGTTTTTTTTCTTCTTTTTGGTTCGCTTCCTCTCTCTCTGTCTCTGTCTGTCAGTCATACTTGCTATCTCTCTTTCTCTGTCTGTCTGTCTGTCTCTGTTTGTCTGTCTGTCTCTCTCGTCTGCCTCTTCTCTCTTTTATTGCCTCTCTCTGTCTTGTTCACGAGTCTTTGTCTCTGCCTCTTTGTATTTCTCTCATTCTCAGATTCTCCCTCTTTGCATTTCTCCCTTTTCTCTCCCTCTCTCTCTCTTTCCATCTACCTGTCTGCCGGTCTGTCTGCATACACCCCCCCCTCTCTCTCTCCTCTCCTCCTCCCCTCACTCTCTCTCTGGTTATGCTTCTATAGATCTATGTCTCTGATGTCTATTCTTTATTAATGTCAGATTGATCAGCAACCTGGAAATATTTACCATTGCATGTCACAGCTACCATGACAACTAGAAAGGATACTAACATGTGAAAGTTGGTGCGATCATTACATTGATTATTGACATGAGAGACAGTGCATTTTCGTTATTTTTTTCCGCATTGCATTTTGGGAAAGGCTAGATCAGTAGCGATTCGAGGTGTCATGGCGTCTGTTTTGATGATCGTTCAATGAAAAATTAACCATTAAAATAATTCTTTTTCATCCTTTTTTGAAAATTGAAGAGACCAAAATGATCGACCATATTCACAAAGCATCCGTAACTTTTGTGACGTCATCAAAATAAACCCCACGTGCTTTTTTTTTCTCCAAAAATAGAAGCAGGCGCCATGACACCTCCTCGAGTTGCTCCTGACCTAGCCTTTCCCGTTGCATTTCCTCTCTCTCTCTCTCTCTCTCTCTCTCTCTCTCTTTGTCTGTCTGTCTGTCTCTCTCTCTCTCTCTCCCCCACCCGTGCATGCCAGACTGACGCCATCTTGCGAATCGCCGCGCCGGGTACTTTGTTTACCTCCTCGGCTCCGAGTTCATGGCGACGCGTCACAAATTCTTCAATGTTTTTGCTCGCCGCTCTGTTTGTTTTTTTTTTTTTTTTTTTTTTTCTTGTTCCTCGTGTGATTGCATGTCGACCCCAACATCTGTTTTAGTCTTTCGGGGTCTTTTTCTCGGGGGAGCGCGGGCGGGGTCCATTGCGCGAGGGCGTTTCTCTTTCGCGGTCACAAATACGTACGGAAATGTGTCCAGAGAGGATACAAAAAGGTAACTTGGACACGCACGCACGAAGGAGACAGGCGTTTAAGGACATCGTGTGCAGGGACGTACATGTGCGAAGGTGGAAGCTATACTTGGCTATGGAAATGAACATTCCATACATACATACTCACATGCACACATACACACATACACACACGCACACGCACACCCACACACACACAAACACACCACACGCCCCCCCCCCCACACACACACTCACACACACACCACACGCACACCCACATCCACACACACACTCACAAGCACACACAAAGAAACATTCAAATACACACAAAACAGACACTCTCCCCACAACACACAGCATCCCCCTTCTCTCCATACACACCAATGCACGCCGATATAAAGGGGAAAATGTTCTCTCCATCTCCTTATCTCCCTCTCCGCATCCGCTATCCTTTCCCTTCTCCCTCCTCTTTCCCCCTCCCTCCCTCCTAACCAGCCCATCCCCCAAATCACTATTTTCTTCTTCCTTCCCCTCTAACCACCCCCTCCCTCCCCTCTCTCCCCTCGCAACCCCCCCCATCACCCTCCCTCTCCTTCGCACCCCCCCCCCGCCATCACCCCTCCTCCTCCCTCCCCTCGCAAACACCCACCATCACCCCTCCCTCTCCTTCGTACCCCCCCATCACCCCTCCTCCTCCCTCCCCTCGCAAACACCCCCATCACTCCTCTCTCCCCCCTCCTCCTCCTCCTCCTCCTTCCCCTCCTCCTCCTCTTCCTCCCTCCCCTCCCCCTCGCACACACGGTTCTGACAGAGTATCTTCAGCGAAAATTATAACCAGGAACTTCTCGGGGAAAATCGCAAAGATAAGTAGTTGTTTGTCGCCGCTCTTTCTCGATGGCTGGCTCTGAATAGTGATAGATAAGAGGATTTGGAGGGAATAATGGGGGATCTCGGACCGGCAGAGAGAGGTTTAGATAGCACAAGTTGTCGAAAGCGCATTCTCTTTTTTTTTTTTCTTTTTTTTTTGTTTCTGGAGCTCGAGTTTCCGTTCCTTATACTTTTTTTTTTTTGTTTATTTTTCCGAGTCTGTCGAAAGCGTATTTCTGGTGTTCGATTTTCCGTATACTTTTTTTATTTATTATTATTCTTGTATTGTTGATGTTTTTTTTCTCTCTCTTTTAAGAGGGAGAAGGAGAGGAGGAGGGATAGAGGAGGGGGGAGGGGAGAAAGGGAGGGGGGAGGGGGAGAAGAGGAGGGGGGAGGGGAGAGGAGGAGGGAGGGGGAGAAGAGGAGGTAAGCCTAAGCTCTTGTTTTGCAATCTGTCGGAGCTCAAGGATGCAACGGAGAGATATTTCAGCTTTGTCTTCCTCTCGCGCGAAGTGGAGCGAGGATAGACTTTATTTTTTTTATCCTAACGAAGTAGGAGTTTAGTTTCCCCTCAAAAGGAAACACGCGTTCGATTCGCAGTGTATGAATCTCACTTACTTTTTTTTTTGGTTTTCTGTCTCTCTGTCTCTCCTCTCCCCTCCCCCCCTCTCTCTGTCTTTGTCTTTCTCTCACTCTTTCTGTCTCTGTCTTTCTCTCACTCTCTCTGTCTCTGTCTTTCTCCCACTCTCTCTGTCTCTGTCTTTCTCTCACTCTCTCTGTCTCTGTCTTTCTCTCACTCTCTCTGTCTCTCTTTCGCGCCATTTGTAAGGAAAGAAAACGGAGTATCTGGCAAAGGTTTCTCTCTTGGGTGAATTCAAACGATGTCTCTCTCTTTCTCTCTCTCAACCCCCCCCCCCCTCTCTCTCTCTCCCTCCCTCCCTCCATTCTCTCTCTCTCTCTTTCTCTCTCCCTCCCTCTATTCTCTCTCTCTCTCTCCCTCCCTCCCTCCCATTCTCTCTCTCTCCCTCCCTCTACCTCTCCCTCCCTCTCTCCCCATTCTCTCCCTCCCTCCCTCTCTCTCTCCCTTCCTCCCCCCTCCCTCCCCCCTCTCTCTCTCTCACGAGTTCCGATAAGACATCAAACCTTCCTCTCAAAAGCAAAACAAAGCGATAAATCCGAGGCGGGAAGTGAATAGACCTCGATACGAAGGGAGGAAAGAGACGGCGAGCGGCGACACGAGAGCGCGGGCCGTTCCGAATGTTGATGGAGAGCCGAGGGGAGAGGGAGAGGGAGAGAGAGAGAGGAGAGAGGAGGGGGGGGAGGAGGAGGGGAGAGGGGGAGAGAGGGAGAGAGAGGGGGAGAGGGGGGAGAGAGGGAGAGGGAGAGGGAGAGGGAGAGAGAGGAGAGGGAGAGAGAGGGAGAGAGGGAGAGAGAGGGAGAGAGGGAGAGAGAGGGAGGGAGAGGAGAGGGGGGAGAGAGGGAGGGAGAGGGGAGAGGGAGAGGAGAGGGGGGAGAGGGGAGGGAGGGAGGGAGGAGAGGGGAGAGAGGGAGGGAGAGAGGGGGAGAGAGGGAGAGAGGGGGGAGAGAGGAGAAGGGGGAGAGAGGGAGAGAGAGGGGGAGGAGAGAGGAGAGAGGGAGAGGGAGAGGGAGAGGGAGAGGGAGAGGGAGAGGGAGAGAGGAAGAGAGGGAGAGAGGGAGAGAGAGGGAGAAGAGGAGAGAGAGAGAGAGAGGAGAGAGAGAGAGAGAGAGAGAGAGAGAGAGAGAGAGAGAAGTCGCCTCTCCGACCACGCGGTCCTTAAAAACAACAAATGTATAAATTATGCGTCTCGATGCGAAGAGATAAAACTTATAGCTTCTGGATTTGATGGCTGGAAGAAGAAGAAAGAAAAGGAGACGGAGGAGGAGTAGGAGTTGCGCCGGAATAAACGGGAGACGCTCACTCACTGGCGACTGACGGCTGGGCGGAAAGTTAGCCAAAAGTAAACAAAATCGACGGTTGGTCTTGATTCATTCTCGGCCGCCTGACTCGGAGCTCCGAACTCTTCCTAATGACGAATGACTCCCTCTCGCTAGCACAGGCCCCATTTCAACGGCCGCTGCAGAATGCCGGTTAATTTGAATATGATTTCCGCAAGTGTGAGAACACCTTTAAAAGTAGTGGCGGCTAATCCCCCGGCCTGCCACATGCTCCTTCCCACAGCGGCTCATGTTGGGAGGGAGGGAAGGGGTCAGGCAGAGGGGAAGGGGGGTCAGGCAGAGGGGGAGGGGGCATGAAAAGGGGGAGGGGAGGGGTAGGCACTGTATGTTAGAGGTGGAAGGGGTATACAGCGTGGAAAAAGGTGAGGGGGGGATAGGTGAGGGGGGGACCCAGACACGGAGAGGTGCAGAAGGCTAAACGCGAGCATCGGAAACTCGACAGCAGGGTTATATATGGCTTTGTGCAGCGGGGCGACCGAGTCCCAGCTTCCGTGCGAGAAAAATGACAGGTGATGCCCCAGCGTGACGTGACAAACCAACACGCCCGCAAACCTCAGGAGATGGAGTGTCATGCGTCGTGTCACGGGCTTTGTAGGGGAGGTCGCGGGGTTAGAGCGCATCCGGCCTTGACGCTCTTGACACAGCCCCTGTTGACCCTCCCGACAACGATACTCGCAGCAAGACAGCGCCGTAATCTGCGCCGCACCGCTGTAATCGCGCTACGAATGAATCCAGCTGCGACGCCGCTGTCTTGATCGCCCCAGATTGAAAGACGGCGACCTGAGCTTTCTTAATCAAGTGGCCCATTTCCGCCTCTTAATCAAGTGGCCCATTCCCGCCATTCATTGCGAGCGGCGCCCCGAATGCCCTTCTTTTAATGGGCCCGAGAATCGCGACCCCGTAAAACTTCAAAGGGAGACGACACGAGAGGCCATGAACGGCAGACGGCGACCTCGTCCCGGCAACGAGATAGCTCTCAGGTCCGTGTTTTATTAGATGGCCCTCAAGCGCGCCCTGAGGAGGCGTCCTCCGCTTAAGGGCTCTCGCCGCCAGATGTCGTGGAGGCCGCTGTCGTCGTCGTCCTCGGCCGCGCGTGCTCGAGCTCCTTCCCAGCCACCGTCTGCTCCCACTGCTCGGGGTCGTCTCTGCTCCCACTGCGTCGGGGTTCGTCTCTGCTCCCACTGCGTCGGGGTCGTCTCTGCTCCCACTGCGTCGGGGTCGTCTCTGCTCCCACTGCGTCGGGTCGTCTCTGCTCCCACTTGCGTCGGGGTCGTCTCTGCTCCCACTTGGTCGGGGTCGTCTCTGCTCCCACTGCGTCGGGGTCGTCTCTGCTCCCACTGCGTCGGGGTCGTCTCTGCTCCCACTGCGTCGGGGTCGTCTCTGCTCGTTCGAAAGCGTACCTGCAGGATTTCGGTCGTGTGACAAATTGCTCTCCGAACGCGTGATCAAAGGAAATGCTATCGATTAAAAAAAAAGAGAGAGAGAGAGAGAGAGAGAGAAAACGGAGGCACGCGAGTACGTAGCTCCATGCGCTATTCATCAAAGGAAACTGGAGAGGTATGTGTGCACGGTCGAGCATATTTATTTGGTCTTCAAAAACGGCAAGCTGTAATTCCTTCTCTGCTAAATTGATTTGCCCTTTCATTAGCACTTGCACGGCGGTTATTAGTGTATGCTACTGGTATTTGAGCTGACGTGCTTGTAATTATACATTGGCCAGTGGGTCGTGAATGCTACACCTTTCGTCGATCGGGATCATGTATAATATATATGTATATATATGTATATATATATATATATATATATATATATATATGTATATATATATATATGTATATATATATGTATTATATATATATATATATATATTATATATATGATATATATATATATATATTATATATTATATATATATATATATATATATATATATATATATGTATATATATGTGTGTATATATATATATTATATATATATATATATATATATATATATATATATATATATATATGGAGAGAGAGAGAGAGAGAAGAGAGAGAGAGAGAGAGAGAGAGAGAGAGAGAGAGAGAGAGAGAGAGAGAGAGAGAGAGAGAGAGAGAGAGAGAAAGAGAGATAGAGAGAGAGAGAGAGAAAGAGATAGTTAGATAGGAGAGAGAGAGAGAAAGAGATAGATAGATAGGGAGAGAGAAAAAAAATGACTTCACAGCTGATTTGCTAACTGTCCTTCCAACAATCTTCATTTCTAAAAAAAAGAGGCATAATCTGTTTTCTTTTCCTTTTCTAAGACGATTGTCACGCCAGACTAAACCTGGCACGCGGCTCCAGTCTTCACATGCCACCCACAGGCTTTATGGAGGGGGGGAGTGGGCGGGAGGGGGCGAGAGTGGGTACGGGGGAGGGGCGAGAGTGGGTAGGGGAGGAAGGGGGCGAGAGTGGGTAAAGGGGGAGGGGGCGAGAGTGGGTACGGGGGAGAAGGGGGGCGAGAGTGGGTAGGGGGAGGGAGGGGGCATCGCAAATTAGAGGGTACGAGACTGAAGTACCTCAGCGACGCGGCGCCAACGAGACGACCCTTTACGTAACCGTTTCTGTCACATTCTGTTCGACGCGAGGACACGCACGAGCAAACAATCCCTTTGTGAAGAATCTGTTTTATTTTTCTATTTATGTCTCTTTCTTCGGGGTCTTTCTTGGAGTGATTGATGGAGAAAGATACATACACCGATCCGTCTTCATGGACACGTAAAGGGCAGGTGTCTAATGGCGATTCGCTCAAAAAAAAAAAAAAAAAACGACACATTTTATTCCTTATTTTTTCCCATTTTATTCTTACTTTTTTCATTTTATTCTTCTTACTTTTTTCCCATTTTATTCTTCTTACTTTTTTTCATTTTATTCTTCTTCGCATACTGAACGCGTCCAGAGTGTCGACGCTTTTTGTCACCAGTATATATAGCTCCTTATTTACATATTTTACAAGCGCTTGCATATGTGCAAATAGGATCACGGGATTTCGCGTGAGGACAAGGCAGTCATTCCTCCTGTCACTCGAGACAATTTAAGAATCTTTGTACTCCGCCAGCCGTCGTTATTATATGACAAGTAATATTTTTCGAGAAGATTCGAGCCCTGACTCATCTCCCGAACAGCTGGCTCGTCTCGGGGTTTCAAGTAAGCCCGCAGATTACCCTGATGAAACCCAGTCGCTGTCGGGGTCCGTGTTTCCCAGCCGAGGTGCGACTAAGGGCTAATATGCCGCTTATGACAACCGGGAGTCACCTTTTTTGGGGGGGGGAGGCGAGCGAGCGAATATTTGTGGAGAGATGGATATTCGCGCGCCAAATGCTTTCCCGCGTTTTTTTTTTTTTCGCGGGAGATGAATGGCGCGAAGTCCGTCGTTCGATTCGGTAGATTTTATTTTTTTTTAATCTTTTAAGCCGAGCGAAAGACTAAATTTCCGACGATTCTCTCCTCGCTCGTTGTCTTATCGGATATCGCGCCGAAC